>JBAMBK010001105.1:0-326493 GCA_037043435.1 Drosophila suboccidentalis | reverse complement strand
ACAGACACACACACACACACACACTTGGAGTGAGTCTCCATTGAACTTGGCCGTAACCGACGCGTCTCCATTTGGTCAATACAATAAAGTTAGTTCCCCAAATCGGCTACTTTATTGAGCGTAAGTCTCTGGACCAAACTATATTATTTGATGTGGCTTCTTGCTTCATAATCATGAACTCAAGTCAAGTCAATCTGTCTGTCTGTCTGAGTGGGGAGTACATTTATATATTTCTACATCAACGGCCGATAAAATTAACTATCTTGGCATCGAGAGAAAAGCACGTAATGGGAGCATCATCAGACAGTAATTCTGTCTGTCTCTCCGTCTGTCTGTCTCTCAGTCTGCCTCTCTGTTCATTTCCTATTTCAAGTGCTTTAAATTGCCATAAGAAATCGCTATCTGCTGCCATCACTTGTGTCTATTGTTATTGTCGTTATTGTTGTTATTGTTGTACATTTGCTGCCGCATTTCTACACTCAATTTGTACAAATTTAATTGTCTGCTGCCTGCAGCAATTGCCCGACAGCCTCGCTCTTTTACATTATTTTATACATTTTTATTTATTTTGTATTTTGTATTTTGTATTCACTTTTTTTATGCTCTTGCAGAGAGTCTTATAATTTTGTTGCGTTGTTTGTAACGCCTTAAAATCAATCAAACAAAATGTTAATGAACCTAAAATGTCAGAGATTCTATTTTTAGGACATAATAATCGCTGGCCATTAATAAAATTTCAAAATTTGTTTTTCCTTTAAATTTGAGAAGTATTAATGCTTTTTGGCTAGTTACAATAATTATTGTAATTATAATTACTGAAATATTTCTTATAAATTGTAAAATTAATATATTCTATTTAAAATATATTTTATTTACTTCAATAAACTTGTATTACAAATATTTTGACACTTTAAAGCAACTTAGGACAATTTCTGGAGAAGTTCTTGAGAGATTTGTAAAATATGTCTGATTAAAACTTTTTTAAAACTCTGCAGGGTATCAAATTCACGGCGTGTCACCTTTCACCTTTCACCTTTCATTTCTATGTTTCGTTTCTATTTATTTTTGTCTGTTGTTGCCGTTGTTCTGTTGATGATTTGTTGCTTCTTGGTTGTTCGGTCAACGCTTGGCCGCTTGGGGAACCTTTTATGGCATTTTATTTATTTACGATGCGCCTTTTAAATCAATGAAGCATACTGTTAGGCGCTGTCGCTTAAATTTACGCACAGTAACAGTCACGTTAGGTTTTTTTTCTTTGCTTTACCAACAGCCATTTCCCATTTGCCTTTTATTTTCTCGTCATTTTGTTTTTTGTTGCGCTAACAACAATCAGCTAGTAAATCGAATTTCTTGCCTAAAACAACAACAGCAACAACTACAAAAGTGGCAGGGCAACAAAGCGTAGCAGCAACATCAACATCAACAAAAATAAATACAAATATAAAGTCGAGAGAGCGAGAAAGAGAGAGAGAGACGCCAAACTAAACACTGCGTTTGTTTTAGCAGCTTCCGTTTCCTGTTGCCAGCAACGAGGACGCACTCATCCATCTATCCACATACGAGTACTCGTCGAAACTGGCCAACAACTAAAACGTACGCAATGGCCAATGGCCATCCATCTACAATCATCCATTCATTCATTCATTCATCCATCCATCTGTCCAACTATTGAAGCAAACGTCCAGTTACCGCTCCTTTGACAAGCGCCGAAGCTTCCTCTTCCTGTTCCCTCAAACTGTTGCTGCTTCTCCGTCCCCCTTTCCCGCTTTCCCCTTTCCTTACTTCACTCTATTCACTTTCTCACTGTCTGCTTATGTTGCCGGCCAAAGCTAAACGCATTTGTTCGAAGCTTGTTTAGTTTAACTTTAATTGAATTTTGTGAATTTTACCGGGCCCCTCCCTTTCTTTTTCCCCTTTCTCATTCCCTCTTCCTTCACCTTCTTCACGCTCTGTCCATTTTCTTGCTGTTGATGCTACAACAGTTTTCTTATAGTATTCGTTTTGCTTTTTTATTTGTTGGCCCTTTGGCCACTCGTCCGACTGGCAGCTGGTGCCACTTTTATAAGGCTGAATGTATTATGGACAAAAACAACAAGTGAATGATGCTATAGTCGACTGCCCAACTATATGATACCCGTAACTCTATTTACATATATATGCATGAATATAGAAATTAAGAAATTTAGTCTTTTTTAAATTTTAAAACAGCCATAACTGAAGCTATATTTAAACAATCTTAATGCGATAATGTGGGATATTTGATAATGATTAAATGTTATTCTCAACATCAAAATGAGCATTCTTTCTTAGAAACCTTGGGTGCTGTGCACTTGTTAATTTAATATATTGAAAGCTCTTAAAGTCGCTGATACACAAATTTTAATTTAATTAAATTTATAAAAAATTTTAATATTTATTAAATTAAGTCCCCACTTACAAAAACTTGCTGTTCACATGTTGAGCCCTGTTATAATATACCCTCTACTCACTCTTCGAGTGAGGGGCATAAGCAACTGCTCTCTAGTTCGCTCGCTTATCCAGCAATCCTACAGGAATTGCGCCCACCTTCACCATATGGTCAATGGCACGAGTTTGGCTCGTAAAAAGACTTACATAAGTCGGTGTACGGCCGATGTAACGGCTTACCTTTTTGCCAAGCAACTGTGAAATTGTCTTGTTTTGCCAGCAACCCTTTTGTTGTTGATTTTTAACTAAGGGCAGAGGCAAATGCGCTAGACACAGACACAGTTTATACGTGGGCGTGGTCGTTATCGTGGGCGTATGCGTAATTTCGTATGCGAATTCAATTTTTTTATGTCGAACATTTTAAATAATTTGTGTGATTTAATTTCTGACTTTTCTCTAACAGAGCCAATAAAATGCCCAACAAAATGGCATAGAAACGTGCTTATACGGCTCATTGCTGTTGAGATGAATCGATAAATCTTCGGTTCGATAGGCCACGATGGCCACGTTGGCGTATACGTAATGCCCATCGATACAGAAGTCAGCAATGTTAGCGAACGATGACAACATAAGCCGACTTTGGCTTTACTGATTGTCAAAGTCAAATATGGAATTATATATGACAGCGGCTTAGGTTTAGATACACGCTGTCTTCAAAGTATGCGCACACAACGGAAGTAATTAAATCTATTCGAAATTAACAAACAAAAGCAACTCTTAAATTTTAGTTAATTTAAGCAATCACAAGAGTTTTGATTTTCCTTAATGAAAATGAACTTTAATAAATGCAAATGAGATGCTTACCGTGCCCCAAGTAAATTCTGAGAATTGTTTTGAGAAAGTGCTAGTGTTTATATTTCCGGGAATTTAAATGAAATTTAATAGAAACCTTGCAGGTTTATTCTATTTAAATATTTAAAGTGCTGCATTTAAATATTTATTTGAAACTCGTTTTTGTTTGTGCATTGTACGTTAACTGTTGTGGGTCAGTGTTAATCTCAGTCAGCGATTAGAGCCATTATGCTCTTTGTGTTGTGTTGTGTTGTGTTGTGTTGTGTTGTGTTGTGTTGTGCTGTATAAATTATGTGTTAAGCTGCCTATCGTTGCGGTTTTACTGTCTGCCGTCTGCAGTTGGAATAGAAATTTATCTAAACTCAAATAAATTTAATCAACCACAATCGGAAGTATTCGAATAATAACACAATAAACAACAGCAATTAAAATATCAAGCATAAATCATTTACAAATTTACAACAATTGTCATGAAAGGCAAACAAACATTGAAACAACAACAACAACAACAGAAACTGCAATGCAATGCAAGACACAATTCAAACATGCAATTCAGTTGTGTAATTGTGTGTGTGTGTGAGTGTGTGTTTGTGGTTTGAAAAAGTCATAAAAAGCGTGCAAATACATACAAGGCATTTACTAGACTACTAGTGTGTGTATTTATTGCAAAAACAAACACATTCACATGCCACGCCCACGTTGACGCCCAGTGTAAAAGCGTCTGCATAAATTTGTACAACGCATAAAATCAAATCAAAATTCAACGGCATGTGACAATTTTATGTCCACAAAATTATGTATTTGTTGAAAACACACACATCAACAGCAACAACAATCGAACATGGCATAACAACAATAATGCAAAGCAATGAAAATAACCACAACGACAACAACAACAACAATGTCGAGTGAGGACAAGCAACAAGGACATAAGCAATAACAGCAACAGCTAAAATAGCAACATGAGCAGATTATAATGAACAACATATTCGCACGGCCGCACCCAACACACAACAGACCCGCCCGTACCCTCCCTCCACCCCCCCCCCCCCCCCACACACACACCCACACACACACGCCCGCATACACTCACACACATACACAGCGAAGCAGAGCAACAATAAAGCGACACGCAACAATTTACGTGTTTTGACACTAATACAAAAGCCATTACAATACACGCAGGTATAAAATACACACACCAACACACACACACACATACCTACACACACACACTAACACAGTGAGCTGCTCTGGCTACCACTTAGGTAGCATGTTGTTAAGGGGTCTGATAAAAAATAAAAGAGAACTAAACTTTATATGCTGCCGAGACGCTTACACGCTCCACGTGCGATGAGTGCGATGAGTTGCTGCCTTCTGGCCACCTTAAAGGTGGCCAAGACAGCAGCACGCAGGCAGTTCATAAAGAAAAGAACTCGGCCACAACGATGTTAGAGTGAGAGAGATAGAGAGGCCGCCTTTTAAGGTGAAAGTTTTAGAAATGGCCTGAGGCGCATATTTACCTAGCTTCAAAAACCGAATTCTTGGCAAAAAGCAGCCGCAAGAAAGCACGAAAATACACACACAGATATTAAAAGATTTAATACTCTTTGAAAAGAGTTTGGGTATATAGAAGTATTAAGCAACTATCTTCGCAAAAAAACAAATATATGAAGTTTAATTTTATTCTTGAATAACAAAAAAGATTTTAATTCTAAATTTAATTTTGTTAAGATATATGTATGTACAAGATAATATCACCTAAAAGTTTGGTTAATACAGCTATAAAACAACAACAAAATTATTCGTACTGAAGGCTAACTATTGAATTTTTCTTAAAATAACCATTTGATGGAGAAATCCTTTTTAAACGAAATTTGGTCAAATTATATAGAAGGATACACAATATTTAAGTGGTTCAAATAGAGGAAATGAACATTTCCATAAAATATGAATCTGTACCTAGTGTCATTAGGATATTATCAAAACTGAAAGACTAAGTTGCATTGAAAATGAAACTGCTTTAAGACATTACACAAGTCGTGATAAAATTAAAACACCTTTCGGAAGGGCATAATAAAGGGCATGGTTCAAGCTGTTTTCTATGGGCCGCACCTCAACTTCGAGACAGTTTCGATGGCCTGGCCAGGCTTTTATCTTTGACCAATGGACAAACCGAAACTGAAACTGGCCTGGCCTGACCTGTTCTGTCCTATTCTGGCGAGCCAAGACAATGTCAAAGGTTGCTCTGGGGAATGGCCTCTGCTTTTCTCTGGTTCACTGTGTTTTTTTTTTTGGGGAGGGGGGGAGTCCTGTGGTGTGGGCTCTTTAATGATGAATTGTGGGACAGAGTCGACAACGTCGTATACATTAGATTTGACATTGACATATTTTGCATTGCATGCCCATAAAAGTATGCTACAAATTTTGTGTATATCATTTATTTTCAGAGAAACTCCACAGACAGAATCTTTAATAAAGTGAAAAGCAATTTCCGACCAGACACAAATTGGGCAACAATTTAAAAGCAACAAAAATACGAGTGACAAGTTTTATAACTTGACTCTCACTTAAATTATAGTAAAGCAAAGTGCACTCACACTCAATGTACCTCTGTCTCTTGGGGCATTTCAGCTACAATTTTATAAAAAATAACTAAAGTACTAGACGTGAATGGCATTCCATCGAAGATGGAATATGGATTCCCCAGATACCAAGTTCTTGCTTTTGGAAACTAGATGACAAAACAAAGATTGAACTTTAATCTGAGCGCATGTAACTAAAATTATAAATCTATTTCTATCTATTATTATGAATAATTCAAATTCTGTCAAGTATGAGCATAAATCTGTCGATTGCACATGCATCTTCTAGTACTATATATAAAGTGCCAGCACTCGAAATTAATTAGCTATGCTATTTCGGCACTTTGGCGCCGACTAACTGCTCTTTTCACAAGTGTTTAACTTTAATACGAGTACGAGTTCGAGTTCGAGCTGCGAGTCTTCGAGTGGAATCAGCAAATGAAGTTAAATGCAAATTTCCACAAGCTGCAAACTTTATCAAGGCAAGCATTAAGAGACGTTAGTCAAATCTGTAACAAGTTTTAGTGCTACACAGAGAGAAAAAAGTCGTCATGTTCAATTAAACTGGAATTAAGTACTTATATTCGATACTTAACAACCAAATTCTGAATACAATATGTTGAGAGATTTAATAAAATATTTTGAGTTAAAATAAATTAGTTTTTAAATTTAACATAAAGTAGTCAAATTAATATTCAATGAACTTAAGTGAAGCTTCAAAGTAAATTTATTTATTGGTATAATATAATCAGGATCTAAAAAAACAAAGTCCTGTATTTACTAAAACTTTGAGTGTGATATATTAAAAATTCCTTTTATAATATTCCTATCAGTTTTAATTTTTAAAAGAATATTTAATATTTTAATTTCTTTGTGAAAATCTCACAAAAGAAGATTGTAAATAAAATGTTTTTAATACGAAATTCTAGATATTTTCGCTCTGTGTAGTGTGAATGCTTAGACACTGTCATAATTCATGTTCGAATACACATACTTCTATATATAAGTGTACTCGCATTAAGTACACAGACACGTAATTTTAATTATGCGTTGCGAATTGGAACAAAGACAAATATCAATAGGAAAAGAAGAGTATAGAGAGAGAGAGAGAGAGAGACAGTGAGGGAGACAAAGTGTGAGGTCATTCCAAGTGGTTGATAGTCGATTTTGCAGTCGTTGCACTTTGTAAAGTCCTTCAGCCTGGCAGAGTCCTGCTCTTTGTTCACGTGTGTGTGTGTTTGTGTGTGTGTGCGTTTGTGTATTTGTGTAAGTGAGTGTAATCATGTGTGCAACCATTCATATGTATATTGACAGATTGAAGGATTATCAAATGCCTTTCAGAACATACACACATAACGCTCTGTTCTGAACTTTAAGCTCGTCTCTTGTTTGGCTGCACTGCAAGTCAGTTACACTCACACGCTCATAATACACACATATTACACCCACATGCACACACACCCACTCACATTAACTCTCAAACATTGTGAAAAGGCGCGTTTGCGAATTAGAAATGATGAGACTGCTGGTTTGAATTGAAATTGGCCGCTGTATTGTGTGTAAATATATTTGCAGTTTATTTTGTGGATTTCCGGTTGCAGACAAATCAAAATTTCTGCACAAATACACAAAATGCCAGCCAGCAAATGAATGGAAATGAGAATAGCAACAGCAACAACAACAATGTCGTGCATTGCGGTCGTAACCTCCGTTCCGCAACTCATAACCAACCCCCCTGCACCACCCCTTGCACCACCGTGCAACCCCAGAGCATGTGACAATGTGACAAAACCGAAGCCACAAAGGACAACACAGCATGTTAAATTAGTTCTGCGACTGACTCTGATGATAATCCTCACACACACCCACACACACACACAATCAAATTCTATTTCGTAATGCTTTGTCCACTGAGCTTAATATCTTTTATTCCAATGCGGGAGATACAATATATGTATGACCATATGTCAATCCAAAATCGATATATTAAAACCCTTTGCATTGCATTTGAAGTTTAATTTATGATACTATTGATGGATATATAGATGCTTAGATATTGATAGCAAAAAACAATTGTTATTTAACCGAATTACGTCTAAACATTTAACTATCGGCTAAAAATCGATCAACTCCTTTCCTGTTAATTTTACAATAATTATTGAATTAAATAAGTTATACAAATGTATACAAAATTTGTACTGTAAAATGAAATTAATGTTCAAAATGTTCTAGATATCTTATAGAAAAATATAAATTAGAAAATAACTTAACTTAGTTTAAATAAATTAAAATAAATTTATTAAGTTTGATAGCTAACAATAAAGTTACCAAATTAAATAAACTCCAGACTAATCTCTTGCCGTTAATTAAAAAACTCTACTTTAAAGCAAATAAATGATTCAATCATAAATAAGTAAATGAAAGCCGTGAAAAGTCAGCTAATAATTTATAAACTTATGCAATTGACTTCTAACATAAAACATATATATTTTCAGATTACATTCTAGCTGCATTTCTCTCATTATTTGGGTATCATGAACAACACAGTTTGTACATTAGAGTTTGAACACGGCAAGCACAAAATTTAAAATTGGATAAAAACAAATGACAGCTGAACTAAATGTTGCCTTAATATCGGTCGCTTGTACACGTAAAGTTCACATCTAACAATTTGAAATATTAATGGTACAAATTGAACAAAAAAAGCAGGAAAAACAAACTTTTTGCAATGTGCATTAAAGCGAACGGACAAATGAGCAGATAGATAACTGAAAAACTGTTAAACTGATAAACTGATGAATTGACTAGAGTAGAGTAGTC
Source organism: Drosophila suboccidentalis (assembly GCA_037043435.1). NCBI lineage: Eukaryota > Metazoa > Arthropoda > Insecta > Diptera > Drosophilidae > Drosophila > Drosophila suboccidentalis. The sequence goes on along the minus strand of JBAMBK010001105.1, from coordinate 317,830 downwards.
AATATGGTTACATACTTCAGCACTTTAAGCCAACCGTCCCAAGTTGAAGGGAGTTGAGGGAGGTTTTAGCTGGCAAGTTTATTAGCTGCGCTCAATACAACATTGATGATTGGCTGCTTTGCTGCTTTTGCTGCTTTTGATAAGCACAGGGGCATTAAGCTGACAAAAACACGAAACACGAAGCAAGCGAAATGAGCAAAAGTGCTATGAATGGATAGATAGATGGGACAAAATAGCAGAAACTCGCAAATCCTTTAACACGAAATTAAGACACATAATCCTTGACAAGCAGTAATGGCAATCAAATATGCTAACGCTAGCATTTTTGCTATTTAGCCATGTTAAGTCCATGTTCGCTTGACAAGCAAACAAGCACAGCACAAAACTCAACTCAAGGCCTTTGTGGGCGTGGCACCAAACACCATACACCATACTTGTAGAGACACTGAGCAAAAAAAGTATTTTCATAAAGACAACGTTTAAGAGATACATAAAAACATATAAATACAAAGTAAATGGTATTTCAATTCGTTTAGCTATCTATGATATTTTTTAACAATAGATTGAACAACTAAGATTTTTGTCTCAAAACTATGTATTTTCTTTATCAGTGTAGAGTCCTCTCATCTTCTTCTTCATATTGCTAAGCCTTTTGGGCATTTGCTTATCTCGCCAGCAAAAGCAAAAAGCAAAGCATTCATGACTGAAAAATGGCCTTCAAACAGGCATTCAAAACAAATGAAATCACATTAAAATCCCATCGCTTAGGTAAATCTATCACTTTAATTAGAAATGGGATGGGTGGAGACACGCACAATGGATGTTTGCAGTCGTTAAATAATTACGAGAGTATAACCTGGCCATTGTGTATGGCCGCAAAAGGATGAATTGGCAATGGCAATGGAAATGAAAATGGCAATGGCAATGGCTATGGAAATGGAAAATTGTAATTACATTTTCAGCACATTGCAGATTGCTGTTTTCTATAAATTAAATTTCATTTCCCGGCTGCTGGGCGACGACTGAGCTCTGAGTTCTGGCGGCTTTTGCATGCGCACTGGCGCCATTAAACAGCAGTTTCCGGTTTACGCGCTTTGAGTTTCCGCTTCAAACACCAACAGCCGCAGCAGCAGCAGCAATAGCAACACAACAACAAATACAACAAAGCAGTGCTGCCTGATTAGCCCAGCACCCAAAAGGCTTAGAGGCTTATGGGTTTGGGATAGTGTTTAATCTCAAACGGTTAGAAAACAGAAACTATAATTGAGATATTGATATACTATATGACGATGAACAATTGTTTTGGATGGCGCTGGAGTCGATCATAAATATTATTTTATTTTTTATTTTTAATATAAATATTTATTATAATGTATTTTATATTGTATTGAATCCATTACTAAGCTAACAAAAACAAAGCACAATTCTGAAAGAATTTTCATTTGTTTTAATTTTTTCAAAATTTGTGCAAGAGCAAACTACACAAAAAGCCTCTTCTCAGTTTGTTTTTAATATTTTATTGTACCTTTTTTGATTATATTTTTTATATTGATTCAATTGCAAAGACAAAGGGTTACTGGGCATCTAATAGTCGAGCACTCTGACTGTAATTCCCTCACTTGTTGTTACTGGTCGAGTGGTGCTTGCGTTGCAGCTGTTGCCGTCGTTATTGTGTGCGCCTTTGTTAGAATTCCTGTTATTATTTCGGCACACAACAATGCCGCATGCTGTGGTCGCAGTCAATGCCACGGCATCGCCGTCTTGCAACATCTTTAATATAAGATTCAATTCAGCATAAAGACTGCTCCCCAGTCTACACACTCTTGGCTGCCACGTCTTCGCCAAAATCGCCTTTGTGTGACGCGGAGACTGTGGAAATCAGTGGCATACATACGCACCAGAGTCGCAGCAGCACAACACAAAATCTAGGACAACAACAGCAGCAACAACAACAACAGCAATAACAACAGCAATTACAGTTAGAGAGCGCAAAAGCAATAACCAAGTAACATTTCTATTGCATGCCAGCATCGCCAGCCACAAAACACTCACACACATTTATATATATTTTTAATTAAACGCAAATCCCTTTGGCACCACAACGACACGTAATGCGCACCACCTTCTACCACCCAACCACCTATACATACACCACACCACCACCACCCACCACATCCCACTCGCAACTGGGGCAAGTGCGCTTTCTAACTGCAAAACGCGACGACGACAGCTTCAAGGTTAAGGCGTTCTCTTCCCTCCCTCTCCTCTTCAAATTCTTGGCTTCTTTTATGCTGAAATTCTGCCGACTTATGAAACTCAAGCCTTTGTTGCATTACGTCAAGAACGCTTTGAATATGCCCTCGAGTTTTTTCAATTAAATGCAAATAAAGCCGATCTGCGTATTCGAGATTGAAACTTTCATACAGAAATTGTATTTTTCAAAAGTTAAAATCATCAAATCGCAGCTGGTTAAATAAGAATACAGATCATTAAATTGACACAAAAAAATATATATAGTTTTTAATAACACTCTTTCTCTAAATTTTGTAATAATTGAGAAGTTGGCAATGTTTTCTTTTGACTCTTAAATATATTTGTAGAGAGCATTAAAATATTTTAACAAAAATAAAATAATTTCACAATTGCAAAGAAATAAGAATTATCTAAGAATTATTTAAATAACAATAAGGATTACAGACAATATATTTCAATTTACCAATGTGTTACAACAACATTATAACAAAAACATATCCATTTAATTTATAATCTTAGAGCAATCAAAATCCTTATATCAACATTATACAAACTTTGTTGTTCATTAAACATGATCTGGAATGAGTCAAAAAAAATATCACTTTGAAACTTAATTCTCGATGTATTGAATTATTATTAATTTAAATGAGCAAAAGATATTTATACTATTGTGTAAATCTTGCATAAATATAGAACAATCCAATTTTCCAAGTTCCCGTCAAATTGGCATTCAAATTGTGGGTAAATAAAGTGAGCGACTGTCTGATTATCTGATGTCTTGTGTTTTGGCCGTCAGAGGAGAGCGTGTCATTTAATGATGCCAATGCCAATGGCAAAGTTGAAGTTATTTTCCGTTGGCATTGTGCAGATTATAAGGCACGTCTGGCTGTGAACACACGCGGCGGTATGAAAGGCCAATTAATATTTCATAAAGGAGCACGTATCCGTCGCTCATATACGTATAGAGAGAGACAGAGAGAGAGAGAGAGAGAGAGAGCAGAAAAATCCCTCAATCACTGCCAATTAATGTCAGACACAGGCACTCATATCTGCCAGCCAGACAGTTAGCCAGCTTTCCAGCCAGCCAAGCAGCCAAGCAGCCAACCAGCTAGCCATCCACTCAGCCATCGAGCCATTCAGCCAACGATTGCAGCTCGAAAGCAGCTCGAAACGTCATACATAAAAACAATAAATGATTTATATATGAAAACAAAAAGCGTACGAGTAAAAGCCACAAAAATAAAAAGCACAAGAGAGACAGAAAGGCGAAGGGGAAAAAGGGACACACCACAGACGGGATATGGCGAAACGTGAATTTTGTGAATTTTACTGACATATTTCTAGTACAATTGTATATTTTATTATTTGCCTGAAATCAAAGCAAAAGAAATAAAAAGAAACATGAACAGAATCGCAGCAAAGCACAGACCACTTTGTCTGTCTGTCTGTCTATCTGTCTGTCTATTCTGTCGCTTTTTCTGTCTGTCAGCTCAATAAAAAGCGGCATAAAAGGACATACCATTATATATCTATATCTGTATGGAAGTCTGGCAATCGAGCGTTTAGGGACTCCGGATCTAAGCCATTGATAGAGCAATAGCACGGAGGCAAATTAAGTCCTTTATATTTTGATTTTCTGCATATTTTGTGGCATACTTTTGAGGGCAGCTAATTGGCAGTTTAAATTACGTGAGTTCTGTCTGCCTAAATGCTATATATTTAAATGCACACACTTATACACGTACACGTATTTTTGAAATGTGCTTTCAAACTAATTGCTGGTTTTATCAATGCCAAATTTTTTATCGGCAACAAAAGCCAACAAATTAATTTGCATTTCTATTATTTTCATAAATAACTACAGAGCCTCGGTTCGCTGCATCCGTCTGCTGCTGGCCGGAAAAATCAGTGCGACTGCAAAACAAAAAAACAATGACGTTCTGGCCAACATCAAAAAATAAACAATTTAAGTCAATTTAAATTTCTGATGATTTGCAACTGTCAGTTGGCCAAAGGGGCAACAACTGCACTGTGGCTGCGGCTGCGAGGCACGAAAAAAGAATCAACTAACTCACCACACTATCAGTCACACTTACTGCACGCTGCACAGTTTCCATTTTGATGAGCACAGCTTGTTGCCAGTCGAAAATAACTAAAGCAAAAACAAATACAACTCGAATATACGACTATAGGATACGCCTTATTTTATTCAAATATGTATTGACTGTTTCTATTAAGCTTAAAATCTAAATTAAAAAAATTACTGCATATTTTGAGGCGCTTCAATCTTTTAAGCACTTAAAACAGCCATAACTTATGCTTATCTGATCTTGATGCCATTAAGTGGGATGATTAATATTAATAAAAAAATTTAGTTTCCGTCAAAAAATGAACTCTGTCGTGAAAACGGTGGTTGTGTTGGAGTTTATCCAATTTCTGTAGACAAAAAAGACAAAGGAAAAACTGATAAACTGATGCTGATGCTGATCAAGAATAAATATACAGCGCAATAAATACAATATACCCTCATTCTCTAGAAATAACAGGTATACAAAACGACTCAACAAAAAATATAGTAGCTAGTGCAAAAGAAAATGTTACTGCGAACAAAAAATTAAATATATATGTATAAATTGTATTGCATATATACATATATATTTGAACATATTGCATGTAGAAGCCAGAATTTGGGTTGGGACCGAAAAAAACGCCACAGCGACGAAGAAAAAACAAACGCTGCGAGTGCAAACATTTGCACGCACGCACAAATCAAAACATCAACAGAACAAAAATAAAAACCAAACAAAAAAAAAGAAAGTTGTTTGGTAAAAAACCAACGGCACGTAGTCCCGCCTCCCACCTACACATTGCCATGTTACCTACCACTTTCCACCCTCTTGGCTCTTCAACAGGCGTACAGTGTTTGCATGGGAAAAGTCTCGGCAACATTGTACGTATTTGACATTTTAAACGGGGCAGTCGCCACTTGTCAATCTTTGTTCAAGTTCGCATTTCACATATTTCCTCTTTTCTCTAGCCTTTGTTTTGATTTGTGACTGTTTTTGTGTGTGCGAGTGTGTGTATGTTGGAATGTGTGTGTGTGTGTGTGTGTGCTACCATAAAATTCAGCAACTGTTTCTTTTTTTTATTTTTAGCCAATTTGTTTCTTATTTTTTCGTCATTTTCATGGCATTTTTACTGGCAAATGGCTTTCCAAACGCGCACGAAACGCGCGCGGCAAAGTCAGCCTAAAAGTATGCAAATAAAATACGCGCTCTTATCTGTTTGGCATTGGCTTTTGTTGACTGGGCCCATTGGCCATCGTTGGCCCAGCTGCCAGGCTGCCAGGCTGCCACACTGCCTTGCTGTGGCTTGCTTTGTGGCAATGCGTTCACAAAAAAAACAACGTCGCCAAAACAATGTTTTAAAATGCATTTGGGCATACTTTGCACTCTGGCATATGGTATAAGCCGGATCGTAGCCGTTGTAACCATTTACACGCCCATTCCCAGGCTGAGCCAACTCATACATCCAATTTACAGTGGGTAAAAATCGAGAGTGACTCATATATTTTACCTATGAAATTTTATTTGACTTCTTTTTAATTTTTATTTTTTTAAGATTTAAAAAAGAATTTAGAAAAATAATTGAATCAAATTAAGTTCAAAAATTTTTATTCGGGCCTGTTCCGAATACCGAAAACGAGTCGATTTGCCACAAAACGAGTTGATTGCTGTTCCGAATTCCGAAAATCGACAATAATTGTCGTTTTCAAAACGTGTGCTTTAGAGTCGGCGGATTTGAAAATAAATGCCATTTAAAGCATTAAAATAAATACCTAAAATTATAAACTGAAAATTATAAAATTGTTGAGCATTTTAAGAATCGATTAACATCACTACTTTAAGTTTAAACCGTTAAAGTATTTTTTAAAATAATTTTCTTAAAAGCATCTATAAAATATTTTATAAAAAACGAATCCGAGCTGTTCTGAATTCCACTTTCATTTTTGTTATCGATATCAATTGAATAAAAAAATTCGAGCATCAAAGTGTTAGTCTAATTAACCTTCTATCTGCTATATTCAACCTGAAATGCTTAAAATGCATTTTTGAAACGTTTTCGAAACCGATTTCGAAATGTAAAAACAAACCCATTTCGATCGGAATTGGAAACAGCAAATAGTAAAACGTTCGTTTTCGTTTCGTTTTTACTATTTGAACACGTGCGGAATTCGGAACAGGCCTGATTAATTGTTTAAATGTCTGCCTTTTTCCGCCATATGGATCAAAGTAAACATTTGAAACCAAACATCTATAAATATGTAAATGGACGCCAAAAATTGTCACTTTAAAAATATCAATATTCAAATTTTAAAAAAAAATTATCTATTAGTTGCCTAAAGTATATTTTTTCTATATATTCAAGATTCGAAATTTTGAATTGTTGTATGCCAATCTAAACTTTTTGCCCACTGTGCTCATCTGGCCATCCACATCGTTGGCACAAACAGTTGCAATCAACAAAATTGAAATCGTTTGTTGTTGTCACTGCAGTTGGCTGACATGCTGCCAGTTGCGGCTCATGTGTTTTGGCCAAGTTAAGCAAAAAGTAAACAGTCGACTGCTTTGCCATTTAGCCATATTTCAACAGAGTCCTTCGACTTAAGTCCACTCTAAAGATTTTCCTCTTGACTTTTATCATATTTATTTAAAAATGTAAATCATGTACATTTTGCACAAAATGCAACCTTAAACTCAAGTTATGACTAGACATTAGATTAGGGTATTACCACAGTCGAGTTACAGCAGCGATTATGCTCTACTTATATGTATTTGAAACTTTTGTGTCTTTGTTCTGTTGCTGTCATGTGCACTTATTTCTAAATAATTGAAAAGTTATCGCAAAACAAAGCAACGACACTCCAGTCAGTCCAAGAATGTCTGGCAAAATTTATATAGATTTTTCACGCAACTGCTGAAAAAAACAAAAAAAAAATCAAGAACTCGCTCATACGTTAGCTTTATGATGCCATTTTGTTAATTTATTTCACTTGCTTGACAGTTTTTGAATTCTTTTTTTGGCTTCTTTGTATTTTTTGTGAATTTTGTTTTTATTTTTTGAGCGTTGGCCATTGTCTTGTGTGGCAAGTGGCAAGTTCACTCGCTGGTCCAAAAAATATATATATGTTTGTATGTATGTATTTGGCAGCATTCCTTTTTAGTGCAGCGCATTTTTCGTGTGTCTGTGTTATTGCCTCTGTGGTTTTGACATAAAGTGCGCTTATAAAAAACCACCAAGTTAGAAGCGCGCTGCAAACATTTTTTGATGAATGTAACGTTAGCAACGAGCCAGCCAAAGGACCAAAAAATGAAAAAAAGAAAGAAATTTGCAGCGCACAAATAGCTGATAAATTTGTGCGCCAAAAACAAATGGTTAAAGTTTGAAATTGAAATTGGGCCAAAAGGCAACGCCACTAGAAAAGCGTAGCGTCAACAGCAAGCTAAAACAAAATACATCAAAGGGAGAAAAAAAACTAAGAAAAACTAAAAATATACATAATAAATACATATCTCAATCAAAAACGAAAAAACAAAACAGCTGAAATAGAGGAAAAAGCAAAGACAACAAGCTGCAGGCAAATATGACAGCGACAAATAGACAAATAAATAAAAACAAATAAAAAACCAAATGAATATGAAGCGTTCTTTTTTCTATTTACCATTTTCCATTTTCCATTCTTCATTTGTTATTGTTATTTGTTGTTGCCATTTTCATGCTCATTCCCGTTGCTGTTCAGCTGAAACAAAGGCAAGAAAAAGCGTTGCTCAGATTAAAAATCTAAACTCAAAACTGAACAAACATAAATATATAAATGGTGGAAATGGTTGGCAACACTAGTGAGTATAAGCTGCTTTTCATTTTGTAGCATCAAAGATTTTCTAGATGCTGAGATAAAGCAAGCAACTAAATAAAAACCGCACACAGACATACATTGCTAACTAGTAGGAGTTGGAAAGGAGGGAGGCAGGAGGAGTAAAGAGTAAGGAGGAGAGTGCAGCTCCATTTATCTTCTGTCACTGTACGAGTGCTTCCGTTTTTGTAATGAATGTCCAGCTGTGTGCATTGCCACTGCCCCCGCGGGGATGAACAACAGGGCGGAGTTGGAGATGGAGGAGGAACTAAACGAGTCCCAAGCCCCAAAAACTCAACCCACTCAGTACAATTGTCGTTAGCTGGACAGTCGCTGAAAGGCGTCTTTTATGTCACTTGATAAGATAAGCCATGCTTAAAATATACGTCTATATATATAGACCAATGTGTACTGCTAAAGATATAGATATAGATACAGTGCACAGAGTGCCAAGCATCCAGCTAACAAGAAGAAGGCCAGAAACAAAGGCGAATGTGCAACTTGTATGCGCCGCATTCTTAATCCAGAATTTAGTCATTACGCTTTCTCTCTGTCTCTCAATTTACTTCCGTTGCTTTTAAGAATCTTTCTCTGTGTGTCTCATTCTCTATCCGCTTAAATTAGGCAGATTCCGTTGAATACATGTATTATTTGCAAACACCATTTGAGAGTGCAATACAAAGCCAATCAAAGCGAGTTGAAGGAATTTAAAATCCTTAACTTAATACTTAAGCAATAAGCTGCTTGCTATAAAACTATGGATATCAATAGATTTTTATTAAATTAAACATAATATTGTCCAATTTATACAATACTCTACTATATTTTCTAAAAAAATTGTTTTCAAAAATCTTTAATCTCAAGTTTTTTTTGCCATAAACAGTATTAAATAAAATGTAAATCTGATTCTGACTTTATCTTTTGTTAATAGATTATGATTTTTTGCATTACATTATTTAATACATAATAATTAGCAAATGCTAAAATTTAAAAACTTCTCTTTGAATGCCTGGTAAGCTGAATTTTCAATGCAACTTGCCTGTACCCACATGTAAAAACGCCTGAAATTTAAAGGAAATGCTCTTTAATATGAACTTTTTTGTTGATAAGTTGGCAACAAGTTGGCATGACTCAGTTGAAAAGTGGATGATGAGGTTTTCTCAAGTTTTATCATGCGGCACAAAATTAAACATGCAAAAACAAACCCGAAAGTGAATGTTGAAAATTTCACGGAAGCATCTAAATAGTTTACAGTTTTCCCCAGTTTTTGACAAAACACATATGTTTGTTATTCTATAGCAAAATAAATTTACAACGATACATCAAAACACACATTGCTTTTCGGAGTTCAGCGAAGCGCAGAACTTATTCCATCAAAATGAATTCACAGCAGTATTAAATTTGAAAATGTTGTTCATTTATTTTGGCACACTTTGTGTTATTCCAAACATTTTCAAAAGTGTACAATGGAATAAAAATAAGAACAAACATCATAATATTTAGTTGCATTAAAGCGAAAAATACTCGTATATTTACACATTTTCATATTTCCAGAGATTTAAGTGTATATTCCTATAGGGCCACATTAATTTTATTACAGAGCTTGTTCTCCCTCTCTTACTCGCCCACTCTTGCTATCTCTGTCTGAGTCACAGATTCATCCATTAGGGGAACTGAAAACAATTCCCTCAACTACGCAAATTGATCAATTTCAATTCAGTGCAAATATCATGGGCGTGATTCTGTTGGGTCGCAATTGTCGTAATGTCGCACTGTAATGTTGGTAATATAAACTTTTTATTTTATCTGCTTACAACGTATCCACGTAGCACTAACTTCATCTTCATCTTCTTTAGCTTCTTCTTACTCTTCGTATTCTTATTCTTATTCGTTTTTCGTTTTCCTCTGAACGACACCTCGACAAGTCGCATTGTGTGCACACAACAAAAATTTGTCAATGCTGCCAACTTCGAATTCGCATATAACAAGTAAGAAAGCTTTAGCTGAGAGTGCTCGACTACTAGATACCCTGCTACAAGCCTATTCTTAAGAAGATAAACAGGAAATTTGTTAAAAAATTATAACAACTATGTTTGATTTACTTAATATTCTCATTTGTACATTTTCGCTAACTCATGAATGAAATGGGTTATTCACCACTTATTAAACCTTTAGTCGTTTTAATTTTCATATTTTCTAATCACATCGACCCGGAATTACTTATCATGGTTGTCAAAATTGTAGTCTCTTTGTTATTTATTTATTTGCTTACTAATTCTTAGAATGAAATTAGTTCCATAAATTAATGTACTAGTCACTAATCTATATCCTTAAAATTGTCATTCTAATTACCTAGCTAATTAGATTTTATAATTAATTTTGGACTGTTTTTTTTTTTAAAATAAACTATTTAAGGAGTCTACATAGCGAAATTGGAGCTTCTAGCTCCTACTGTTTTCGAGATACATAGAAAGGCAGAGGACTCATCAGAAATCAAGCATACAGATAATTGTGGTCTCACTTTGCACAAACATAAAATACACCTGGACCAGGGTATTAAAAATAAAAATCAAAGTTGGCAGCTCAGATTCGGGTGTCAACTTTTTACTCGTAGTTTATTTGTGCTCAGGAATCAGATGCTCCCACAGACAGGCAGACAGAGGATGTTGAGGGGAAAGACTGGGAGGAAGAAGCAGCCATTGGACATTGGAATTGAATTCCTTTGCATCGTGCTGAGTTTACCACTGCGCATTGTGCTCTTTGTGATGCACGTTTACCTGCTGAATGCGGTTGCCCTACTTCAATTGTACAGGCTGCTGGTCAAGATGCTGATCGACTTGCTGCGTGTTGGCGAGCGACGCCTGAGGACATCCAATTATTCAATGGAAAGGACTGAATACCGTGTACCACTGCTCGGACAAACACTGCGGCATTTGCATATGCTAAACCTGCTGCAGTTTATGCTGCTCTGTGAGCAGATTCGGATATTGCTGCGCCTTTGTCGACTACTGCGGCATTGGTCAAAGACACGCACCTGGATAATCAAGCGCTAGAGCTACAAATTGTCTAGTGAGTGCAATAAATGCTGCCACAAGGCAGCTCATGAAATTTAATGCTCTCTACTTTACTTTTTTTGTGTTGCTGGTTTTGGTCTGTGGCCAGTTTTGGCCATTCGCAATTCGCAATTCGCATTCGCTTTTAGCGTGCGCAATTACACTTGAAGAAATCTAAAGGATTTCAGGCGAAAATCCATTTGTCACAATGCTGAGTACGTGAGTCGCTGTCGCAGTCGCCGTTGCAGTCGCCGTTGCAGTCGCAGTCAGCAGTGCGTATAAATGTGTCGCTTGGGAGTCCTCTGCAGAGTCCTGTGACTCGACTCGACTCGACTCCAGAGTCACACACATACATATATACCTACACATAAGGTCTGTAAGTACTCTTATATAAAAGTATGTTGGTATATATCTATGTCTATGGCCATTGTCAGAGTCTGTTTATATGGGTAAAATGCTCTGCTCGGCTGGCTCAGTGGCCATTGCGGCTTATTTGAGTCAACCAAATCCATTTATTTAACGGCGCAGTAACTTCGAGGGCGGCTCAAAAAGTAAGCCATTCTCAGCAATATGCTTCTTAGAAAATAGGAAGAAAGTACGCATCGTGTAACATATGTATGTATGTATATGATAGCTCAAATATTTGGTCTCTTTTTTCTTTGATCTCTGTGTGACTTACATATGTATGTACGTACATTACAACTTGCAGCGCTTGAGCACTTGATCGCGACCCATAGATGGCGCTCGCAAAATTCACGATATTCGCCGAAATCAATAATGATAAAGTTTTACTGCATACTTTTTGGCTGAATATTAAAATTAATAATTTATTTGTAAGCGTATGATAAATAAAATTTAATTTTGTCGTTCTTAATTTTAATACATTTCGAATTTTAAAATCATAATAACTTATTTCTGATAAATTTGTTATTTAGAAATTTTTAAAACTTAATTAAAAATTATTTATGTTCTACAAATTAAAAATATAAATTTTTCGCCTATTTCAATAGATACAAATAAAATAAAACCCTTGGTGTAATCCATCCAACTGTAACATATCTAATTGTTGTTGAAATTCTATATCATGTCTTTCTGCTTGTGGGCCTTGATTTACGGCAAAAGATTAGATCAATCCAGATGAACTTGTACAAATTTGACTTAAATTAGCTAAAGGTTGAAGACCTTTACACTTAGTAACTGTCAGTAAATTTAATATAAATGCGAGCTTAGTAAGTTCCAGCTAGACAGAACGACTTGGAAGATGAGTGCTTTCATTAGGCAGATGTTCTTTTTGCTGTTGCTTGGATTTGTCCTCGCAGTGGCAGCTGATGCAGAGGATGCTCAGGTGGAGGGCGTTGATCGTGTGCCTCGCCAGGTGACACAGGTGCAAAACACAAATATTAATATAAGTGGAGGTAGAGGTGGACAGGGATGCACTGGAAGAAATTGTCCTGGTCAAGGATGCACTGGAAGAAATTGTCCTGGTCAGGGATGTTTTGGCAGAAATTGTCCTGGAAATGGATGCATTGGAAGACACTGTCCTGGACAGGGATGCATTGGAAGACACTGTCCTGGACAGGGATGCATTGGCAGAAATTGCCCATTTAACGGATGCACTGGCAGAAATTGCCCCGGAGAATGCCGAGGAAGAGATTGCCAAAACTTCGGCGGAAATCGTCCTGGCTTTGGCATCTTCGGCGGACTTGCGGTTGGAGCTGGAATCACAGGTTAAATTCTCGCATCAAGTCAAAGTTCAACTAAAGACAATGACAACAAACGGCATAAAATAAAAAAATATTTAAAAAACAAAAAAAAGGATGTAAAATTAACTGAAGCAAAAGCGGGTTAATATTGGGGTTAGCAATTGGGATTTAGGATTCAGGATGCAGGATGCGGGATTCGGGAGCTGCGGGCGCTGATAAAAAATTTTTATTTCAAATCACGTTGAGTGACACAGGACAAGAAACTTAATCAGCGATGTTAACGATGTGAGACGACAGAATGACAGGATGCCAGGGATGGATAACAGAACTGGGTCTTGGCCTGGCCTGGCCTGGCCCCATAAAACGTTACGGGTTTGTGTTCCGGGTCGCGTTGCCGTATTTCTTTTTTCTAATTCATATGCGTTTCAAGTTTTAATTACGTGGTACACAAAAAAAAAGAAATACAAGAATAACAAAAGGAAAAGCAAGAGAAAAAGCAGCGATAAATAGACGAGGACGAGGATGAGGACGAGGACGAGTTTGAGCTGGCAGGACGTCTGCTTGAATTGGAGTTGGAGTTGGAGTTGGCTTGACTGACAGCCAGGCGGCGTTGCACCAACATGAAAATAACAAAATACGCCCAATCAGCGCAGCAACAGCGGAAGCAACACACAGATACGTATAGGGACAGAGATACAGATACAAGACACAGATACAGATACAGATACAGCTACAGATACAAGACACAGATGGCAGGCAGCAAAAAAGGCGAAAAAATTAAGTAGCGAAATCAGCGGGCGAAATAAAAAAAAAAAAACAACAGCAAGCAAACACAACAAACAAACAGACAGCCGGCTCGACAAGCAGATACCCTGTAATCTAATTTACTTTAAAAACCCTTTAAGCTTAGATATAAGATTTTCATTTCTGGTGATGGATGTTTGAAAAGATATTGGTATCAAATACTCTACAGTCCGATAGCTGCTGCTTGAAGAGCAAATACCCTGTAAGCTGCAAATATTAAGCTGTACTTATGGGAATGGATCTTTACAGAGCTTTAGAGGTGAATCGCGGAAACCACAAAAAAAATATGAAGTTTATCAAAAATTAAACATTAATGAACATATATTTAAAAAAAAATATATATATTTTTACAATATTCAAATAATATGTTAAATAATAATAGAAACTTAATGCTTTAGGCTATAACTTTTCCATAGTTTATACTGAGTTCATGTGATTTAGAATTAACTGTGAATGACCAAAGATTAAACAAGAATAATTAAAAAACAAACCAATCTGAAACTAACTGAGATTGTAACTGTTACATAATGTAGAGCTGGCTTAGCATGCTCTTTTTAGTTTTTTTAATGATTACAGGATATTAAAAAGTTACGAGTAGCATGAACTGGGAACCAAGAACTGAGAAATACAAAAAAAAGATGGGAAGAAGAGAGCACAAGTATAACAGGATAAAGGCGTTGCATGCCAAGGATTATCTGCGGCACAGGGAAGCTGGGCAAAGGAAGAGAATGGGAGGAGAGAGAAAGAGGAAGAAAAATGGTAGCACGCAAAAATTGTGAACTCACTTGACGTGGCTCATTCTGGTTGAGCTGCCTGGCATCCTCCCCTCTACCCTCCCTGCGAGCATCTCGCTGCCATCCAGAGAGAAAACCCAATGCCAAACGGCATGACAACGTCGTTTGGCGTTGACGGCAACGCTTCGCTATAGGGAACAAATCAGCGTGCCAACAACTACAACAACAACAACAACACCAACAAAATAAAAGCACTTTTAAAGTGCTTGACTGCCAGATGCCCAGTACCGAAATCTTCCCCCTCAATTGATTGAATCACATAAATTAAAATTAAAAGAATTAAAAATAAAAATTAGTCAAAAATACGTGCATGAAAATATTTTTAAAAAATATATGAAGAAATAAGAGAGACAATCCTTCTTCTTCTTAAATTGTAAATTTTTTACGCACTTATTTAATTTTTTAATGTCAACTCAGAGCAGTTGACGAAAAGGATTTTTAAGAATTTGAATAAAATTAATTACCATAATACGATATTAAATTAATATGAAATTTTTATAAATTTAAGTTTAAGCTAACTAAAAGAATACAAAATAAAGAAATTTAAATGTAGAATAGCAATTTGAAAATGTTGTTCTACATTTATTTAAATTTTTGTTTAATACTTACATTCTATTAAAGAACATAAAAATAAAATATTTAAAAAATTGTATATGTAAAAGTAATAAATAGTAGAAACAGCAAAACATACATTAGTAATGACATCAATAATAAGTGTAAAAAACAAAAATAAAAATATTTAATAAAATTATTATTATTATTTAATTTAATTTATTTATTTTTAATATATTTATTTTTTGATTGCCAGTGCTACAAGCTAACGCTTATTATTTAAGGCACTAGTCACTATTACAAACATCGGTCTAAAATATTATTAGCATTAAACAATTCACAATTATTAAGTTTAGTTTTAAGATTAATTTAAAATCTAGTTTACAATTTGTATTATTTTAATGATTATTATAATTAATTCCAACAGCATTTAAACTGCCGTCAGCGTTGCAAGAATTCTAAAATACTTAAAAATGCTGCTTGAACTTTTGTAGTCTCTGAGTTTTAGATGCTCATACGAATTGACAGAAATTGTAAATAGCTTATAAGCCTTTTTAGACTTTGGGCTACTGGGCAAGCAATAACAGCACAGGATTTTTGCTAACAGCATAAATATGCACAAGACCAAGACACAAGACACAAAGCAGTTGGCAGTTGGCAGCAGCTGGCCAAAAGCGTTGCTCCCACAGCTGCGATCAGTTAGCTGGATTTGACTGTGCGTGCGTGTTACCAGTTGCCAGGGTGGGGGGGGGAATTGTGGCATACAAATTTCTTAGTAAGTAATTAACAATTACAATGATGCGATGGCAGCTTATTTGCTTGGTCAGAACCACATGCTTGAATGGTTAACGCAGCACTTGATTGACCGTCAGCTGCTAACAGAATGAAAGCCCCGTCTGTCTGTCTGTCCCTTTGTCTGCCTGTCCATGTGTCTGACTGCGGCTTCCTGGTATAATATGCGAATAGACTCGTCAATTTATTTTCCTTTTTTATGCCCGAATAAATACACAATCTGAGCGTTACTTTAACAACAATTTACAATTTTCGTTGTAACTATTATGCCAATAATGGGACTATCGAAGCAACTTTTATTATTTATTTAAATATTTTATCGATGGCCCAAGGTATTTTCACGTTTACACACACGATGTGCATGTTAAGACTTGAAGCTGAAGTCTGAATTTAATTTACTTGCAATTTTTTAATAAAATGAAACATTTTTATGAAAACATTTATTACACATATTTTTATTCTCCATTGAAATTTAAACATTTATTACTCGTAATTTAATGTGTCTTAAACATGTTGATAAAATAGTTTTTAATAAGTTTTAATTAATATTTTTGTTATAATTTTAATTAGTTTTATCAATGAATTGACATAAACAATATTATTGATTTTTAATAATAATTATCTCTAGCTTTAATATAAGTATTTGATTTATTTTCAATGTAAGCATTATCATCATTATTATTCTTGTGTGCATTATAAATAATATTATCAGAGCATTAGCTTTAGAAGTACCATTAATTTAAATTATTTGTAATTCAAACCATTATAAGCATTGGCATTTTTCTATACTCTATTTTATCATTTATAATATAGTTATCATTCAAATTAACTTGCTGTTATCATTAAAATTAGACATTTTTAAATAAAGGGTATCTGTTAGTCAGATATCCTCAACTTTACGTGAATATTTATGATATTCTTAAGAATTTAATATTGTTTAAAATCTCTTTAT
Organism: Drosophila suboccidentalis; assembly: GCA_037043435.1. NCBI lineage: Eukaryota > Metazoa > Arthropoda > Insecta > Diptera > Drosophilidae > Drosophila > Drosophila suboccidentalis. Next base: position 301,013 of record JBAMBK010001105.1, on the reverse strand, counting down.
CTCGCACACAATCAAAATAACATAAAGACACATTTCTATTGTTAATTTGCTGAGTGTGTTGTTATATTTAATTATATTTGCGGCCAGACACAAAAGGAAGCAGAGGAGGAGGGAAGGAAATGAAACGCACGTAGCCCATACAAAAAAGTTTGCCATTGAAAAATCTTGAGAAAAAAATCCCCTAATTAAACAGTTTGTCAGTAATGCAAATAAACTTTGTTAAACTTTTGCCGTACCGCCAACTTATCGCTCTTTTTGGCTCCGACACAAAATAAGAACATTCTCTCCTCGTTTCTCCTCCCATTTTCCCGCTGGCTGCTTATTATTTTCACTTTTTGGTCAAACACACAAAAATGTAATTATTAAAAAATTATGCTAAACACGCAATAAAAAAGTTGCTAAGTAAAAAAATTAAGAAAAAAAAGGAACAAAATAAAAACGAGCAAAATGTATTTTTAAAAGGCAAACGGTCAGGTTATTCTTTTTGCGTTTTTGCATTAAAGTAAAGAAAACAGCAAAGCAACAAGAGAAGAGCACAAAAAAGAATACGAAAATTAACAATTGTTAATTTGAAAATTGCACACAAATGCGTAATGTGAAAGTTTTGTGCGTTCTGTTCTCCGGACTTGGCTCGCAGTTGGACTTGGTCTTGGACTTGGCCTCAGCAGTCGGAGTCGGAGTCGGAGTCGGAGTCGGTGTCGGACTTGGCCGCTTCCTACTCGAGCACGCCACTTGTTAAGTGTTAATGAAATAATTATGCCAACTTTTAGCCAGCCACCATTCTCCTGCGCACATAAATATATATGTATCAAAGTATTTATAGAAATATATCCACAATGAAAAAAATTGTTGTTTCTCGTCGCATTTGAAGAAATACAAATAATTAAAATAAACCGCAGCATTTAAAATTATATTATGCAGAAATTGAAATTCTTTAATTAATATCTTTTATAATTCTTTAAAAATTATAAAAACAGCTTGACTTTTGTTTTTTCTCCTGTTCAATTTTTAAGACAAACACTCTTCATATTGAAAGTCGTTCTTTTTTGTCAGTGTATGTGTACTATATAAAAGTCCTGTGGGGGCATTGCCTCAAACCACTTCATTTTTATTGTGCTGCCTTGAAGTGTGAGTTTTGGGCCCCACTTGCGTACAGTTTTTCTTGCTCCCGCTCTTTCTCCCTCTTTCACTCTCCCTCTCTTTCTCTCTGGCTTTTTTTATAATTCGATAAACTGCCCTCTAAAGACGTCGACGCTAAGGACAACAATGAGTTCGACCTTGTGCTGAGACTGCGCCTAAAAGCAGGCAACGATTTTGTTGTTTCTTGCAAGGCCTTTGGAGGCCTTCTAAGCCGCTTAATTACAATGAGTTGGACCCAAGAGGGGGGCGGGACGGGGCGTGGCATGGCTGGCTGGCTGGCTGGCTGGCAGTATTTACTTAAGACGCGAAAATGTGATTAACAAGTGTGAAAAGCCGCTCCTCACTTATTTTAATTTTATTTAATTTTCGAGTGTGTCTTGTTTGGCAAGTTTTCGTACCGGAAGTTTCACTTTTGCTCGAATAACTTTAATTGATTTAGTTGAGTGTGTGTGTGTGTGTGAGTGTATTCAATTACTTAAAAATGGCTTGCCAAAGTGTCGAGCAGTTTGACTTAAAAATTAGACCAAGTTCCATGGGCAAAGTTGGCTGACAGCTAAAGTTTTTTGGTTTTGGTGGCGTGGCCCCAAAAACACCACATGCATCATTATCAAAGCCAAATGACAGGTGTGCGCATGCCAATTTCAGCAGCTCTAATTGAATTTAGTAAACTATACATATATGTGTGTATATATATAGATATATATACGTTTGTCTGCACTCGATTGTCTCGACTCCCGACTGCTCTGGGTTTTTGTTGGCCAAAAAACTTTTACGCTGTCATTGTAATACACACCTTATCAGACTGACTGTTTTTGTTGTTGTTGTCCTTCGTTGTTGTTGTCGTTGATGTTGTTGTTGTTGTTGTTGTTGTCGCTGCAGGCTGCGTGTCGTGCAAAATTCCAGGCAAGTTGTTGCCTCTTCTCTCTCAATCTCCTCGCTCTCTCTTTCCCTCTCTTGCCTGGCAGCCTTGCCGCCAAACAATTAACGTTAATGGATCATGGTAACTTTTTCGCCTTTTTCCAGCGTTGCAATCCCAGCGGTGCGTGTAAACTGGCAAAAGTAGCAAAAGCAACAAACTGGGCCAAACCATCAAACAGACTATTGCTGCTCTCCTGCTCTTGGCTCTTGTCATATGAGAGGCGATGCTGACGCTCCAACTCCTCCCCCACCCCCCCCCCTCACACTCCCACCCCTGCTGCTATCTCTTTCTGCTTTGAGCGTCTTTCAACACCGTTGCACAGTGGCACTTTTTGTTTAGTTTGAAATAGTATTTAATGAATATTCCTTTAGCTCTTATTGAAATAAATTTTGATAGTTAAGTTTAAAGTAATTATTTAAAATAAAACGGACTAAATTATATTATTTATTATATCTCTTGTGACTACACAATACAATAAATATGTTGGTATGTTCAATTTACTTACAAATTTAAAGTAAATAAAAATGTTTTCGCTAAGTCAAGACAAAATTTTGTATCTTATAAATAATACGAATTTTGTAGATAAAGTCTTGCAAAATAAAATCATAATATTTTATCTGACTGCTTGCAAATTAGAATTCTCAAGTTGTCTCTTATGTCTGAAAAAATGTTAGAATATATTAAATAGTTTTAGAGAGACACGGAAGTTATTTATTTTAAAACTCTTTAGGATGTTAAAGTTTGTACATCCCAAACATACTTAAAAACCTGAACAAAAAATGTTAAAATTATTATGCTTTCAAAATAATGTAGCCAAGAAAATTCCAAAATAAAAATTAATTTTCACCGGCTGTTTTCGGTTATTGGGACACTGTGCGTCTTCGGCAATTCGCCTGGCAAGTTTTCTGCTGTCTTTTGCTGTTTTGCGTGCGCCCTCTACAAGTTTTCTCAGCACTTTTCGCTTTTCGCATTTTCTTTGCTTTTCTTTTACTTTTCGATTGGCGCAAGGGATCGCGCGTAGAAAGTGGAAGGAAGAAACGGAGGAAGGGGAATGGGGAGCGAGGAAAAACGCGCTCAACTTTTAACACACTCAAGTGTCGTAATTTTGGCTGCTTTTTCGCACACAAAACAATATTAATGCTGGTAGTTCTGCTATATATATATATATATATATATATGTGTGTATGTGTATGTGTATGTGGGTGAGGTGGTTTTAGCCTGGCCAAAACACCAATTCGCCCCATCCCAAATGGAAGTTAAATGAAAAGTTTTGCTTGCGCTGCAAACACGTCGCTTCCTGTCGCCTGCCGCCTTTGCTATGCGTCGCTGATTTTGCTGACTGACTTTTAGGCTTTGAGTCAAGTTACACACACACACACACACCCACACACACATACACAGATAAAGATGGCAGTGCGTGTGCTCTCATATGTAGGCAATAGCAGATTGTCTATGTGTGTGTTTATGTTTGTGTCTCAACTATTGAGCAGGTTTTCAAGAGGTTTCTTTGGTTCACCAAAACTCCCACAGCGCAGCGAAATTAAGCTAAAATAAGAACATATTCTTATCTTTAGCTAATCGAAAATTTAATACCCTAGCCAATTTGAACTTGGGAAATTATAAGCTATATATGTATTTTAAATTCTTTAAAATGAACTTCATGAAAATTATATTTTCAAAGCAATTGAACATTTTATTAACTATATTCTAAATAAAATATAAAAAACTATCAAACTGATAAGTGTTTTTTATTTATTTACATAAGTTTTCATTACAACAATTTATAAGATATAAGATATACTTAGATGGCCAATGTTGTTAAAACTTTACTTAACTGTGATTTGAATATAGATTTTAAGAATAATTAATTTTCAAATAATTATTTCTATGACATAAACATGACTCCAATCAAACTCATGCCAACATCTTTACTGCCTTTATTAAAAAGAAGCCGCTGTGCCAAGTTTCAGCCACAAATTCATAGAATAGTAGAAGGAGAAACAAATCGACAGACAGTGGAGCTTGACTTTAACGACTCAACTGTTGTTGACCTTGGCCAAGAAACGCCCACTGCATTTCATTACACATTTCGTGACATAAGTATAATACCCGGTGCAAGGGTATAATGAATGGCAATGGGGACCAAAGCGGAAGTTGCGTCGTCAGGCACGAAGGAGCCGCACCAAAAGGTACTAGGCAGATGTGGCATGCGGCATGTGGCAGGCAACAGCAACATCAGCAACAACAACAACATCAACAACAACAACAGCAGCAGCAGCAGCAAAAAACTTTTTCGGGCGCAGCTTAAAAGTTATTAGCGTGGTATTTCCTTTCCCGCTCACCTCTCTCTCTCTCTCTCACTCTTTCTTAGTAACCCAGTAACCGAAAGTTGCTCAGGCCTATGGGTTTGTGACTGTATCTGTATGTCAGAATGTAATGGAAAATAAGCAAATAATTAAAGTAATTTTAAAACTACAAACTTTAGATTTGACACACGGAATATGTGATATTTTAAGGGGGTCTTCTCATTGAGCAACTTTCTTTTTTCGACTTTTTTTTTTTTGCATTTATTTATAGCTTGGGTAGTTGTGAATATGCCCCTAAAAGGATTTTTAGAAATTCGAAATACTTAAGGAGATATGGCCATTTTTATCCAGCAATGTTAATGTTAATGCAAGTGAAGTCAAAACTTTAAACGCGTTTATCTCGAAACCACGTTTTTCGAACTGGCGGCCATGATATCTCCAGTTAAACTGAACCGACTTTCATGAAACAAAGTGGAATCGACGCAGAATTGTCACCATTCTCTGGTGAACCTCGACCATAATTTTAAAAAAATTTTTACTATTTTTTTTTTACACTAAACTACAAAAAAAAAGCCCGAAATTGAAATTTTTTTTTTGAATGGCCGCCATTTTGTCAAAAAAAATCACAAAATTAAGCTTGAAGTTCACCCGAGAATTACATCTATACTGATTATAACCCCGTATTTTTTTTTCATTTCGGACGCTCCGGAGACCCGGAATCGTGGCCGCCGTGACGACACCTTTTTTTTCACCACCAACTTTGAAGTCTCATTAATTTTTGAACAGCCCTCGTATCAGGGTAAAAAAAATTTTTTTATTTACTTTGAACCTTTTGTAATACAATAAATAAAAAAAGTTTTCAATTATTCTTTGCGTTTTCAAATAAGAATTTTTTTAAAAAGGGTCAAAAAAACGGGTTTTGAATGAGAAGACCCCCTTAAGGAAATTTTCTAAAAATTGTATTTGGATCGGTTAAAAAACAGATAAAAAAATTAAGAGATAAAGTTATTAATAGATTAAAGCAAGTGTTTGAAATTTAATTTTATTTTTTGTTAATATTTGTTTACAATTTTTTTTTATTCATCACTTTTTTTATTTTTTTATTTGACAGAAAATATTGCTAAAATTAGATAAAAAGAAATTTAAAATTCTTAAATATTTTCTTATTACTATAATTATTTTTTTTTTTTCGTAAAATTTTAATTATTCATTAAATTTGTATTTATTTTTTATGCCTGACACCAAAAATTACAAAAACTGGAAGACAAAAAATTCAAAATTTGTGAACTTCAAAATCCGCATTTGTGCTTAATTTTCTATATCTTTTTTATTTCATTTTCTTTTAATTTGTGTTTGGTATTATTTTTATTCATTACATTTATATGACAGCCAAAATACTACCAAAATTTGGAAGAAAAGAAATTTATATTTGTAAGCTCCGAAATTTTTGCAATTTTATCTCGAATCCAGAAAAAAAAAACATTACATTTTCTTAAATGTCTTTTAATTATTTGCGTTGCTTAGATACGAGTACTGGGCATCTGCAAGTCGATCACATCAACTTTAGCACTCCTTCTTGGTTTTCCGTCTCTGTTTTCTCTGTCACTGTCTCTTTCTTGCTAAGGTGAGACCAAAAATGGCAAATGCTGCCAAGCGAGGAATTTCCCGGCAAGTTGCTTGCTATTCATATTTGTGTGTTTGAGGCTTAGTACGTTATTAAGTTGTTACGTTTTGGCCTGTTACAAACACAGCAGCAACAACTACCAATACAACAACAACTACATCGCGTGGGGGCCCAAGAACTGCTCTCAAAGGTATTGCGTGATATTTCAATTTGTTTTTAGTTGTAAGTGGCTTAAAATGATTTAATAACTCATCAAGGGATTTCTGCTTCTTGTTGTTGGATATTTGCTTTAGTTTCTCTGCCATTTCCCCATTCCATTCCCCAATCTCATTTAACTATTTGCTATGCTTAAGCAGGCAAACAGAGGAACTTCAAGGGAGGATGGTAAATTTACCTTAGCCACATTTAAGCATGTCAAACTTTTTAAGTAGTTTTGATGTTGCCATATTAAAGAAGTTTTCTATTAGTTTTTGCGCATTTTCGGCATCATTAATACAAATACTTAACTTAACTATGCATATAATTATGCATATATTTACTTAGGCACACACACACATACATATACATATATAAACACATTTCTCTCCCACTTAAGTATTTAACATTCATAATGAGCAATATTCATAGGGCGCATACTTTTTGCGTGTGCTGTGCAAATATTTAAAATGCCATTTTAAGGGCAACTAAATTGCGCCCCAGGGATGCGCTGTTGGCCGCCAAAACTATTTGTCTGTTAACACACACACACACACACACACACACACACATACATATGCACACATAAACCACACACCGACATTTCAATGTTTGTTTAGTCGATTTAAAATTTGCGCAAATTAAGCCAAATCAATTTTTGGGGCAACAAAATTGCACATTTTGCGATGCGATTTCGATTTAGTTTTAGTTTTAGTTTTTGTTATGGGGCCACAACACGCATAACCCTAAAGGGATAACCGAAACTGAGCCACGCCCACCACCCAGCCACGCCCCCTTACAGTGTGACCAGTCACGTAGCACAAATGTATCGAGTGGGCTTCAAATGTGGCAACTAAACTGCTGACCAGCTGCCAGAACCCAACAAAAAGCCCGACAAACTGTGGCAGCTTGTGGTATATACTTACCAAAGAGAGAGTGAGAGGGAGAAAGAGAGAGGGCAAAGGGGAGAGAGGACAGGGAAGAAGGTGGCAAGTTGCAATGTTAAATTTGACAACTTGGAGAAATTCCCTGACAGTCAGAGAGCTAAGCGCAGCAAACAAACTTGTTTTCTGGGGAATTTTCTTTTGTGTTTTGCCATGGCCAAAAGCATTCAATACGGCTAATTACACAACATTGTGAAGGGTCATTGTACAATGGGTCACATGCCCATTAATTGCTGACAAATACCACAGTTGAACATGTTTAGTTTCATTGATGAATTGATTTGAAAGCTTTATGCTTGATTGATTTTCATTTTAAATTAAATTCAAGTCTTGTTAATTTCACTTTAAATATTTATTATAAATTTAATATGCTTGTTGAATTCATGGAAATATAAACTATATTTTAAGTGTTATATTTAGCATAAATGCACTTTAACTAAGCAGCTATTAAAAGGTAAAAAATATTAACAACTAAATAAATAAATAGAGAATAATATAGAAAACAATTTAAATTAATGGATTTATTTTATATTAATTTTTGGATTGGTTTTTTTCAAATGGAACTCGCTATAAACTTTTATATTTGATTTATACTACTCTTATTTTTAATATATTAACTATATTTAAGTGTTTCAGGAAGCTGTTAATAAAAGTCAAATAAATGCTCACGAATAATTTTAGTAAAATATACATTAAATTTATAAAAAAAAAAAGTATTTATATTTCGATCATGAAAACAAATTTTTTGTGTTAAATTTATTAAAAATAAAATGGCTTACATATTACTAAGTAAATAACTAGAATAGAAATCAACAATCAAAGACAAATTAAATTTTTGCATAATTTCTGCAGTTTACCTGAACATCTTAGATTTCAACTGGCAAGTTAAAGAATCAAATAATTAAAGAATCATAGTTTTAAATATATGTGAAAATTAAATTTAAATTTATTTGTCATTTGTCAGCCTAATTCTCATATCGTTATAGCTATTTCAAGCTAATGGCTTTCGCTTTGGCTCCCATTGTTTTAAATTTGTCTGGACTTTTCTGGCAATGTGTGTTTTGGTGTGTGTGTGTGTGTGTGTGTGTGTGTGTGTGTGTGTGGATATGTGTGGGTGGTGCAAGTTTCTGTCGTCGTCTTCATTGTAGTCGTCACAAAAGTTTCAACGCCATGTGCCTGCTGGCGGCATGTGTTCAAGAGTTAAGTTGCCCCAACTGTGCGGGTTCTCTCTTCACATTGAAGACCCCATACATATAGATATATGTACACACATATATACACAGTTATATACATATATGTACGCTGAGTGCACAAATTTAAAGCTGCCACACATTGCCAAGCATTCTTCTTTCCCTACTTTTTTTTTCCTTCATTTTTGTTGACTTTTTGCAGCAAGCTGATTACTTTGTCATTTGTTTTCGATGGCACGAATCGACTTCAAGCACGGCACAGGAGGCTAAGACCCCAACAACAAAAAATCAATGCAAGCGGCTTTTGCCAACCAAAATTGTTTTTGCTTTATTGCCATACAAAAATCATAAAAATGTATCATTATTGGGAAAGTCGCAACAACAAAAACAACAACAACAGTTGTCACATTAGTTGCCGAGTCCTTGGCAGTGACTGTGAGACAGTGAGACAGTGACAATGACAACGTAAAGTGCCTTGTCATAATAACAACAACAACTGTAATAATAATTAAGCGATATCAAATTGAAAAAAAGTAACTTTTTTCTTATACAAACAGCGACATTTATTTATATAGGGCAAAACAGGGTTAAAGGGGATTCCCCCTGGGTAAATAATGACTTGACATAACGCATTAAAGATTGTAGATAATCAATGTATATATATATAAATAATTATATATATCACATACAAAATGCCTTTGCACTTTGCTGCGTTTCAAGCGCAAATTAACGTTAATTAAATAAAAATTTGCTGTCACGCTGCATGGGCGTAGTTTCCACAAGGGGAGGGGCGGAGAGGGAACAGTTTGTCAACTCTGGCATAAATAATAACTGTTACACTCCCAGCCCCAATAAAATACATTTTTCTCTCATAAAATGTCAAAGTTGGAATATTGTATATTGTATATACAAAAAGTTTTGTCATTATTCGCTCAGTTTGTTGCTTGTTTGTTTTTTTCCATTCATTTATATAATTATTATTATTATTATTATTGTTATTATTATTTTCTGTCATCAGCAAAAATAATGCGATTTTAATAAAGCGCACGAATATGCATCACTTGACAATTGTGTTATTATGTGTTGTGCTTAATAGGCAAACAAAAATTAATTAAATTTATAAGCTGAATTTAAGAATAAAGAAAAATTGTTTGAGTGTTTTCTAGACATAAAAAAACACCTTACGGCTTTTTAAAAATACATAGAAATAAATAACAAGTGGGAAAGTCTATATATATGAAGCTCCCGACTTTAGGATACCCGTAACTTATTTAAATAAATTTAAAAAAAATTGTATTGCATGCTTTTAGGCACTTACAGTGCTTGAAACTTAAATCAGCCATTACCACCTTTCTATTTGTCCGATCAAGAATATATATACTACTTATATAGGGTCGGAGATGCTTCCTTCTCCCTGTTACGTATGTACATTGCAACAAATACATTACGCCCTTCAACTTCCTTTTTTATTAATTAAAGAATGTAATACATTTCTCAATTCAAGTAATTTCATTACAAAACTAGAATTTAAATAATCTGTCTGACTAAACAAATTAATTTCTGGTAATTTTGATAACCTGACTTTGACATGATTCTTTGGGCAACCGCAGATATAGACAATATAGTTAATGTTTGAGTTTGGCAACAGAGGCTTGTGGCATAACATTTAATTAACTGAACTCAACTCTCGACTTGACTCGACTGAAGTTAACTCAAACTTGCTGGAAATGAATACATTTGTCTTGTTTACTTTGGCTTATTGGCCTCTATTCCTCGTCTTCACTCTGGTTTAGTTTGGCTCTTTTTTTTTTTGGTAAGTTGAGAGACCGCAACTATGCCAAGATGGGCCATATCTTTGTTTTGGCCATCAGTGAGAGTTGACTACGAACGAACCCTTATCAACTTGCGCCACTGCACTTTTGGTTAACTTTACTTATAAATTTCATTCGAGCCATTTGTTGACACACAGACAAAAGTCGCGAAAGTTTTCGTAATGTTCGCAGTTTCTTGTTGTTATCGAAAAGAAATGAAATGAATTCAGTGGCGAATTCGCAAATAGAATTAAAACGCAAATGTACTAAGCCCAATTTACCGCCTCGACTGGTTGTCTCTGGGTTTTTTTTTGTTTCCAGTTGCTAATGGGGAAAAGGAACTCGACGCGACCGTGTCGACATCATAACTTTGCTTTGCGAGTATGACAAATATATTCATTTCATGCTTGTTCAATCCAGTAAATCGCGTGACGCGTTGACAGCGCGAATTTGTTGCTGTTGTTGTTGTATTTGCCACTGTTGCTTGCAACATTGACATGGCGTCGAGTGGCAAGTGTAAAAATGCTCGACTATTGTCTTCATTTTTCTTGCAAATCATGCAACGCAATCAAAACCGTTGACACATCGGCACACATTGTCGCCAATGTCGCCAATGTCGCCATGTCGCCTTTGTCTCCAACGTCGTCAACTTCGCAGCTGACACTTGACACTGTCATTCAAGTTCAAGGTTCAGTCTTTGTCTCGCTCACAAAAAAAAAACAAATTACAATAATTGTTATTTACGCATATTTGAACATCAAATGTGTCAATTGGCAACCGACGAGCGAACGACGAGCGACAAGCGAACGACACCACGATGCGTATGCGTAATGTGGAAAATGTTTCATTATGTGCAGTCGTGTGTGTAGACAACAAACATGTTGGCCATGGCTTAGTAATTTTTTTTGTATTATGTGTACATTTTTTCTATATTTTTAATGTTAAAGCAAAAAAATTAAACAAAAAATGCTGAAATTATCAGAAATTGTTGTAAAAATTTACGAGTTCCGTTTTAAACATTTATCACCTAGTATTGATGTGAAAATAGCTCAAAACTATTATTTAACCAATACTTATGCATAGCAATAATGAGTCTATGAATCTATGAGGCGATATAAAACACAAAGGTTAGTAGATTTGTTTAAAATTAAGTATAACTTATAAAGTTATAGACTTAGTTACTTTTTACATATTTAAATCGAATTTTTAATTTTTATTAAATTTAATTTCATTTTATTTTTATTTTAATAATGGTATTTTCTATTTAAATTCATACACTTTTTTTAAATCTTTGACAAATTATTTATATGCAGCTGATATTTAAATTTTATAATAACTTAATTTACTATTTATTTTTAATTATAATATTATAATATTTATTTGATCAAATTATATACTAATTATACAAAATATTACTCACTATCTAGTTAGAGCATTAAAGCTTCGCTTTGATTGCTAACAAATCTCTTTTTTCGGCCACTTTTGATTGCTGTTAATACTAGTTAGCACAGAATTGTGTTTCTGTGATGTTTTTTTTTATTTTTAAAATCAGCAGAGTTCACATCGAATGAGTTTTGGCCCATATAAATATGATATATTTGTGGCCCTTTGTCTGACAGTCGACGGCGCGTTAAGCAGCGACTTGTTCGTGGTCTACAATTGAAATAAATTGAAAAATCATATTTTCCAACGGGGGAAAAAGTCTGGTATTATTTAAAAATGCATGGAATGTTCATGCCGCTGGCAGCAATGTTGCCTCTGATGTTGCTGTTGCCTCTGCTGCTGGGCACGCACTTGACTGAAGCGGCGGCTGTCATCGGTGGCGACGCTGCCGCAGCTGTTGACAAGGATGTGGCACCAGTTGGCGTTGTTCGAACGGATCTGCTGTCGTTGAAGCAGGAAATTGGCGGCAATCCGGCGATGGCGACGGAGACAGAAGCGAAAGTTGCTCGCAAAGCGCGTTCTTTGGTATTTGGAGTTGGCGCTGGTCCTGCTTGGATTGGTGGAGGATATGGCTGGGGCTATCCTGGTTACGGCTACTACAGTTCACCATACTACAACTACGGCAACATTGGCTACTATCCAGGCTATTTTGGTTATAAGAAAATCATCATCGGCTAAACGGTTTGTCATTTAATTTCTGACAATTTAAGGAACGAAAACAAAAGCTAAGATTAAAATATAAAAACAACATAACAAGTATGAATAGAAAAGAAAGCAGAGTGTAGGAAATTCAACTTATTTTTGACCATTTTTTTGTTTTTCTAATTTTAATTTCTTATGAAAATTATTCCTGATTTGCATAAAATTATTATTTTAGTTACTGTAAATTTATTAATTAATTTTTTGACAGTTTAAGGAACAAAAATATAAGCTAAGAATTAAATATAAAAATATCTAAATAATTGTGGACAAAAAAGAAAGCATAATTTAGACAATTCAACAAGCTAATTTTGTAAATACCAATTTTTGTTTTCTAATCTTAATTTCTAGATCTTATTATTCCTAATTTTCCTTTTTAAATATTAATATAAATAAATATTTAAATAGTTATTAATTTGTGTAATCTTAGTTAAGAGAATCTTCTGAGAATCGCTTCCCTCTCGTCAGCCTAAGTTCAATTTGAGATTATAAATAATGCTTGTTGTTGTTATTATAAGACAGTTTTAAATTAATTTGCTGGACACAAAAAGTTGAGCAACAATAAAGAAAAAAACAAGAAAGAAAGAAAGAAATAACATGAAATTGCACAATTTATATTCGTTTTTTTTTGATGATGCTGTTGCTGTTGTTGTTGTTGTTGTTGTTGTTGGTTAGGGCACAGATTTTGCATAAATCATTTCACAGCCACCAAAATGAAACGCGTAACATAATTTTTAACCCTTGATAAATTTTTATGACAAGCATTTTCGTTATTTTCCCCACTCGCTGTTGTTGTTGTTGTTTGTTGTTGTTGTGGCCGTTTCCATTTTCTGTTTGTGTTTGCGCCACAGTGAAATGCAAATAAAGCGGATCAAAAGTTTGCTGTTAAAAGAAGATTAATTGCAATTTGGTGGCAGGTCCGCGACCCCCTCCTACCCTCCCTGTACCCACCCTCCTCCCCACTTTCCCCTTCTCCACCATTAACCCCCATGTTGTACCCGCTGTTCGACCCATTTCCAATTCTCCACTCAGTTTTTGGGGTGTGGTCAGCGGCTGGTAATTAAATATTTTTAAGCTGTTAATGGTTTCCATTTGCTTATTGTTGTTTTAAGTAGTTGTTTCAATTATTTATTTATTTTTCCGCATTTTTCTCTACCATTTTGTATTTATTGATGTTTTTTTGATTTGTTTTAATCAATTAATACAATAGCTGCATGAACATCAAGTGAAACAACAACTGCAACAATGCGCCAGGTAGTAGCTACAGTTTCCAATTTTTCCATTTTCCACAATTTTCAATTGCATTTTCAAGTTTGTTGTTATTGTCGCTTTTGTTTCTATTATTTTCGAGTGAATACTTATTGTTCTTATGCCATTTTATTGCTTTATTCGCATTTTATTAATATTCAATTGCAGTTGGCTTTTGTTGCCAATGCTCATATAAATGTATATTTTAATATTTATTTCCTTGTATGGCGTATTGATTTTATTTATTATTTATAGTTTTAACTTCAATATTCAATACTAAAACTATAACTTGTTTTATGGTTCCTTATTTTTAAATTTCATGGGGCATATCAGTTAAAATCGACGACCTTATCGGTCACAATTGAATGACAACCTGTAAACACTCAGTGACAATCTTGTTGTTTATAATATCAACAAGGTCATCAGTGTTGGAAGCTCATTATAAGTTGAATTATTTAATATTCATTTGATTTAATTAAGTTATTTGTTGGTCAATTAACCCTTTTTTGTGGTCTGATATTTCATTTGTATGAATATGTATTTTTTAATTCCCCCGGCTGCGTTTTATTTGTTTGTTCTGCATTTTATAATGTAATTGTTCCTGTTCTTGTTGTTGTTGTTGCTGTTGATGTAAGCCAGTTTAAAAAAAAATAATAACAATTTAATGCCTACTTGTAATTATGTGGGGTCAAGTGTTGACATTTTATTAATTAAAAATAGTTTTCAATTAAAGTTAATGCGCTCAACATGCATGTAATTCTATTATGCGACTCCAATTAAATAATTGTACAAATATTCATATAGCAATAAAAATTTAATAACAAATACTCAGCATTATGTTAAGTACCTTAAGAGTCCTTTCACAAATTTCCGTTATTATAATGTTGTGATCAATGTTATTATTATGTTGTAATCTGAAAGAAAACTATAGGGAATTTTATTTATTTTAGTGCAATTTAATTTTTTATCCAAGTTAAAAAAAATGCTGCATATTTTTTGGCGTTTGCGTTGCCGTATAACTAAAAACAGCCATAACTGATAATATATTTATCCGATCTTGAAGCGATTAAGTATAATAATTTATAATAACACACAAGAAAATTTCTCTAAGTATCTTTAATATCTTTAATTAATATTTAAATATATACCAATAGCTTTCCGAAAAAGTGATGTTATATTTTGGACAATATCTTAATTGAAAAATTAAATGTGATTATTTATTATTATTTTATTTTAAAACTTTTAACAATTACAGTCGTCGCATTAATTTCATAATCTTTAGCCTAAAAATCCAAAGGGCTGTCTGAATAAACCAGGGTTGACAAAACGTTGCCTGCCTAAAAATTGTCGAATACCATCAAGGGCTCTACCGAAGACCCCTCCACCGCCTCTTCCACCACCTCCGCCGTCGCCACCGCTGCCTCCTCCACTGCCTCCTCCACCGCCTCCTCCACTGTCTCCTCCACCGCCTCCTCCACTGCCTCCTCCAGCGCCAAATGCTTTGCCGAGTCCTCCGCTGAATCCTCCGCCAAGTACTCTACCCAAAATATCTGCGCCTGGACCAAATCCTCCTCCAGCAAAGTGTCGGACGAAACCCAAATCTCTGACCAAGCGCACAGCCGGCTTCTCCTGCTCCTGCTCCTGATTTGCATCCGCCATTCGAGCCAGTTGCTTCATTTCCGCTCTCGGGCGGCTGCGGGTTCCAAACGCTGTTGCCATCGTTGCCAGCATGGACAGCAGAGCACTTAGCACTATTAGATTCACGTACCAAACAACGCGCATTGCCCTTGACTAGGTTAAAACCAACTCTGGCCATAACGAGACGTACAAGTCTTTATATAACTTGAAAGAGTAAAATAGAGCGGGAGTGCTAGAGAAAGAGAGAGAGAGAGAGAGAACCAGCGGAATGTCAGTTAATTCTTAACGAGCTACTGACCCTTTCGAGCAATTAAATTTCCTGAGCATAATCAAATGGCCAAGAAAAATCCCATGCACAAAATGCCCCAAGCTAATTCTGGTTTCTTCTCCACCCACAAGCCTACACTGAGGAAAATTAATGTGTATAAAATTATATATTTTTGTATTAAATGTTCAACAATAAAACACTTTTGCAAAACAAAAGAAAATATATATATTTATAATATTTGTATCAAACAAATATGAAAAATTACATATTTACCTGAAAGTCAAATTATATTTATAAAAATTCTTTTAAAATGTTTATTTAAATAAAAAAGGTTTCCTATATTTAATTTTTCTTTATTCTTTATTCAAAGTTTTCTATTGTACTTAAATTAAATATTTTTTTATTATTTTTTTTATTTAATAACTAAAGCAATAAAATATAATCTTAAATATGTCCACACTAAAACAAAGATTTAAGTGTGTCAACAGTGAGATTCATAATGTTTTTTTCTCTCAGTGTAACCCCAACTCCAACTTCCGACAGCAACAAAAAACGTTGCCGCATGACAAAACTAACCTGTTCGTTGGATTCTGAGTGAGACTCAGACTCGGAGTCGTTGCTAATTATGTCAAGCTGGGAACAAGAGCAAAGTTGCAAAAGGCACAGAGACCGCTAATCCTATTATATGCTCGTAATCATACGTAGCGTATACGTAATTTCATTGTCAGCATTATGCCAATTCTAATGCTCATTAAGAGATTGCCACATGCGAGTTGTTATTGTTGTTGTTGTTAGCAAAGTCGCAAATTATACATACTTACTTGCAAGTCGTACTCGTATTTATAAGCCATAAATAACGTGTAAACAAAAAGCTGCCACAACAAGCATACGCCCTGTGGGCCGTAGACACTTAGCCACATTCCCACACACTCATACTTCCACTCTCACTCTCTCTCTCTCTCTCATCTCTCTGTTGTCGCTACAACAGCATCGCGGCCAAATTATAAGCCTATAAAAGGCAATAAAAAACTTTGCGATATCAAATTACAACGCCCTCATAAAGTTATAAAAGTTTCAAGCGTATCCAACAGCACGTATCTGCCACGCCCCCATCCCGAGTTTCAGTTTGAGGCCTAATATTTTCAATAACAAATCAATCAGCTGCTGCTGTCGCTGCTCCTCCTTTGGCCAAAAGCATTTTGGTCAAACAAGGATAATCCGTTAGAGCATCCCAGCTAGGGATGGGCAGCAATATCGATACGCGGTAACGATATTTAAGTAAATAAAATAAAAAAAAAGTTGCAAATCATCTTTAAATCATCATATATTTTAACATAACAGTCTACAATAAATTATTAAGAATCTAAAATAAAATAAGAAGCGAAGTTTTAAAATCAAGAATTTTAATTAAAATGTTGAATATTATATTAAAAACTGAAAATTAAAATTGTTTAAAGGACTGGAGATTTTCTAAATCAACTTTAAATATAAATTTAATGTATTTACTTTACTTTATTATTTACAAAAAGTTTGTTTTTATGACCTTTCTAATTTTTAGAAGTAAGCTTTAGCCAACTTGAGGTCTAGTAATGTCAATATGACAAACTTTATTATTTACTTTATTTTGGTATTTAAAATTTTTAATTAAAAATATTGAACTTATATTTATATTGTTTTTAAATTATCAAAAATATGTTTTATTTGTCAAATTAACTGAATAATGTCGATAAAGTTGATTTTCTGTATCATATTTTCCTGATGACAATTTTAATACTTTCTTTTTTGCCGATAACCATCCCTAATCCCAGCAGCTGGCTTTGTGCCTGGGCGTTGCCAGGACACAAGCACGGAAGGAGGTGCTCTCGATTTATTGGGACACGCATTCGATAAGAAATAACAAGACTAAATAAAGTCAGGCGAGAGAAAGTAAGGTAAAGGAAACGAAAGGAAACGAAACGAAACGAATCGAATCGAAAGGCAACGAAGGCCACGCTCCAACACCCTTTTTGGCCCGGCTATTTATGGCTTTGTTATCAACTTTTTAATGTCGCTCAAGAATTTTTTTTTGAACGGTATTTCAAATATGTTTAGCCCAGTAATCAAAATATAATGAAAGCTTATAAATTGGTGACAAGGTCTGTGTTTTTGAGCAGCTGAAAAATTAACTTATTTTATTTTAATTTATTTATTTGCAAATATTGCAAAAATTAAAAAAAAATAAATAAATAAAGTAAAAGTATAATATTTAAGATGTCTCCGATTCCAGTACAATATGACTCCTCTTTATGTATTTTTTTATATTTATTATTTATATAATTCCTTAAATATTTTAATGTTTTATTTATAATTAATAATATAAATAATATAATTTAATCTAGTCATGCATTATACATTCCAAGATGAGTTGTATCCTTATTTAAATATTCTGTCAATTATAATTTTAGTTTGTTGTCAACTTTTTAATGTCGCTCAAGAATTTTTTTTAACGGTATTTCAAATATGTTTAGCTCAGTTACGTATATACGATCTGTTTCTGTTTTTATGTATTTTTTTTTATATCTATCATTTATATAATTCTTTAAATGTTAAATTTATCATGAATTTAATCGAATTATGCATTGTACATTACAAGATGAGTCCAAGATGATCCTTATTTTAATACTCAATTAATTATAATTTTAATAAATTGTAATCATGTTGATTGCATCTAACAGGCATCTCATAGTCGAGCACCTTGACTTAAGCTCTTTGACTGGATTTCTTTCTTCGTTGAAAAACTTGCAGAAAATGTAACTTCCATGGCAGCTGCCTGCAAGTGTATTCAAAGGGATGCCAGGCCTCTCTGTTTGGCCTTTGCTTCGCCATCGATATAAAAGCGTTTCCCGTTTTTTTCTTAACGTTTTTGTTCCTTAAAGAGAACTGAAAACTTTGGCCAATTGTGGGCGTGACCGGGTCATAGGTTGATGGGTCAAGGGATAACACAAAAGGCGTAAATTTAAAGCCAAGTTAATTTTTTAACAATGCTATCGGCTTGTCAAAAAGAGAGAGAAATTTTATAGCTGGCGTTTAATCTTTATCGACATACGGCTACTTGAAGCTATTAACTCGGACTCTGACGATGGCAATTCATTTCTTTTGTTATGCTCGTAAATAGCAACATTTATTAAATTGTTCTGTTTGGCTACTGAAAGGGCCAAAAATAAGTGTCTCAAATTCCAGTTGAATTTTTACTTGTGTTAAATATATGTAAACGTATTCTAAATAAAATATATACTCGTAGTACATTTAATACATTTTTTACCTTGCCGCAATCAATCGATAACAGCAGCTTCAGTTGCTTTTTGGCCAAGTTCTAATGGCCACAAAAGTTTGAGCAGCTTTCGTTGAGCAGCCAATTTATATGAATTCGCCAAACACTCTGTCTAAGCGCTGGCAAGCCATAAAACTAGAAGTGCCCTGGTTAGGGCTGGATAAAACTTTCTGCTCTCGACTCCCAAAATGAAATTGATACCCAGTGTCGAGTTGGGACGGGAGCGGGAGAGAGAGAGTTTTGTATTAACTGTCTAACTAAGCGCAAACAACAACAACAACAATTGCATGGTCCATAATAATAACGGAAACTTATTGGCCAACAAGACAGCTTCCCCTACCCAGTACCAGTACCCCCTCCCCCAGCTGTCCCAGGACAACAACTAACAAGGCCAACAGCAACATCAGCTGGTCAAGTGGCTGTCCGTAAAACATTTTATTTAACCGGAGCGTATAATTCTAAGCTGAATGAACTTGCTCGCAATACAATTAAAATAATTAAAAATGTGCATTTTTAAATTTAATTTAAAAAATAAGAATTGTACGATTTTCAAAGCTGCAAAATACAATGAGAGGAAACCGGTTCCGAGTTCCAAGGTTCGACAACCCCGGCAACTGCAGACAAAGCATTTCTCAGTTGTTCACTAGCTTCAATTGTTGTCGACTTTGTATTTGCGCTTTTTTAACGCTTAAAGTGTTTGAAAGCACTGCTGTCAATGGCTTCACTTATGGTCTTAGACGTAAAGCATGAATGTTAGTTAATAGACCACTCAGCGTATGAGTAACGTTTTAGATGAACTGCAGTTATTTATTGTTACATATTAATTTTTAAGTTATTTATTAAAATAAAAGATTTTATTTAACAGTCAACACAGCAACAGTTTAATATTTCTATTTTGATTTATATATTTATAAATAATTTACATAGTACTTTAAGTATTTTCATTTTTATAATTTTAAGTCTATTTTAATCTAAATATATACATAAAGCCTCATTGTTATTTAATAGACCACTCAGCGTATGAGTAATATTTTAGATGAATTGCAGTTATTTATTGTTACATACTAATTTTTAAGTTGTTTATTAAAATAATACATTTTATTTAACAATCAACATAGCAACAGTTTAATATTTTTATTTATATATTTATAAATAATTTACTTAATACTTTTACTATTTTATTTTTTATATTATTAAGTCCATTTTAATCTAAATATATACATAAAGCCTCATTGTTATTTAACAGACAACTCAGCGTATGAGTAATATTTTAAATTAATTGCAGTAATTTCATTTTGTATATTAATTTTAATACTATTTATTAATACAAAGACATAAATTATATTTAAATGTCAACACAGCAACTGAGCAACATTTTTATTTTGAATTAATTCATATATTTATTATAATACATAAATTTTTCTAAATTGTATATAATTATTAATTTTAATTTTAATTAACAAACGGCCTGCAAGTTTTTTGACAATCAACTTAGCGTATAAGTAAATTTTTCAATAAACTGCCCTTAAAAAAAATTTTTAAATTACAAATTGTACATTAAATATTTTTAATTTAAAAGAAGACTTCAAACATAAATGTTTTAAACAACCAACTGATAAAATCTATAATATTTCAAGCATATCTACATACATTAAAACAATTAATCTAATTTAATTTTTTTATTTTGTATTTATATTCTTTATACATATAGATATTTATATTAATTTACATTAATTATTACAATTTCTAATATATTTTTTGTTTGTTTTTTAACATATTAATTTATGCTGAGTTTTGTATTGTTCTTTTCATTGAACAGACGTTAATTTATTCAGTGTCTGCCAGAGTCACAAACTGGCCTGTATTCTGGCCTGATGTGTGGCCCAGATTGGAAAGCGAGTCATTTGATGTTGACGGCATTAATTGACCCACTTTTTGTGAACTGGCTTAAACGTTTAAATTTGACTAAGCGACATTCGCAACGACATTTGATCATTTTGCATAAATGAATAAATATGATGTGGTTTGACTTTGACTTAAGTTTAGAATTCAGAATTTTCAGACGACAAACTGTGGCACTTACCAAATGCCACATGCGACTTGCCACAAAATGCAAAGGCGGACATAGAGATATCGAGCATTGTTAATGTCCAGGTCGCGCATAAAACAAGCAGCTAAAACAGCCAGCAAACCAAGACAAACAAACAAACAAACAAACAAACAAACAAGCAAGCAAACAAAACTGGCAAATAGACAAGCAACAACAACAAGTGGGAACAACAATAAACAGCAAACAGCAATTCACACTTACGCACCCAAAGTTGATGCTTATGACGTGTGCATTGTGGCCTGGAATGGCGCTTAGCCTCAGGCGTCTCGGCCTGGTCAATAGCATAACTAACCTTCAAATGAAATTAGCACATTTACAGAGCTTACCTGACCGCAGACGCTCCACCTTCCCCTCCCCCTCCAGGCTGGAGATGCTACCTGGCGCAAAGTGAAATGTTTCAGCTCTTTAAACAACCAGTAAGAGTACTACAGTCAAGTGTGCTCGATTGCTAGAGACCCTGTAACCATTATAAATATATTAAAAAAAATATGTCAAAAAATATTAAAATAATTATAAGCTTAGTGTTAAGCTCAGCTTTTTAAACAGTCAAGTCTGCTCGATTGTTAGAGACCCTGTAACCATTACAAATATAGTAAAAAAAATATGTCAAAAAATATTAAAATAATTATAAGCTTAGTTTTAAGCTCAGCTTTTTAAACAGTCAAGTCTGCTCGATTGCTAGAGACCCTGTAACCATTATAAATATAATAAAAAAAATATGTCAAAAAATATTAAAATAATTTTAAAATTTCGAATACTATACCATTTTTTAAGAGTTCTATAGTCAAGTGCATCTGTTCAATTGTAGAAAATATAATAAATGAAATATGTTAAAAGAAAAATATTATAATAATTGTACAAAATGTCAAATACCATTGAGTTTTAAGCTCACTGCGTATTCCAATTCTTGTTTAACTTAAATGATAAAAAAACAGTGTAGCTCTAAAATATAAGAACCATAAATGTCAAGAGGAATAAGATAAGAAATCGCTTTTAATATTCATTTGAGGACTTTTAATGCATCAATTACAATTGGAAAAATAAAATAAAAATAAAATATGTATAAATAAGAGTGATAATTGATTATTATTTTTTCAGCCCTTATTAAAACTGGTTATTTTTCAATTTCAAAAAAATAAAATTCACGAAAAATACATTAAAAAAATTACTAAAATAAAACAGACTTGCAGGATTTATTTGTTTACGAAATTTTTATAAAAGTCTTGTTGAACATCTATCTTTTATCTAAGTATGTCTATCTATTTCTAATGTTCCAAGTCGATCTGACTGTTGATGCTGATCAAGAATGTATATAACTTTTTTCCTTCCGATTCTTACAAGCTCATAAGCTCCTTGTACTCTTTTATTACAGGGTGTAAGAAGTCAACCTCTACCCGTTTAAGTATTCCCCTCTCTCAACTGAGTGAGTCCCATTCGATTTCATGAACTTGGCCACTTAGCGTGCGGCCTAATGGCATTGGCTGCCAACTGTAAAGCCGGCATGTTGGCCAGTTTTGGCCGTATATGAATTGGCCTTTTTGTTCCATTTCTCGCATATATTTAAATAGTTTGTTTTATGACGTTTACATTAGCGTCTCATTTTCGCTAACAAGCAAAATTGGAGGTAAAAGAAACAAAAGTTTCTATTTAATGTGCAAAGTTCTAAGGCTATAAATGGCCAAAACATTGCCTGGCCAGGTCACAGTTGGCTGAATGCTGGCAACACAGAAGCAACCACAAACATAATAACAGCAGCAACTATTCAATCTGTAGGTAAACAGCTTAAGGAGTCTCAACATAATGCGGAACTGCGAGCTATTTGGATTATATGCGCTGCTAATTTTTGCCGCCTGCTGCTTGAACGCAACAGTTGGACAACCGTTGAAGGAGCAGGAACAGGAACAGCAACAGCAACAAGAACAGGAGCAAAAGGATGGCAGTGGAGCACGCGTAACGCGACAAGTTGGCTATGGTGGCTATCCGTCATATGGCAGTGGTTACGGTAGTTACGGTGGCTACGGAACTGGCTTAGGAGGCATAGGAGGCTTTGGAGGCATTGGCGGCTTAGGAGGCATAGGAGGTTATGGTGGCTATGGAGGATATGGTGGAGGATATGGTGGAGGCATTGGAGGCGTCGGAGGATATGGTGGTTATGGAGGCATTGGAGGCATCGGAGGATATGGTGGTTATGGTGGCATCGGAGGATATGGCGGATATGGTGGCATCGGAGGATACGGAGGCTATGGCGGATATGGCGGATATAGTGGCTATGGGTCTGGCATGCGTTATCCTTACTCTCCATATGGCAACTTGTACGGCGGCAGCGGATATTATGGTTGATTTATAAATTATTCGCTCATTTAAAGACCAACTGTCTAACGAAAACGAAATATACAAATCTTTATATAAGTAAGAGATAAAGTGTTTCAATTTAAAAGTTTATCCATGGCACGGTGAGAAATGGAAACCTTCTCAGGTAAAATTAATATTTAGAAAGATAAGATTGGATTTGGAAGAAGTTGCCCAAAAAAACAACATAATTATTTTAAATGGATGCTTTAGACGGAAATTCATATTGAATCGGCTGAAGCTAACGATCTGATACAATAGAAAAGTTTAATTGATCGATTTCAGTTTTTTTGAGATATCTGAACAGCAAAAGTTTTACATTCTTAAAGTTGATTTTGGATTGACAATTTCTATGGAAAATTAATCGCACCCTTTACACTATTTGAACCAATATGTATCAGAATATATGTGACAAGTTATTTTAATTTTAACTTATGAAAAATGTATAATACTTGTATATGAAATCAATGAAAATACATAATCAGGCGTGTTCCGGTTTTAACTTTTTACTTTTTAGCATTTAGTGATATGCATTTATTCACTTTGAATTTTGACTTAGTGTTTGAAAATTATCGTTTTTCGCTTTATGGGACTAAAACTCATCAACTCAAAGTGATATAAATCCGCTGAGTATCGCGGAAACGGTATAAGAGCAGGTTAAAGAAATTCAATTCCAACTAATCTTAACGAAAGTGAAATTCGGAACTGGATTGAATATATCAAAAAGCCGAATTTCTACTGCAAAATTTAGGAGATTTGCTACCTTTATTACAATGCACTCTTCAAGGGGAGCATCAAGTGTTCAATAGCTATTATTTATTATATTATGCAATATACTTTTTATCAAATACTTTATTTTGCATGCCTTATCATTGCGATATAGTAGTGAAAATCTTGTTCCTTTGACCCGCTTAATTGCAATGCAATTCACAGCGATTATCGCTTTCGTTCATTAAAAGCTCCAGTGGCGCACCTCATTATTTGCTTACCTTAATGTTAACAAGTGCACTCAGTTGTGCAACACACACACAGACAGACAGACACACAGACACAGATGTAGCACACATCTATAGCGATAACTACAGCTTAAGCAAATAACACAGAGGTAAGTATAAAGCGGTTGAGTGAAACGACTACGACAAACAGACAGATAGAGAGACAGACAAACAGACAGACTGTTAGACAGGTGGACAGACAGAATGAGCTGGATTCTTTTTAGATTTTAATTACCGATACAGTTGCGACACAGTCAGCAGTGTTGTAGTTGTAGTTGTCAGCAAAGTGCCAAGTCCGAGTTGTAGTTAACATTTAATTAGTATGACTTAAAACAAGCTGCATTGCTCATACGCACTGTTGAACCACTTCGCTTTTATGCATACTTCTGCATCGTGTTGGCAAATAGACAGAGAGAGTTGGTCAAAGGCGACAGACCGTTTTTTGATAAACAACTCGGACTCTGATAAGCAAAGAGAGAGAGAGAGAGAGATAAAGAGAAAGAGAGAGAGATATGTGAGCGCATTAGCAATGCTTTGATGCCTCCACTCAATGGGAGATAGAGTAAAGAAAGTAGAGAATGTAAAGAAAGACAGAGAGAAAGGAAATTTAACGGGTAGGTAGAGTTTGATATTGAGATGGAATAATTAATGGATATAAGGATTTAAGAAGAAATAAATAGGTTTTTCTGGGTTTTCCCAATCCTTGCAACGAATGTTGGATCATTCCATAATTTGTAATACCCCCAGATTGTAATTTAAATTTTCAATTTATTATTTTTTATTTTTTCAGTTTAACATTAAATTTAACTATAAATATTTAATTTAATTTTTATATTTATTAACTTATACTTTAATTTTTACTTAATTGGTCAACTGCTCTTAGTTGACATTAAATAAATAAATAAATAATATACATAGAGGGGTAATTTGTAGGATAAAAACTAAATTATCTAAGCCAACAAAATTTGAAGGCAGAAAAAATGTAAAGGCTTAACAATGATTAAAAGGTTAAGTTATTAAATAGGTCAAGACTTGACAAAGTTCTGAGACCGATAAGTTTTCAAAAATATGTTTAGGGGAAAGTATGAAAAATGTAGCAAATATTAAACAATAATTGAATTCTCCAAATAAACACAATTTTAAAGCAGAATAATTAAAGAAGCCAAGCACTAATCAATAAGGTCATAAAAGTCGGTTAAGACTTGACTGCAACATATTCGAAAATATGTTAAGGGGTATGAAAATAAGTAACAAATTTTGGGAAAAATTTTAGTTTTATCAAATTCACAAAATTTAAATGCATAACTAATTAAAAGGTCGAGCTATGCTAAAATCGGCTAAGATTCAAG
This sequence comes from Drosophila suboccidentalis, assembly GCA_037043435.1. Lineage (NCBI taxonomy): Eukaryota > Metazoa > Arthropoda > Insecta > Diptera > Drosophilidae > Drosophila > Drosophila suboccidentalis. The sequence goes on along the minus strand of JBAMBK010001105.1, from coordinate 275,475 downwards.
AAAGTTATAAGAATTCAAAGTCTTACTTTTGCGATAAATTAAGCCCAACTTTGAGAATCACAAAATAGAAATTCAGAAAATAATTATGCAGACCAAAACACATAGAGAATGATCACACAAACAAAATGATCGCTACATTCAAAGTAAAACCAAGTATTTGCAAATCTCCCTCCCTCCCCCTCTTTGGCACTTCAATTGCATTTTTTAATGCACTTTTTTAGAACTTACTTCCCCTCTCTCTCTCTCTCTTTCTCTCTCTCCCTTTCACTTGTTTCACGGTTGACCAGTGAATAGCTCCATTCATGTGCTTAAACTTTTTATAGTATGTGCAGGTATTTGTTTTTCACAGCTTTGAAATGCCCTCTGTGTAAAATAGCAATCAGATAACACCTTCATTTTTCCTATTCAAAACCAACCGAGTCGCCTTCTTCCTCTTTCTCCTACTATGAGTTGTGATTTCATTGAAAGTGTATCTCGCTTTTTTATTGCATTGCTGAATGGAAAGTAAAAAAACTAAGCTGCCATTGCGTGACTCACTGGACTGACGGACGGACGGACGGACGGACTGAATGGCTGAATGAAAAGTGGAAAACTGCTAGGCAGCATAAGCTTTATGCATTTTTACGCTTTGTGGCCTCCGAGTAACACCTGCTCCTGTTCCTGTTCCCGTTCCCGTTCCTGTTCCTTTTCCTGCACCTGCACCTGCTTCTGCGGTTGTTTACATATAAATTTGCTCAAAGCAGCGTTAAATTAAAAGCATTGCCACTCGATAACTGAAGCTTTCAGTGTGTACAGTTGCAAACACGTCAACAACTTGGTCAACAAGTGGCTGAAAAACTAATTAAATTCACATATCATAAAATAATAAGTATAGAAAATAAAAAAAATATAAATTAAAAGTAGCTCTTATTTTTATTAAAATAAAAAAATAATTAATTAATAATAATATTTTAATTTTCATTTAAAATCATTCTATAAACAAAAATTTTAAATTTATTTTTCAAACTCAAAAATAATAATAGCAGTGAATTAAACAAGCTCCCGACTATAGGATACCCGCTACTTATTTAAATACATTTAAAATATTTTTTATTGCATACTTTTAGGCACTTGCTTTGCTTAAAAACTTAATTCAGCCATTACCACCTTTCTATTTGTCCGATCTTCCTACGATTGAGTAGGATGATAGCTAATAATAGTAGTTTACGTTGAAAATCCAAGCACATGGAAAATATAATAATAAATAAATATAGTAAAATAATTGCTTGAGAATAATTTAATCAAGAAACGTTAAAATGACAAAAGGGTTCCCTTAAGAAACTTCCTTATCCAAAGTACTTAAACAGATTGGCAGTTAACTGATGAACCAGGTTAAGATGAGAAAAGAAAACAGCTGCTCGAATCCTTTGGCATCCTTTGAGCCACAAAGTGGGCAAGCAACAGTTGTGTTTAGTTTTCAAAAGGTCCCTGGCCAAGCTGAAGATGCCCAGGCTGCTTTCATACAAAGACCAGCCGCAAGCTCTGGCCAAACACCAAACAGTTTAAAGCGTATTAAATTTATCTGATTGCTCGCTATGTGTGTGTGTGCGTGTGAGTGTGTTTGTAAGGATAAGCGTGGTAAGAAATACAGCTCAGCTCGATTTAGCTAGGAAATTGCGGAACTGAGGCCACTTGGCTTATCAATGCATTTTAAACGAGCTGCTTGTAAGCTGCTGTCGTTGAAATTAATGACAAATTAATATTAACAAAGCAATCTGCCGACGTCAAACCAAATAAACAAACACAACAGCAAATTTGGCCAGAGCAACAACACTAACTGGGCTTGAATGTTACTTAATTGGAACTTAATGTGCATGGAATTGTTTACAAGACGAGACCCTCTCTGGAAAAACATTAAACGATCTGAGCAAACGAGGAAATCCCTTTTCCCTCCACTCGGATAAGCTCCGTGACGACAGCTTTGAGTAACACTTCAAATGGACAAAGAGAAAAATGCGTTTTAAAGTGACAGTTGATGTAGGTAACAAGCCCAAACAATTGGAATATGCGGTACAATGAAATAAAACAGTCAAGATGTTGGCAATTAATCAGCAAATTGAACGACTAGACAATGCCCTTTTCAATAGGCCTTGCTTAAATTATTCTTTTAGCCTTAAGTTATTTAATACATTTAGTTGCTTCTTGTAGCTTATATGCCCCTCTTTGTAGCGCATTAATGGCGCTGGACAAACGCATTGTTGTGTGACTTAAATTATCTTTTCATACCCTGTAAGTTTATTTTGTAAGTAGGACAATTTGGACTGCAAACATATGTTATGTAAATCTCTGAGATACATATTAAGTTATCTTTTACCATCCCAGTTAAGGGGTATCTGCTCATCAAGCTAGCTTTATGATACTCTGGACTACTACATCCAAAGACAAAAATTTTAAAGACACATGCATATTTTATTTTTATTTTATTTTAATACATTTTATTTATTTATTATATATCATTTTAAAATTTATTTAAAATGTAAGGGTTTGGAGAAATAAAAGTTTATAATTTAAAATTTAATTATAATGAAAACTCAAAGAATAACTAAAATATTAAATTTCTATGAAATGAACGTTTACATGTTAAGTAATAACTTAAATTTAATTAAAATAACACTAAACATTAAGTAATAAATAGTATTATTCAATACCTTATTTTCAAAAAAGTTTACATGCTAAGTAATAAATTAAGAAAGCTAAATTAAAACTTATAACAAAATAAAAATAAATGTAAATTATATCGATTTTTTTTACTTATTTATTTATTTGATTCCTAGCGCTACAAGACAAGTCTTATGAGTAAAGGCGCTAGCCATGCTTAGGTTTAAGAATACATTCAAGTTTAAAGTCTAAAGAAAATAACTATTATCTTATTAATAATTATTATCTTATTATTATTATTATTATTACTGCTACTTATAATTTTATGGTATGCATGAAGAACTTGTTCAATTTTTTTTATTTTTTTTTATTTTAGTTTTTAAGGTGCGTAGCGAGTTTTTAAAATAAAATTTAAGTTTAATCTAAAAAAGCTATTATTTTATTTATTTATTTATTTATTTATTTACTGTCAGGCTGAAAGCAGCCTAAACAACAATTAATCTAAAAATATAACATTAAAGTTAAAAAAGTATATATATATTTAAATTACAAAATAAATTATAATTAAATACCTTAATTTTCCCATTTCCAACTAAGGAGTATCTGTACGTCTAGCAAGCTCAATTACATTTTCCGTCTGCCGCGCCCCAAATTACAGGCGAGGACTTTAATTTGCGCGAAATGCTCAGACTCATCAGCTGGGCAGAGAATGCGAATGCGAATGCGAGGAGATACATTATCTTAAGAGCTGCTTCTCCTCGTTTGCTTCGCTCACAATAAGTCCTGCGCTGCGTCGCTGTCGCAGTCGCAGTCGGCGTCGACGCTGGCGTTGCTGTCCAGCGTTGACAGCTGTTACAGCTGCAGAAATATGCAAATTGGAAGGCGTTTTAATAGATAAAGAGCAGCGTGCCGCAGCAGCCTTCACGCAAAGCATAAGACGAAAAAAGGACGCCAATGCACAATGGCAAAAATTGTGGAAAATTTGCTGAAAAAAAAAAGAAAACCTCGAGAAAAAGAAGTGCGAGTATTTACCAAGAATAGAAAGAAATTTGGGCAAAGCGGGAAAGTAGCCATAATAATGTCTTTGTTGCACATTGTGAAGTGAAGTGTTGAAAGCTCATAATCCCATTTGGCCCAAATGGTTGAACGCACAGCCAAACGCGCCACAAATTACTCGTAAGCATTAAAGACTTGCTGAACCAATTTATAAATATTGAAACATTTTTAAATGAATTAAAATCCAACAGCAGTAACATGAAGATTTTCATTAAATACTGTTGGATTTCCGTTCATATTCGAGGAATTTTTAAAAGTGAAAGTATAATTAATCTCAGAATTGAAAATTAATTGCCAAACAAAAAAAATGTTGTTTTTAATTATGAAGTGACAGAGTAATGAAAAATGTACTGTAAAACTCAAAATAAATAGTTTGAATTTTTTTGAATTCTGTTAAATATGAAAGTAGTAAATTTCACATATTAATATTTTTCAATTATCTGAATTGCAATTGACTTGGTCCAAATGTGTAAAAGTTCATTAGAAATTTCAACGCAAAATAATTCATTCCATATTGTTATAGATTTTATTATACATATTTGAAAAACTCAACTTTCAAAATAACATTTGTAATAATGGATTTCAATTAAAAACAAATTAAAATCAAATAAAAGATTATAGAAAAGGACAAGCAATATGCTCATTATATTTTGAATACAAATTTTTATTATTTAATAAAAAATATTCTAATGTCAACAAAAACATTATTCATATTATTTTAAACTTGGGATAGTATTTAATAATATTTGCATATTTTTTAACAATTTTATGACACATAATTTCCACAGTATCCTTTTTTTTCCCCCTTTACCCAGTCGAGACAGTATGTGAACGTGTGGGAGTGTTTGGTCTTTTTTGGTATTTTTTTTTGAAAAATGAACGTCTGCTCGTCGGCGTAGTCCGGTTTTTGGGTCTCCGGACTGAGTGCCGTTGACACTCCGCTCAGCACGCAGCTCGCAGGCGGCAAATCAACTTAAAATGCAAAATAAAAATGCTAACTTTCGGTCGTTTGTTATTTACGCCGAGCACAAACTGTAGTTAGTTCTGCGTTGTCATGGCCCCAAAACCGAACCGAACCGAACCGAACTGAGTTGGATCGCACTGTCCCTTGTCCAGGTTCACGCCTGAAAAAAACCCGTGCCCGTGTCCAATCCTGTTGCGCTCTTTACGCTCTACAGCTCCTTTTTTTTAGGGCTTCACTTTTTTCTTCGCTTTATTTTTCATCCGCCGTGTTCGTTGTTTTTTTTTTGTTTTTCGGTGTGTTTCTGTGCCTTAACACTAAATTGACTTTTAATGCAAAATAAACCAAAATAATGTATTGCGTAATTTTCTTTAAAGAATTTTTACATTAGCATTTCAAAAGAGATTTCCCTGCGTTGCTTTTAACCTCTCGGCAGTCTCCGCTTCTTGTATATTCCTTACCTTCTATTCCCTGCCCCTTTCCTTGTGCCTTTCCCTACTCGCCCTGTCACAGTCTTTGCTTGCGCTTTTCGCTCCTAATTTCTGTTGTCCATTTTGTGCGCAACGCAAAACAGAAAACTGAAAGAACTGAAGAGCAAAGGCAAAATGCATAAAAGACACCTTTCCTGTTACCTTTTGCCAGTCCATGTCTCTGCTGGCTCTAAACGCGACATTTAATGTTGCGTGAGGATAATCCAATCTGCTTGACATGAATTTTAATTTGCATTGAGTAATTAGCCGGAGTTCGTTTTGCCTGGACACCGTGTTCCTGCCACAAACTAGACTCACTTCAACCTACAGAAAAGGAATATTTAAAATAAAAGTCATCGTCATCGTCATCCTCATTGTCGTTTTCGTTTTCGTTCTGCAAAATGCTAAATAGAATTAGTGCCAATTAGAGATGGGAACGTGTACAACATTTTCAACACTTTGTAAATTGAAAACGCTGCGAGAAATATACAAAAATAATGGACATGTTTTTTACAGCAGACAAAGCAAAAATATTTAAAATTCGAGTATATATATTGAAATAATAATATATTTATTTATTTAACGTAAGCTAAAACCATTCAAAAAAAATTATATAAAATTTACAAAATTATCAGAAAATAAAATTTAAAATAAACTGTTAAAAACGATGTACTTTTTGATTAAAAACTGAAAGGATGCAGATAAAAAAAATATTTATTTAAGATATTCTTGAAAAGTTAAATTTAATTGAAGATGAAGTTTTATATTTGATTATTAATAAAAAAATAATATTAATATTTCATTTCATCTTGCGTTAATTTAAATATTTACTATTTACATTTATTTTTAAACTTATTAAATTTTTTTTTTTTTTTGGTAAAAATAAATTATATTAGGAAAAATCTAACATTGATTAAACACATTTTTTTTATTGAAATTTACAATAATTCCCTGATAAATAATAAGTTTTCCCATTTTCGTGTCACGACTTGAGCTCATCTCCAGCCTTAAGTCGATGCTTTCGCTCTTTACTGTCTGTCTGATACATACGGACATGGAATGCATTGACATATAGACAAACTGACAAACATCTGCTTGATTTCGTACAAATTGAACTAATTTCGCTTTTTGAGGCCAAAACCTGAAATTTGCCCGTCGTCGTCGTCGATGTTGTTCTTGTTGTTGTTGTTTTGTTTTTGTTGGTTGGCACATTTGCTGATTACGCTCATCTTGCTGCTTCTGTCTGACGGTCTGAACGTTTGTCCTGCTCGTCAGTGAGGCAATTGAAACAAACAATAAAACGTGCGCTTTCCTTAATTCAAAACAGACCGAGAACGAAAAGTAAAAGGGACATTTTGAGTTGAATAAAAAAAAAAAAACAGAGAAATCGAAAATAAAAAGTAACAATCACCAAATAAGAGATTGAATTTCCGCTTGCCTGAACTTTAATTTGCGTGTTGCAATGCAGAAAATGCTAAAAACACACAAGCGTTCAACAAAACGAATTGAAAATCACGCATACGCCGCGTTATATTTACGACACACGCACACGCACACATACAAGCTCGTAAACAAACGCAATCAACGCAAAAATATTTTGCAGTGGAAAATAATAAATAAATTCATAATGGTTTGCAAATGACAAAATATTGCAGCGTCAATCGGCAAAATATTAACACACCCATACACACACACCCTCCCACACACACACACACACAATCTGAAGTGACACAAACGCGTCAACTGCCACATTTCATCAGTTTTGCCATCGGCACAAGAGAATCGCCAACAACTCCACACGCATTTGTTGCTCCCCTCAGGGGAGAGTATGCAACACATGGACGGGGGAGCTGAAAAGGGGTGAGAAGGGGTTAAGGGGGGTGTAAGGGGGTTAAGCCATAACAAATCATTGCATTTGCAACCACAAAATTTCATAAAACGGAAACGCAATCAAGCCTTGCTTTATGCAACCAACCGCATTGTTTACCAGCCTACACTCAGAAAAAAATATGTATGCCATCCTCACATCAAGTATGTCTGTACTTGAATTTATACCAATTTGTCTGTAGAATTTTAAGATTGTTGTGTACTATTATTTTTTATTTAAGTCTAAAACGATCTTTATAAGTTATATTTATCATTTTTGTGCCTTAGAATTCTCAACTGCTTCTAGCCGCATGTTGTTGCCAAAAAAAAAAAAAAACTATTAATAAATCGAATTTACTTTAGTTATTTGTCAGGATTTTCATCAAATTAAACTAGAGTATTTCAAGGTTGAAACGAACTTAAATATGAGAATGTTTTTTGTACCAGAAAAAAGTTAATTCTGGTATAATTTCAATTTATGTAATTAAACTAGTGCGATTCAAACAATTTACAAACTTAAATTAATCCCAAAAAGCTCTAATTTCATAAAACATGAAATAAGATTTTTGTTTTCGGTTTTGAAAATTCCGAAAATTTGTTTTTCTCTTTTTTTTGAGTGTACAATCCTCCTCTTCTAAGCACTCACTGTGACAAAAATGCATTTTGCGAATTTGTGTGTGTTAGATAAAATGCAAAAGCCGCAATATCATGCGTTTATGCGTTGACGATGTGCAATGAACTGTGAGCGGCGAGAAATTAACTCAATTTGGTTACGATTTGATGATGATTTGATTGCACAACTTGCCACACACTTGCCATGCCACGTTGCATGCCACATGCAGCAATTTCGAATATAAGGATTCATTCATTTTGCTCGCTCGAGAAGAAATTTGTAGCATACATTTGTGCGCTGCCTGGACAAACAGGCGGATACTTAACGCCGCCTAATACAATCAAGCTACAGACTGCCGACTGCCGACTGCTTTTCCGCTAACTGCATTTATGTACATGTACATTCGTATATATGTATGAATATATATATTCTGTACATGTGTTTGTAGCTTGCGTGAAATGCGAGAATTGCGTGGCAAATTTCATGCTAATGGGAAATTGTAATGAACGTTTTACAACTGCAACTACAAGTGCTGCACATACTATAAATGAATAAACGGCTAAGCGACGAGTGTGCCGTATTAAACAACCTGTCACTAACAATAACAACAAAGTTAACAAGCGTGTCTCTTTGTAAACGACTGCAAGATACCCAGTAAATAACTACTTTGTCTGAAATAAATTATTAAGAATTAGAATATAACTTTTTTCCAAACCTGCAACAACGTGTGTTAGTATAAAGTAAAACAAAATAAGTATAAATCATAAAGTGGTAATAATTAACTAGACAATTTATTAGCATGATTTTATTATTTTAAAATACTAAGCTCAATGGTTATTAAAAGAATTAGTTATTTTTAAAAGTTAAATTTAAAAAAATTAAAAAAGTTCTTTTAAATTTATTAATGTTGCTAATCAATACATGTTTATACTTTAGACTCTCACAGATGCTAATATCTCTCTTTTACACATAATTTCCTAAAAGCAGTAAAACCTCCCCTCTCACCTTACATAATATTTACAGGGTATAGCCCGTGTAGAGAAGAACTTTGCAGCTTGTAAAGGTTTTACAAGTGTGCAATTACAATTTGTACAGAATTCAATTGTGCTTTTTATTTACTCGAACTTTAACGATGCTCTGACTGCTGTACAGTAATTGTTGCATATCTAGTTGAACCATAATCCGACTCTAATCATTATCGTATAACGAACAAGCAATCGAGTACCAATTGAAATAAAAATTGTTTTAATTAATTCGAAGCAATTGTATTAGCTCTTAAATGTATTAGTTGCAGCTTTCAGGTTTTTAATTATATTCTAAATTCAATGAAAAAGCAAACAAAGGGAAAAGTATTGGCACTGCCTATGAAATACCCTGTGAAAGTAAAATATCAAGAGGGCTAGATACATAATAAATGCCATATAAATTATGTCAATGTATTACTTTCTTCATTTTATTTTATAGCTTTGAGAATTTTAGCATTTTACTTCTTTAATAAAAATTATAAATATATATAAAATGCATACCTTAATCTCATGATTTACAGGGTATATACAAATAGGTAAAATATAATCTGTGCCTCTGGCTGGACAGCACTCTGTTTCATAGGAAAACAACAGCTGTTGTTGTTGATTTTTAATAGACGTATTGTTGTTGCAATTGTTGTTTTTGTTGCCAATCACATTGTTACTGGCACCGCATTTACAGTATCCATGGGCATTTTGTTGCCGCAAAGCCAAATAATTCAATTAAAAAATAACTGCGTATACGCAATTTCAGAACAATTCAGAGCAAATGCAACACAATTGAATTAAATCGTCACTTTAAACAAATCAAAAAAAAAAATTTGCTTGTAGATTTTATAAAGGTTGAATTTAAATATTATAACATAAAGGCTATAATTTACATATTTGTCAACAAAATAATGTTCAGATTACATTACATTTAAACTTATTAAAAAAAAAATGTTCATAGTTGAAATATATTTCTTAAATATTTCCATTTGAACTACATCAACAAATTAGTAAATAATTTATGAATATATTAAATTGGTTCACTATAGATATAAAGGGGTGCCACAGAAATCGCAGAAATCGAAAGTGAATTCTGTGGCACCCCTGATATATGGATTTTATAGAGTTTGTATTGATAAACTTTAAACGAATCAAAAAATAGTTTATAAATTTAACTTTTTTTTTATATTATTCCACTTAAATCATATTAAAAAACTTATTTATAACATATATATATGTATATATATTTAAATATATATATTTAAATAATACACGTTAAAAATAAAAAATCCATAGATTATAGAGTTTTTATTGAACTAAACTAATTACCAAATTAATTTATGCTAGCATAGAAATATTTTAGTTTGTACAGCACAAATTTAAGCGGAAAGTGTTAAATTCCCAGCGCATTTGCAGTTCATTTAGACGGAATGTCATTTGCCTTTGTATAACATGCAATTTGTTAATTAAATTTTAAACAAATATGAAATGAGAAAACTTAAACTGCGGGTGCGAGTCTTTGGCGCAAATTGAACAGTCGACAGTCGAGGCAAAAGCAACGGCAACTGGCAACTGGCAACAAAATCGTTGTTGATGACACTAAATAAAAGATTTTACACTGTTGATTTTTGCGCTTTTTTTTTTTTGGGGAACTTTGCACGTTGCATTGCACTTGATCTGTGTGCCAAACGTTACAACGACACTTCAACGCCACGAAGACGAAGCCAAAAGGACCCAGAAGTCAGAGCTACAAAATGGAGCTTGCAACTCGAATCTCTTGGCAACAGCTGCACTTGTTTGTAGCACACAATCAGCTCGTTTCATTTTATTGCCAACGTCGTCATAGTCGAGATACAAAGTGTAGAGAAGACACAAGACAAGACAGAATAGAAGAGAGGGGAGAGAAAAGCTGCCTGGTTGGGCTCCTACACTGAGAAAAAACCTTACTAAAATTTATTTCGAATGTACTCAAATTAAGTATTTTCGATCATTTTTATCAAGGTTCGAATTACTGAAAAATAAGCATAACAATTCTATAACCAATTTTAATATTAAAAAAAACGAATCTTCAATAAAGTTAAACTCATAAATTACAAGAAATTAATACAAAAAATTCTTATTAGTCAGTTCCAGAATTAATAGAACTTGAATCACGTTTGAATTAAAATAATTTTAGGTTTAAAAATACTAAAATACTAAAGTTTCCTACTTAAAATATCCTAAAAGCCCGTTCCCACGAGCAGATTTTCACCAATACTTTTTCACCGTCGGTGAATTTTGCCATTCACACAATTCGCATCGGTTGTCAAACGAAAATACCATCGGTTTTTGTGCTCACAGAGTGAGCCGATGGAGGATAGGACGTATTCTATTTCCATCGGTGAGCACAGGTGAAATGCCGACGCTTTTTAAATTCTGACTGTTCGCACGACACCGACAGTTTTTTGACAAAAAGTTTCGGTAAAAACACAAGTTCACAAGAACAATTTCGAAATGTAACGTTTTCAGTACAAAATCGTTGATTTTTCCCTCAGTGTATAGCTCCTACAACGACATCGTCGACTAGACACAAGACTTGACAGCAAAGCAAAATTGTATTTACATTCAATTAGTGCCAACAAAATTGTCTTTGGCTGCTTCTTGTCGTCGACTGTGCCTAGTACCTAGTGCCAAGCCAAGCCAAGCCAAGAACAAGCCAAGTCTCAGTCTCAGTCTTTGTCCCATTCTCATTCTCATTCTCAGTTTCAGTTTGCTCTTGCAGTCGCTTTTTGGTAAGTTTTTTGTAAGCGTAAATTACTTTTAATGTGGGTGGTGTGTCTTGTTTGTTGTGTTGCCTGTATGACCCATGTTTGCCGCCTTTAGTTGAAGCTAAGTAATCTAAAATTTATTTTAAATAAACTCCAAATATGTTTTGGGAGCCATGCTTATTTCTTGCCTGAGCATTTTATTTATGCATAACAAAACGCCACTTAAATCTGCTTAGCTTTTTATACCCTATACACATCAAATGTGGGCTAAGAAGGGAATCATAACTTAAAATATTGTAAAAAGTATGTGAGAAACACGTAAAGACTTATCAGTCCCATTGAAACAAGTAAGTAACTCGGCCCTAGAATTTGAAAGAGCTAGATGTATTAAAACTTCAAATTGCAGACGTCATTTTAATTGAACCTTCAATTCTTACTCAATAATAATCAAAACTGAACATTATGAAAATAATTAAATTTCAGCCACAGAATTAAGAAGAGCTAGATGTATGAAAAGGTTAATGTGCAGGGGATATTTTAATTGAACATCAATTATTATCAAAACTGAAAATTATAAAAAATGATTAATTTCAAGCACAGAATTTTCGAGAGCTAGATGTATGCATTTTTCGAACTGCAGTAGTATTTTTAATAGAACATTCGATTTTTTAATCAATTATCATTATTGAATATTTTTAAAATATTAAATATTTGGGTTAGTAAACACTTTTAATTTTAAGAAGCACAGAATTTTCGAGAGCTAGATGTATGCATTTTTCGAACTGCAGTAGTATTTTTAATAGAACATTCGATTTTTTAATCAATTATCATTATTGAATATTTTTAAAATATTAAATTTCAACCAAGGAATTTTCAAGAGCTAGATGTATGAAATTCGGTTTATTTAAGTAACCATTTTTAAAGCATATATTTTTAAATGACAATGAGTTAGTAAACAGTTTTTATTTTTAGGAGCTGCCTACAGGGTATCTGTTAGTTGATATCGAGTGTAGATTTTTTACTTGTTGGTTTCTGCTGCTGCTGCTGCTGCAGATGCTGAGGCTGATGCCAATGCTGCTTTTGTGAAACTTTGCAATCTGCATGCCAAGTTGTCGACATTTTCACACACAAACCATTGGAGAAAGTGAGAGAAAGAAAGAGTGAGAGAGAGAGAGAAAGAAACGGGACTTTAAACGACTGAGGTGTAGCCCATGGGACAAAAAGGGAAAAAGGGGAAATTGGGGTGAATTTCTGTATTGGTGCGTCGAGTGCAAGTGCCTGCGCGTTTATAACTTTTCAACTGTTGTATGAAATTTTACAAATTAGATTCATTTCTATGCATTGAAATACATTTGCAAACTTTTGCACCAGAAAGTTGCTCCAATATTTGCACACACACAGAGACACACACACACACACAATACATGGCTGGGAAAATCTGGAAACGTTGTAAAATTCAGGTTACACTGAGACCCAGTCAGACTGACTAGCTGACTAACTGACAAAACTCAGTCTATTAGTTTTGCAGTTTATAAAGAAACATGCACGAAACTTTTACATACTACAACTCGTATTTGCAATTTCATTAATACAAAACTTGCTTAAAGAACTAGCGTCTTTTTGGCACCATTTTTGTTAATTTTAACTTTGACATGCACACACACCCACACACACACACACACACACACACACACAGTCAGTCAGTCAGACCAAAAAGTTGTATAGACTCCGAAATACCAGAAATTGAAATGTGAAAACTCAAACATTCCAATGATAAAGTAGAAATGAAATAAAAAAAAAATGTAATAAAACTCAACTCAACTCAACTCGCACATCATTTGCAGCATCAAAAGAAGCCAAAAACTCGGCAAAATCCAAATGGATTGCCAAGGGGCTTGGCTTGGCCAAGGCAGAGATAATGTTCATACTGCGCACTACGACATCATCATAATTAATTAAAAAAGTTTTTTTTTTAAATCAATTTCTGAAATGCCCCAATGACTGGCTGTTTGATGAACCATGCAGCTAAGCCAAAACTGTAGGAAATTCGACATGATAAAAACAAATGCTGGATGCTCTATAAAATAATTATTTTTAAATGAACAACATTTCTAGCAATCAAAAAGAAAATTTAGTATTTTTTAAACCAAGCAATTAATGCATTTAATTATTCAAATGTCAAAGTATTTATTAAGAAAATTTGCCTAACATAATATAAACAAATTGTATATAATTTAAAATAAATTCAACCAACTTTTTAAATGAATGAAATGGAAATAAATGATTTATAAATGATTTTAATTATTACATAAACTATTTAAAAATTAAATTTTCACACATTGTGAAATATTAAAGAAACAAGTTCAAGAAATAAAAAAATAACAAAAATTGAAAATAAACTAAAGTTTTTTACTGAGTTGTAAAGTCATCTCGAATAAATTTAAGCTACAAAAAATATTATACATTTTAAAATTCTCATCAAAGAGCATTCGCAATTCGTGTTAATTATTAGACACTTGCAAAGATAAATTGCGATTTTGTAAGCATTCATAAATGTGCGTGCGACAAAATTTTCAGGCAACTTTCAGTTTTTCAATTTAAATGCCAGAGATCCCTTTTCAATCTTTAATAGAAAATGCCAATGTCAACAATTGATTTTTAATTAGTTAAGCAGCTTTTTTGCCACTCAAAAGATGTGATAATGCCGCCGTCAAGTCGTTGATGACTGTCACGGCAATTTATGTTTTTGTCATTACGCGACGTGAATTGAAAATTGAATGAACAAAATGCTTGAAAATGCAAAATTAAATGATGGAAATTGCACAATATTGCGCATTTTATGATGCTGTCATGGCAACAAACTCAGACTCAGATTCCGACTCTGACTTAGACTCACTGTGCAGAACCAATGTCAAAATATATATACTTTTTTATATACATATATATTCAAAATATAATGGCAAACTGTGTAATAAACTTGAGCACTGAATCTAGCTCGTAAAATGGCAAAACTGCAGCAGCTGCGATGCCATTATAAAAATTGAAAATGCATCCTTTATGCAGCATGCTCTTATTAACGGTATTTCAATATACCCTATACAGAGTTTTAAATGGGGCATCATAGATTATTAAGTAATTTAGACAAGAAAAACTTATTACATGTAAATCGAAACTTGGAATATTTAAAGTTTACATGTTCTTTAGATCAGTTTAAGTGCAAATTTATATTTATATATATTTCATTAAATTTGTATACTTCGGATGCCCTGTAATTTTTTAAATTTTTCAGTCAACAAATATACATTTAAAATAACTAAAAAATATGAACATAAAGTAAAGACTTTTATTGTGACACTTCAAGCCTTCATACAGGGTACCTTCCACTCGAGCACACCCTTCAAGAGCATTCTTATATGTTATTGTTGGAGCTGTTGGTGTTTTGAAGTGCTTGTGGCACAAGTACAAGTCAGTATAGTTGTGCGGGTGTGTGTGTGTGACTGTGTGTGTGTATGTGTGTGTGTGTGGTTGCATCAAATCAAAAACTCAGCCATAGGGGCAATGCATTTTAATTTAACCCGCGCAAAAAAATGAGTTCAACAAAACATAACCAAGTATGCCGAACATGCAAAGGAAGTACAGGAAGATACCTCTTAAAATTTAGAAATGTGATATAGGGAATGTTGCACATAAGTAAAATAATTATTGTACAATAATTGGAATTAATAGAAGGATGAGATGAAGATAAAGAAAAGTTGAGACAAGTCACAGAGAAGTTAGAGAGAATTAAGAGACAAAGCTGAGAAAAGTAAGAAAAAAGTTATAGAAAATGTATGCAGCTAAACAGTAAGATGAATAAGAATAAGTAAGATGGACAGATGACTAAGAAAGTATGAGATTGAGACAGAAACAAGTTTAAAAGAGGTTCAGAAAAATTAATGGATGTTTATGAGAAGATAGAGAGATTATGGCGAGAAGGTAAAGAGAAGTTAGAGAGAAGTAAATAAATAAAAAAAAAGAAATAAATAAATAATTTAGAGGAAAAATTTAAAGAATAGATAAAAGAAGTTATCGTGAAGAAAAAAAGGAAGTTAGAAATTGCTTAGTTTCTTATTAAATTTGTATTATAACTTCTTCATCTCATCTGAATAAATTGAAGTAAGCAAGTGAAGTAAGTAAAAATTTGTATGAAATTAAATTTTTGTAAATTGTCAAGAAAGTTAATAAGAAGATAGGACCGCTTTTATTAATAAGCACATACAAGTAACATACCCTATAGTTGCGGCATTTGTGAATCTAGACCATAAACACACACACACACACACACTCAGACACGCCAAAAGAGCGAGCGAGTGAGTACATAAATAAATACTTGAATAAATATTTACAACTCCGGCGTAGAATTATAAGCAGCAACCGAATCTATGCACAACAAAAATGCAGAGTCGAGTAAGAGAGTGAGAGAGAAAGAGAGAGCGAAAGTGGAAGTACAGCTCACACCTGTTTGCATCTGTGGGTATGCGTGTGTGTGCATGTGTGTGTGCATGTGTGTGTGCATGTGTGCATGTGTGTGTGTGTGTGTGTGTGTATGTTCAAGTGTGCATAAAACGCGCCGCGGCAGAAGTGAACAGCGTTTGTTTTTTTTTTTTCTTTATTTTTTATTTATTTTCTGCGGTGTAGTTTTGCCTTTTATATTACTTTTATTTTTCATTGCTTGCCACCAAATATGTGCATACATATTTTTGAAAATCCCATTCCACGATTGCGAACTGCAACGAGGTGGGCGTGGCTGGGCGTAGAGGGCAGGTCGTAGATAAGGTGGCAATGCCTCGTTTGTAGCTTTTGCCGGTGCGAGTTTGTTTGGCAAAGCGCCTGTTTAACACTTAAGATATCGTATTTCTTCAACACACACACACACACGCACACCTGCAGAAAACAGGTCTAACTGTAGTTCTGGCTCTGACTAAAAGATAAATATGCATGCGGTTGGTTTTATAAGGCTAAGGCAAAGGCAAAACGGTGCATTACGTATACGTATTACGTATACGTATATTGCTTATACGTCAGCCATTTCAACAAAGCTAGATGGAGGAGCAAGGGGAGAGGGAAAAGGCGAAGGGAGAGGGGGGATGAGGCAACTCCTTTGCACCGCCTTTCGCACATTTGCATGCAATAAAGATGGCGGGCGATAACTGAGCTCCCATTGCCATTGTTTGTCTTTTTCTTCTCCATATTTAGCCCAGTAGCCAATGGATACAAGAGCTTCTCTATTTGTGATCATTGGGGACAATTAATTCTCAAAGTTTAAATTATCCAGGTTAAATGTCATTCATTTAAAAGAAATGAATAACAAAAAAAAAAGGTTTGAACTAACTAATACTTATACTATACTTGCACTAACACTAATTACTATTATTAATACTTTTTGATTGATTGATTGGGTTTTGCTGGGTATTCCCCAATCAATCCCCAATGCAACAAATGTTGGAGCATGTAAACATTTTTTGAGCAACCACAAAATTTTAACACTTCTAATTTTAAATTTATTGTTTAATTTGTATAAATTAAATTTGTATAAATTTCATATTAATTTAATATCTCATTAAGTTATGTACTTAATTTTGTTTTGATTTTTAAAGGTATTTTTGGTAAACTGCTCTTGCTAAAAGTTTTTATCGCAAACAGTTAATAAATAGGGAAGATAATTGATATAAAGTTAAGACGTCAGTAAACAAATTTTGTTTTAATTGTCTTTCAGCTTTTTCTATTAAAAAAAAACTATTTTTTTTTTAATTCATGAAACTTTTTTTATTTGTCTTGAAAGCATTGTTAAAATTTGGGATAATAAATCAATTACCAAATTTACAAATTGTGATCCAAAATGTATTTTACATGGAATCTATACATATTTCTAATGGTCCAGCGAATAAAATTTTGCCTGCGATTCGTATACAGTTCCATAACTTGAACTTCTATAACTCGAATTTTATCTAACTCGAAAGAAATTGAGTGGCAATAGAGATTACTTGGCAAATCGTTTGGATATGTTATATTGATGTACATTAAGATATGGTGATGCAATTTGATAGAATATTGATGGCGCAAGATTATTTAATCTTTATCGCTTAAAGAAATATTCAAAGGAATTTAAGGAATCTCAGCAAAAACAGTTTTCATTATATTAAAAAATGGAAAATTAATTATGATATCCTTTGAATCGGGAACTTCTTCTGGATACAGCAAAAGAACGATAAAACCAATTTTTGAGAATATTGACAGGTCTTGAACAAACTGGAATCTGTTTTTGTTGAAAACAACAAGAAAAGTTTGCAATTTTAAATGTATTTATGAATGAATGAATTTTAAGTTTCTTTTAAAAGACTTTAAAAATATAATTCTTTAAGTCGAAGTCTCCATAAGTCGAGCTTTATCTTTGGATAATGGTGATTTAAGCTAGGGAAGTTTGACTGTATTTAAATTTTACATATTTTTGTATTTCTAAATTCAATATCATTTAAGATCCATCGGCTGCAAAGATACGCATGCTGGGCATTTAACAGTCGAGCATCTTGTCTCTTGCATTTATATTGGTTCTATGTGTTTGTGCGAGTGTGTGTGTGTGTGTGCGTGTGAAACTTGCCGCCCAAAAAGCAGTCTAGCAGCAGACAGGCAAGGCAGGCAGGCACTAAAATAAAATAAAAGGCAATGTACGCCAAGTGCCGTCACCTGACGCTGCCTGCTGCCATCTATTATGCAGATGTACAGCAGGTTCATGAATATATGCCAGCATTTTGTCTACGTATGCGTATGTGTGTGTGTGTGTGTGTGTGTGTGTGTAAGGAAAAACATGCTGCAAAATCGCACTGACAAAACGCCATATGTTTGTGCACGATAAGCGCAGGCGGCTTTTCCTACATTTGTCTTCTATTCTCTTTTTTTTTTTGTTCTTTCTGCCCTTAGAGTTGAAGAACTCAAAACCATAATTTAAAATTAGCCTTGCCGCAGCTTTTGAGCCAGACTAATAGCGTTTAGAGCCAACGCAAATAATGTGCATAAAAATTGCAGCAAAAGTGGTAAACACGATTTTCTATTTGGCCTAGAAGTTGAGCTTCCAAGCAACGATAATGATTTCATATATATTTTTGTTGGTTTTTGAGCATATCGATTTTCAAATGCCATTTGGCACGCATCAATGAAGTTGGATTAGCAACAGTTTACATTTTATATCTACAAGATACATTCTCATGCCAGGCAGTCATAAAGTTTTCGTAGCTCCTTTTTGGGGTATCACCTGTACAGGTGACCGGCCAATCAGTTGAGTCTGATCGCTGGGCAATCCCAGCTTTAGCTTCCACAACGACTTGGCTGCTTAGTTGCCCAGTGATTTTTCAATAAACTGAAATTGCATTTGATGATGCCAGGATATGTGTGTGTGTGTTTTTTTTTTCTTTATCCCCATTGAACTCGCTTCATTTTCCTTTTTAGTTTCTTTACGTTTTCCTGCGTCATTTATAGAAAATTGAATAAAAGTGCTGCTGGCATTTGCGACAAACTGGACGATGAATGAGCTCGTTATTGCAATGGAAACAAGTCGCAATGATGGAGTCACGTTTCCGACTTTAATATACCCGGCATTTAATTTTAAAGTTTAATAATTACAGAGATTTTAAATATGAGTTATGAATTTGAATTAAAGGCGAAAATTTACCTATTTAGTTTTTTGAATGCGGTTTTCTGACCTAAAACAACCATAACTGCTGTTATATTTATGCAAATTGGATAAAACTGAGTGATATGATTACTAATGATCAGGGATTAAAACCCTAACCGAAACCGTAACCTTTAACCGGTAAAAACCGATTGAAATTTAAAACTGTAATTGAAACCGTAACCGAAAAAAAAATTTCATTTGACCGAAACCTTAAAACCGAAATTCTGTAAACCGAAATAACAGTTTAGTAACCGTTTCATTAATAAGGGTTAATTTCGGGTTTTCAAATATCCAAAAAAAAAATTATTTTTCATTTTTAATTTTGATTTTAATTTTCCTGTTAAATTTTGAATTTTTATTTTTGTGATATTCATGATCGAATTTTAATACCACTGAATAAGCGCAAATAAAAAAAATTTTCTAAATGAAATGTTAAAATGTAACTAACCTACATCAAACTGAAGAATATGTGAAATAAACGTGTGAGTAAAACATTAAGAAAGTAATGCCTTTTTTATTATTATTATTAATATAATTATATTTTAGCAACAAAATTTTTTTGTGTACCGAAACCATACCGGTATTTTAAAACCAAAACATACAAAAACCGGTTCACCATTAAGAAACATTTATTCAAAAATTTGGCATAACCGAAAACCTAAATGAGAACATAACCGAGACCGTAACTGAAACCGATATTCGTTTCGGTTTTAATCCCTGCTAATGATACAAGGCGTGCTCACTTCGAAAAAAAAAGTTCTATTTTAAAAACTATGACTGTAGTGCAAATTTGCGGTAATTTTAGGGTGGTAGGAAAAGTGAAAGAAACTCTTAGATGTTTATACGAATAATACGCGTCGTCATACCAAATTTAGAGTGTCTAGCTCTCATAATGGAAGTGCTACACAATTCGTATAAAATTGCCAGGAGAGAAAAGTTGTAGAAAATATGAAACAAACTTTTCTGTGAGCTCTAGCTTTTAGTCTCTGAGTCTATCATAAATTCTTCTCGCAACGAATACAATATACCCTTACCTTCCAGGAGTACCGGGTATATAAAAAAAAAAGTGTTTCAACTGTGACCAGGACTCCTGACGCTGCGAAGGATGTGATTAGTCTCGGACGCTTGTGTACTCACTTCAATATGAAAACAAAGGCAAACAGAGTGCAGGGCACACAATGTCAATTTTGTAAGTTAACCCGTTTAAGGGAAGAGAATGCCTTGACATTGTTGTTGTGTTTCTTGTGCATTACACTCACAAACACACACACACAATTTGCAGATACTTTTATTTTCAAATTTGTTATAAATTTTATAGACAAAAAAAATATAATATAAAATATAAAATATAAAGAGTTAATAAATTGAATTGCAGAATGCACAATACCAAAATAAAGGAGGGCGATGAGCGGGTAACAGCTGACGCTCGCATTTTATAACAACCAACTAATACACCTTCCCTTCTACTATTGCTCCCCCTTATCGTGTCACAACAACAGGAGGAGATGGAGCTCAATCAAATCTGGCGTGCCTGTCGTAAAATTCAAGGCGCCATCTTTCGCCATAACTTCGACATCTGCGCGGATATAAAAATCCATGATCCAGACTGCACCGGTTTCGTTTCGGGTAAGCTACAATCTATCTATCCATGGTGTTGACAATTTTTTATACATTTAAAATGGGCAGCAGAGGGTTGTATCTCTTTGTGCATAAGTATGTTACAAACAGCTAAAGATTAAGGTGTCCATTGGTCCGGCAGGTTACAAGTAAACTGCCATCATATCAAGAAAAAAAACAAAGGGAAAGATCTTGCCTCGAAATTGACAATATTGATAGAGAAATATTTTTCAAAATTTAAAGGACAAGTCGTGATTAAAAAAGACATTTAACATTACTAGCTGTTATGTTTTGACAAAGTTATGTGAGATTGAAGTTAGTGCGAACCTCTCACTATAGCAGTGATGCCAAATATTATCCGAAAAAAAGACAAAACGGTCAAAGAAAACAAGGAAAAAAAGCTGAAAAACTAAAAAATAAGACAGAAAAACAGGTTAAACTTGTTTTCCTATTTTTTTATTTTAATTTAAAAGTTGTAAAGTATTTTCGATGATTTTTTTCGGCATTTTCTTTGTCGTTGAACTTTGCCCATGGTGCCGATCATCTTAAGGTATTTGCCAGGCAATTTATTCGTATGGCAACAAATTTTGTGTCGACGCGAAACGTATCTGCAGAAGATAAAATATACATATAATTGAAAAATTTTATAATATAAACATTTACCTAATTGTCAAAATAGCATTTAACATGTCTATATCTAGACGGTTCCTTAATTTAGTTTTTACCAAACTAACTTGGATAAAAACCCTTTCTACTTCTGCATTCGACCATGGCAACGATAGACGAGTCAGAGCGAAAGTGATCTCTTCTAAAAAAAAAGGTTATAGCCTGCAGAGTTTCGATATTTGTTTGCTTCGGACCAAAATGTTGACGTATTTTCAGCATTCTACCATTTTAAGCGGTGAATTTTGGTGTACTGGGAAAGTGTTTTCGTCTTTATATCGTTTACATTTTCAAAAAGTTCCAAAATTGGCAGTATAGAATTCTTTCTGGATTCAATTTAATTGAATCTAAAAACAGCCAGATTTTCGGATAGAAGTTGTTTGAGATATTTTCCGGCTGAAGCAGCTAAAAACCAGACAAATCTTTCCGAAAAAAGGCCAAATTGGCATCACTGCACTATAGGTCTTTCAACATTTACAAGTCAAAATTTTTGTCCATTTTGGGATGATATTTTACAAAACAAAAACGAAAACTCTCAGAATCAAATTTAAAGTGAATATTTATTAGGGCTGTTGATAATATATCAAAATATCAATATATCGATATTTTTTAAAAGAAATGATATATTTATATCGCGATATCAGATTTGCCGATATATCGAATATGCGATATTTTTTTTCGATATTATCAGGAGTGCCACAGAAATCGCTTTCGCTTGAATTTCACTTAAATTTGTATGAAATTTGTGCGTTAGTCACTCTGTGACTTGTAAAGCATGGGAGTAAACTCATTTAGTGCAGCGGAGAGAAAATAAATACATTAAATAAATACATTAAAACTCGAATCTCATATTTATGTTTACCTTATATATTAATGTTAAATGCAAAACTGGAATTTCATGAATCTTATTGGTATGTTTGAATAATAAGCCCATCTTTTTTTTTTATTGTGGGGCACAGTATTAAATTTTTTTTTGAAAAAAAAGTGAAAAAAAAATATCAATTATATCGATATATCTTAAATATCATTTTGATACTTTTTTTAAAACAGAAAATATCATCGATACGATATTTTAAAAATATTCGACAACCCTATATTAAATATCATTTATAAAACTAGTAGTCGAATAAAAATAAAAACTTGGATGTACAATTGTCAGAAAAAATTTTTTAAAGACACAGGTGACTCCCTTGAGGGGAGTATTGAGTCAATTGGACAAATTTCGAAGATTACTTCTTTTTTTATCTCAAACATTATTTTGTTTTTAAACCCTACTTTTAAATTAGTTTTCGTTTAAATATTATCTGTAAATTTATTATTTAGTTGGGCCGAATCCCGGCGGTACTGCAATACCGGGCCAACCCGTGACAGAGGTGGAGCAAGCCCCTAGCACTCCGTCTATTTCCAAAAATCAGTTTAACATTTGTTGTTCCCCAATGGGGAAACTATCAGATGTTAAGCTGATAAGAACAGATACTACACTTTGATCTTAGCCATAAGGCCGAGAAGCGATAACTTCGAACAGAAAACAAGCAACACTCCATTAGTAAACAACAAGAACTAGTTGAGAATTTGAGGGTGACAACATAAAAAATTCAACAGTGTTGCGATACACGCCACATCATTCGCAGTGTTGATAAACGAATCCTGCTAGTTATCGCAATATATCGATATTTTACAATACATTTCACAAATGAAACAACTTAAGAAATGGACTGAAATATTTATTTGCAAAAGGGATTAAAGAAAAAAAATATCCATAGGCGTTGGCAGTGGGGGGAGGGGCATGTCGTGGATTGCGGACAAAATCTGTTGCTCTAAATTTGCTTAAAATATTAAAACTGTTACTAATTATTGGTTGCTTTAATGCAAAAATTAAAAAATGTATTATATGTACATATATAGAATTTTATAATAAATAATATTAAAGGGGAGTAGGGCAGTTTGTTGGGAGGGGGGCGGTGAGTTAACACAAAAATCGGTTGATATAAATTCATTTCAAAAATTTAAATTAGTAGTGATTATCGGAATATTTTATACATAAACTAAATTAATTTAAAATGTATTCAATGGATTTTTATACAATTAAAAAATAAATTTATTTTATTCAATAATTTTTTTACGAAAATTATTCAAGTTAGAATATAAAATAAATTTTAAGATCAAAAAGATCAAGATCATAATCCGCATAGTATGTAGTATAAAGCGCAAATATTTAATGGATTTTACACATTCTTTAGCCATAAAAAAGCTAAGTTTCTAGACACATTTGTACCCTATAATTAAGCTTAATACTGCAATATTTTATTTCCTCCCATTGAATTGTATAACTAACCACAATTTTATAAAAACTCTTTAGTCGATCACTACCGAATCTATTTTTTTTATTTTATTTGTTTTTTTATATCTATTTTATGACCTCCTCCTCCAGAGGCAATATTCACTTCGGTGCTGGGCAAATATCGCAAGGTGGCCGGATTGTCCGAGTTCGAGCTGAGGGACGTCACCGATTATTTCCAGATACGAGATGGACGCATCGCCTATCGTCAGTTCTGCAAAGTGGTTTGCGGTGAAAGTGAGTGAACTGAACGGGGGTTACTTTAGTGAGTGCACACTGTAAGTGAGTTTTTTATTAGATCTGCAAAAGAGCTCTGACAAGGAGCTGGCCAGCGGGCTGGAATGGAATGATCCCTGGCATTTGAATGTGATACCTCAGCCGGAGGAGCGACGCAAGATTTGTTTGATCCTGCTCAAGATTGCCAGGGAAAATCACTTGCCTCTGATGCCTTATTTTCAGGATTATGAGCTGGTTAGTTAATGGGGAAACGCTTTTGCTACTACAGTTGTTAGTAAAATACTTATATATATATATATTTAGGTGGCTCAAAATGTGGGCGTGGTCACAGTATCGCATTTCTCACGCGTCCTGCACTTTATGAAGATTCCATTGTCCGAATCGGACTTTTTGCTGCTGCTCAAGCGTTATATGAAGGATGGATACTTGGTCAACTATGTGGCCTTCCTCAAGCACATTGACAACATCATGGATTATCTAAAAAGTCATAATCTGCTGGATAACTCGGGAGTAAGCAAAAACTAAAATTTTCGAAATTGTTTTTTTAACTTTTTTTTGTGCTCATTCAGGACGTTATTTCCGAATTTCCTGGTCGTCTCGTGGATCTGGAACTATCCCAATTGCCAGCCGTTAATGGCTGTCAAATGATACAACCGGTCTTTCCAGATGCCTGCAATCATCCGAATCTGAATCGCGGACAATGCGAGATTGTCCATTGCATACAGAATTATATCTATAAGAATCGTGTGCGCACCTGCGAATTCCTCGAGAAGTTCGATCCGTTGCAGGTGGGCAGCATTACCAAGAATCAATTCGAGCGTGGATTGTCCAACATGGGAGTGGGCAAGTATATCTCTCAGCGGGAATTCGCTCTATTAACGGATCGCTATTTGGATCCACTGGACACTAATCGCATACGTTGGAGGAACTTTGTGGATGAAATCGATACGGGTAAGTCGAAAATTATGTTACTTTTGTTTTAAATTTCGAAAACATAAATAGAAAAACTACTCATTTCAATTATAATAATAAAAAAAATTTAAAAATAAAACTTAAAACATACAAATGCCTAAATACGAAAGCTAGAAACCTCAAAACTACAATATACAGTTGAACTTCCACGACTTCTATAACTCGAACTTCTATAACTCGAATTTCTCTCTCACCTCTTCTTTGGATAATGGTGATTGGAGTTAGGGAAGTTCAACTGTATCTTTTTGAATTAAACCTTTTAATTTTATAAATTTGTTATTATTAATCTTGATAAAAGAAACTTCTGAAATAATTATTGAATTTCAAATATTTTTTAAATATCAGGATGTAACTCCATTTTCAGCTTTTAAAGTTTAAAAACTTAATTTTTGAATATAATTTTTTTAAAATGCTATAACATTGTAAATCTTTTAATATGATTATGGTTACGATGATTTTCGTTTGAAATACATTTTTTTTTGTTCAGTGTTTACAATCAAAAATCTGGACAAGATGCCGCAGTGCGTGGTTGAGTCGCCGCTCGTCCACATCAAGGAGCTGCCTCGTCCCGGCACACTCGACTGGCAGGCAGCCCCACAGGACATTCGTGATCTTTGCGAGGATGCCATGTCCAAGATACGATTGCGCATTCGCAATCGACGCCTTTATTTGCATCCATTCTTCCGTAACTACGATAGGTAAGTGAAAACTTAAAAGTAAATTTTAAAAATAGTAGAAAAGTATTTTTAAGCTCAACAAGTATTGAAAAAATAAACTTAACATTTTCAAAATGAATCTTAGTTTCCAAAAGATTGAAAAAAAAAGAATTTTGGCAATTTTAAATCGTGTCTAATATTTAAAATTCTCCCATTTTTTCCAGACTGCACAGCGGTCATGTCAACTGTCACCAGGCCAATCAAATCTTTCGCATTAATGGCATACTGCTCTCGAATCCTGAGCTGGAGGCAGTGCTGCATCGTTATGGCAACGAGCTGGGCTTCTACTACACCAAGTTCCTGGATGATGTGGATCCGGCCGAGTACGCAATGCCCACCATGTCCGGGAAGCAGGCACTGCAGGAATGCCCCCAATTCGCTCGCGAAAAGGTCGAGAAGGAGATGAACAGCGAGGAGGAGATAACACGCATCCTCACCAGCGCCAAGCGACAGGCTGTTACCAAGGGTGTCACCTGCATGGAATTCCTCGCCGACTATGATCGTCATCGTGAGGGCGAGATTCTGGAGAGCGACTTTAAGCGGGCTCTGGACAATTCGATGATCATACTCAGCGAGGAGGATGCCAGTACATTGGCCAATGTGTAAGTCATTTGTGATTATCATTAGAAAAACTAATGATATTCAAATCAGATTTACATTGAAGACAGCTCTGCTAATGAAATTACGTTTCATCAACTTTGAAAATCTAATGCTACTCAAATTAACAATTCATTAACATAAATAATTAATTTTAAATACTTTTTTAATTATAATTACAAAATGATATCATTTCATTAGCATTACTTTCATCGATAATGTTAATGAAATTGTTTTTTACTAGCATTGCTTTTTTTAATGCGACTAAAACATCAAAGCTTTAGTAGAACAATTTTCAATGCTAGTAAAATTCAATTTTCATTAGAAATTTTCTTTTTATCATAGTGAAATATGGTTTCATTTTTATAAAACAACTGAAACGTAATTTTAATTATAATTTAATTTTGTAAAGCTAGTGCAATCTGATTTCATTTTCATTCAATTTTTTTAGAGCTAATGAATTGAGATTTCCGCAATCATTAATTTTTTTCAATGCCAATGAAATGACAAATGCATTACAAATATGGGAAGCTGAGTTTTACCCACTACAGATACTCCACCTCCACTTAAATGATGAATAACTGAATTCATTAATTAATATTCCAGCTTCCGTTCGCCAAATCGCGTTGCCTGCGTGCGTTATCGTGACTTTTGCAAGGCCCTCGACGAGATCTTCATCCAAATCGATACGAATATGGGCGACAATGTGGTGACTGCGGTGCCGTTGCTGCATCTGCCCAATCTGGACTGTGTTGATTGCTTCCTCAACTTTGATGAGCGCACACTCTGCTCGCAGGCTTTGATGAAGCTCGCCCGTCGTCCCGACGAGATCTCCAATCTCAGCCAGATATTCAAGGACTTTGATCGCCAGAATTGTGGATCAGTTACACAAAATCAATTCCTGCGTGCCATCACACTCCGGGAAATGCACAATATGTTAAGCCGACGTGAACTGGATGCGGTTGCCAAATGCTTTGGCGTGAAGCGCGGACTCTGCCTGGAGATCAACTACCGAGAGTTTCTCAACATTCTCGATGTGCTCTTCGCCACGGGGCAGATGAAACGCAACTATTAGTTACAAAAAAAAGTATGTTTAAATGTTCAAAATGTGCTCGAAATTTGCTGTAAATGTGTGTAAACTTACTTTTGGAAACCATACAGAATTCTAATTAATGAATAATTCATACAAAACTTGTGTTGTCTTTATCATTTTAATTGAATCTTGTTGCAATTTTCTTATCTTTTTGTCAATTTAAGAATGCTTTTATTTTAATAACTATTATTAAGTCTGAAAAAATTAAACATTTGAGAGACTGACTGTAAATGGAGTTGGAAAAATGGCAAATAGAAAACTGAAATTCGAATTATTTATGCTTCAATTATTGAAGTTCGGACGTCAATTTCAATATTTGTTCAATCTCCATTTAAATAGTTATAGTTAATTGTATATATGTGTATATATTACTATTTTCGTTTTTTTTTAACAAAGAGTCTCCGTTTTTAAAACTATACATCATTGTAGTTTGAGTTGGGTTTTTATTTTGTTTATTATTATTTAAGAACTTGACATCATTTGTTTACATTCTCTCTTACTCTCTTTGTTCTTTTTGCCATATGCTGCCTTTAGATTTTTATTAAAATATAAAATTCATTTTTCAATTTGTATATATGTTTTATATATATATATATGTATATATGTCTGTACTATATTTAGATCTATTTAATGAGCGCAAATACATACACAAAAAAACAGGTTTATTGGAAAAAATCATTTCTTGTTTGTTTTGTTTGCATTTTGGTGGATTTGTTGTTGTTGTTTGTTTGTTTGTTGTAGTTTCAAGCGGACTTGGACATTGCGAGGCGTTCTGCCCCGCCCCCCGTTCTCAAGCGCCCCCGTCCGCAGCACAGGAGGCGTGTTCTCAGCTGTCGTAGCATTTTCATATATATATATATGTATGTTAATTATGTATTACATATTACATTTATTAAATTAATTAAGTTTAAACAAATACTTAAGGACTATTGTATTTTTTTTTTGTTTTTTTCTTTTGTAATATATATCTGTATGCATATGCTTTCTTTTGAAAAATGTTTTTATTGTAAAACTATTTCTTTCGTTTATTATTTTGTATGTTTGATGTACGGTGTAATTGTGGCTGTGTTTACATATACATATGTATGTGTACATAAGTTTATATATATTTAGATATATCTGTGTGTGTGTGTGTATGACCCTGCTTACAAGTTAAACAATTAGCTCGCATAATGTATGAGGACTACATTCGGTGAAAAATAAAAATACAAATTACTTGTGTCACACACACACACACACACACAAACAGTTAAGTTGTTGCCGTGTGTGTGCGTGTGTGTGTGTGTGTGTGACTCTTGGCCTAATGTGGTGGGGGGCTGGCTAGGCGTGTGGCTATGAAAAATTAGCCACTTTCCAAGCCTAAACTCTCTCTCTGCTTCCATGTGATATAAATTATATGTTGTTGTTGTTTGTTGTTGCTGCTGCTGTTTTTAGTTGCCGCTGTTGTTGTTGTTGTTGCTGTTACTCGATTGTTGTTGTTGTTGGAATGGTGCTACACAACAAGTGTGTGTGTGTGTGTGTGTTTTTGGAGAGACTGCTCTTTTGTTGCCATGAGAAGAAAATATGAGGTCTGTCTGCAGTCGCTTTATAGACTATGTATTTTTTCTTTTATTTTCTTTTATTATTATTATTATATATGTATGAATGCGATGCGAGTGTATGCGTGTGTAAATACGTGTATGTTTCTTGTATTGTTGTATGCTGTGAAAGATAAATGACAATGAGTTTTTTGTGCACATCATTATTAGAACAATTCTCTTACCATAACAAACTAAACTTAGTAAAATTCAAATAGTTTGCAGTTGTTTTTCTTTTTTGTTGTTTTTTTATAAGTAGGGGGAATCCCGTTTAATAGGGTTGATGTCGTGGCTGGCGTCCAGTGCCACGTTGCTTGCCACCGCCGTTGAAGCCACCACCGCCACCGCCGCCGCCGCCGCCACCACCTGTTGCAATAGAGATGAACGAGATTCAAGTTAAAAAATGAGTTAAAGTTATTATCACAAGTTGGTTTGTGTTGTGTAAAAGAAGCATGCATAGCTGCTAGGGGAAACAACAATTTGATTTGCATTTGCTTATTTTCGAGAGAGGATTTTTACTACAACGCCAAACGATTTTTGAAGCGACTTAAGGAAATTTTGACCAAATCTAAGGATTCAAAAACAAATACGAATGTCTAGTAAACACAGAATTTGGGCTCCCAAATTGTAGCAAAAGGGTAAAGGAGATGCACAAAATTAAAGACAAGTAAAGATTAGTTCAAATCAGAGCTGGGAATAGTGTGATAAAAAACAATTAATTAATTTAATTATTTAACATTATTGTATAATTCAGTTAGTTAAAAACGTTCCATTAAATTGAATGAAGTTAAAAAATTGCAAATAAATATATTTTGTAGAGTACAAAATTTCGTCTAAATATTTAAAAATATTTGTGAAAATCCCAAGTCAAATTTTAGTAGTAGGAAAAATTCAAAAAAAAAATATTTGTTTGACTTGTACGGAAAAATATTTTGATGCCAAATGCTTCTCCAAACAATTATTATAGTATCTGAAAATTTTTTTTAAAATTCAAAACTGTTTTCAAAAATCTCTTCGCTAGTATTTTTTATGATTTTTTTAAAATTGCTTAAAAAAAATTTATATTTTTAGCCACTTTTTCCTTCTTTTCATACAAAATTTTTCTGAGTTCATCCCATACAAAAAATCATAAAAAAAATACTAGCGAAGAGTTTTTTGAAAAATTAAATTTGCAATCACTATTAGAATTGTTTAGAAAAACTTTTTGCATTTAAGACCGAGGAAAAAATTCAAAACAGTAGACTTTTAGAAAAATTCAAAATTTTCAAAGTGTACTTAATGGGTTCAGGAAAGTTCTGTATCATTCAAACGGAATTTAAATGACCTTTCCATTGATGCCAAACTTAACATAAAGAAAGTTCATATTATGAGTAGATCTAACTTTAAATCATTGTAAATCACAAGTTAAGATTTTGTGTAGTTGTAGGGTATATAAACAGATTGAATTAAGAGGATTGTATAAAAAATATAAACACTATTCCGAGCTCCAATTCAAATTACAACAAAACACAAGTGCTCTGCTCAAAAATATATATGTAGTAACAAAGACTGCGGATAGATAAATACATAATATTTATATAATTATTCTTGTATATGGATGGGAGAACGGCCATTGTGTTGTTGTTGTTGTTGTTGTTGTTGTGGTTTATCTGGTTGTGGTTGTTGTTGTTGGTTGTTATGTTGTATACCTTTGGGACCACCGCGCGGACCTCCGGCACCGCGACCTCCGCCGCCACCGCCGCCGCCGTTGCCGTAGCCATTGCCACCGCCAAAGCCACCATCAAAGCCTCCGCCATAACCATAGTCTTTGTTTGAAATTCGTATTCGTATTCATATTCGTATTTACATACACATTATTCGTATAAAGGGGGGTTTAAACACAAAAGAATTTGTTGTAGTTCAAAGAGCGCAAAAACAATTGAAATTTCAATAAATTAATTGACCATATAACAGGGATCGTAAAATATATTGGATGATTTTCATCAGAAAACTAAATTACAAATCTTATTTGTTAATCTGTTTGATAACGGTATGAAGCAATAAATTTCAATTTTTATTAAAAAATCATAGAATAGTTGAATAAATGCCAATTCCAAAACATTAAAAACTTCAACTTTAGTTTTTTTTTTGCAAACTTTTTGATATTTTGGTTATTCGAATTGAAAATATGAGTTATTCTATGATAAATAAATGTTAGAATCGGGGATTAAAACCGTAGCCATAACCGTAACCGTTAACCGGTATTAACCGATTGAAAATAGTAACCGTAACTGAAACCGTAACCGAAACAAAACTTTTTTATTATACCAAAACCCAAAAACCGAAATAATTTAAACCAAAATAACCGTTTAGTAACCGATTCATGCATAACGGTTAATTTCGGTTCGTTCAAGCATAAAATTTAATTGCTATTAAGGTGTAATAATGGTTTTTATAATAAAAATGTTTTTTTTTCTAATTTGTGTATTTTTCTCAATAAAATAATCTTAGTTTTTGAAATTTTCGAATATCTGTTTTCAAATTTACAAGTCTTTAAATAATATTTTTGTGAACCCAAATCATAGCGGTATTTCGAAATCGAAATATACAAAAAACCGGTAACCGCTACATAACCGATATATAACAATTATGCGTAACCGATAACCGAAAACCTAAGTGCGAACATAACCGCAACCGTAACTGAAACCGATATAAGTTTCGGTTTTAATCCCGGATTATTTCATAACATAATTAATTGAGATTAACAATAAAAGTTTACATTAATTTATATAATAAAAAATTGAAAATTAAAGTTTAACCCGCTTACAGGATTTTCTGTCTATTATTAATATATCTAGGATTTTCCTATTCATCCAGATAATTTATTGCAAGTTTGTTTTATTTTAAACTCTCTAATTTGCGATCCCTGATATATATCTCATTATATTTAAAGCCTGCCTTTTGCTTGGTTTTGGTCAAAATTTTCTCGAACTTGTGGCTAATTATGGGTTAAGAGGTAATGGGCTAAGGCTAAAAGGTAAAGGGGTTAAAGGGTAACAGCCGAGGGGAGACAATTCAAAATACACACCAGAGAGCTGGAAAAGGAATTCCACTTTAAAAACACACAAAATCATATTTGGTTTTGTTTTTTTTTTTCTTTTTTTCTTTTATTTGCTCATTTCTTGATTTTGCGAAGTTTGTTTTGATTATAAGTTTGTTGACTTGGCTATTGCTGGATCTTGTTGTTGTTGTTGTTACTGCGGCTGCTGCTGTGGTTGTTGTTGTTGTTGTTGCGGCTGCTGCGGTTGTTGAAGTTGTTGTTGTTGTTGTTGCTCATGTTGTTGTTGTTTACAAATATTCTTGTCGCTGGTACACAATAAAAATTAAAAAACACATTTCTCTCTCTCTCACTCTCGCTCTCTCTAACTTTCTCTCATTCTCGCTCTGGCGCAAAGCGGCGCTCACACACACATAAACACATACATGCGCGTCGGTTGTTGTTGTTGTTGTTGTTCTAGTTGTAATTGTTTTCTCAGTTGTTGTCGTTGCTTCTTTTGTTAGTTGTTGTTGTTGTTGTCACTTTCGACTTATAAACATGTTTCACAATGTATTGCAATTTTCATTCATTTGACGCACTCTTTATGCATTATTATTATTATTAGTTAATTTTTACCTCATTTTCCACACAACAATTTCAGCATTTTTGAAAAGTTTCGTTATTGATTTTGATGTTTGAATGTTTTTCGAAAAATAAACCAAATAATTTAAGTTTAAATATTTGAATTGTGCTGCTCTTGTGTGTGTGTTTCTTTTGAATGTCTCACCTCAGCAAAAAGTATTTAAAACTCTATTAATTATTATTATTATAATTTTCTTTAAAAGGGCACAAAGGGGGCGGGACGGGGGGAGGGGGGGTAAGTTCGTGTGGTCGCAAAATTTTAGTGTTGTATAAAAACGTCTTGCGAAAAACAAAAACAAATGCAAATTGTCAGCAAATTTAACTTTGATACGAGTTAAAATATTTTTATATTCAATATTATTATAATTTACTCTTGATGTTGTATTATTATTATTGTTGTTGTTGCTGTTGTTGTTAAAAACAAGAAAACTGTTTATCATTATCATTAACATTTCAAGTTCAATTCATTTCAGAAAACTTTTTTTTTTCTTTAAAATTACTTTAAATATATAAGTTTATATTTTTTTTTAGATTTTCCAATTAAGTTTTACTAAAAACAGATATTATTAATTATTACGCTAAGTTACTTGTAAAATAGTATAAGCTTTAAGTTTAATACAAAAAATAAAGGAGTAAAAAAGAAAAGAAAAATACGTTACATTTAAGCGAAAAATATATGTAATTGTTGTTTGAATTAGTTGTATAGTTGTTGGAGTTGCTTGTTGTTCTTGTTGTTGTTGTTGTCGGTCTGTCTGTGTGTGTGTGTCTGTGTGTGCGTGTATTGGGTGGTGTTTTTTTGGTTGTTGGTTTCGATAGATTCTTGGTGCACAGACAAGACAATAACCGGACACCGAAGACCGAAGAACGTTGACCGGGAACCGGGAACCGTAACCACCGGATATTGGATCAAGATCAAGATAAAACATTGCACAATCGTTATTTGGATATTTGCTTGGGTTCTTGAATTTTTAACTCTAATTTTTCTTTCTTTTTCTGTATTCTTTTTTTTGTGAGGCGAAACATCGGAAAATTCGGTATTACAATAGATGCATCTATATGTATTTTGTATACATATATATGCATTTCAAACTGTTGTATATATGTATAAATCTATAACACGTATGTTCAAAAATCATAATTTAAAAAGAAGGTAATTAACATTAGAATTATATAATTAATAAAAATAGTACACATTATTTTTGTTGTTGTTTAAACTGTAATCTGAAATCTAAATTTCTGTCTCTGGGAACCATAACAGCGCTAACATTTTTTAATTAACAGTGGCATTACATTAACATTAACATTGCTCTCGCACTTTATGCTATGGCATAACATAACAGCGCTGTGTTAACTTTTTTTCTCTCTAACATTTCTTAACATCGTTAACATTGGCATTACATTAACATTAACATTGCACTCGCACTTTATGTTATGGCTCCCATTTCCATGTTGTTGTTGTTGTTGTTGTTATTAGTTTTGGTTGTTATTGGTTTCAGAAATTATAAAAACATAATTAGAAATATATATGTATATATATTTAATGTAGTTTTAGTTGTAAATTTTAATAGAAAGTGTGCACAAAATATTGCTATAAAGTATACAAAAGCTTTTTGTTTATAAGTATTAAAAAAGATGTTGTTTTGCACAATTGTTGTTGGCATAAATACAATTATATATTTTTTGTTGCAAGATAAATGTTGTAGATTAATAATAATAATTTTTTTTTTGTTTATATATTTAAGTTAATATTTTCTTTTTTTGTTTGTTTACAGACAACTTGCTAAAAACATTGAGAAACATGCAAATTTTTTAAATAATTTACTCAAGTTTATATGCATATTATTTGTTTACTTTTTTACGTTTTTTTTTTTAAGTTTAATTTGAAAGTGTTTTTTTGTACAAATATAAAAAAATACATTTATATATTTATACAAAAAAAAGAAATGATTGATGGACAAGTTTGAAAAGTTTGCTCAAAAATTTAACATATGAGATATATGGTAAATATATATGTTATGTATATATGTATGCGTGTGTTTTGTGTGAGTTTATTGTACTTAATATGTATATAAATGTATATAAAAGAAGAACAATATGAAAAAAATTATATATGTATAAAATTGTGTATTAATTAAAAAAGAAAATTACTAAAAATTGACGAAGTGTGTTTTCTCATTACATTATGTTTTTTTTTTTACTTAATTGTTGTTGTTGTCGTTCAGTATTTTTTTAGTTGTTGTTGTTGTTGTTGCAGTCGCAGTTGTTCTTGTTGTTGTCGTTGTTGTTGTTTTAAAATGCCGCAATGCGCTTTCTTTATACATTTTATCAAATATATCAAGTATACAAAAAAAGTTTGTGTGTTTTTTATCGTTTCTCATTGTCTCAACTTTTACTCATTTTCTTCATTATCTTCTCTTCGTTGTCAGCAAAATGCGTGTTGTCTGTCGTCAAAAGAAAGCGAAGCAGAAATGCAAATAAAGCAAATAAAAGAATCAATGGCCACATTGGGGCAAAATATTGAAACTCTCTCTCTCTCTCTCTCTCATGAGGTGGGCGTGGCAGTGCAACACGCCCCTTTTGTTGGGCCTCAACAAGTTGTTGTTGCTGTTGTTGTTGTTTCGTTGCTTTTGCAATGTTGTTGTTGTTTGTTTGTTACTTGTTTTTTACAAAGATTTTGTTTTTGCCTTAAAATAATACTATCAAAAATAGTACCGATTTGTAAAATGTTATGTTTATGCATAAATATATATATATATATGTATATATATATATCTGGGGATATTGACGTGCATACGAAAACATATGCATTGCAAAAACGAATATTATCCCGTTGCCGAAATAATAATATATATCTAAAAATATATTTATATGCTATATATAGTTAACTATATATATATTTATATGTAGGTTTTTAAATAGAAGTTGTTTGTTTTGTTTGTTTATTTTGTTGTTGTTGTTGTTGTTGGTTTGTTTAGTGTTTTGTTCAACAAAACAAAAGGAAAAACTATTTAAATAACTATTTTAGGTGTGTTGTGGTTTGTGTGTGTGTGTGTGTGTGTGTGTGTGTGTGGGATGGTTTTGGGGTGTGTGTGTGTGTGTTGGTGTGTGTGTGTGTCTCAACAGCTTTTGGTTTTCAGTTGCTTCAAACAATAACAGTTAGTTAACAATATAATAAAAGGCACAAGTTGTTTTGTTTGTTTGTTTTCCCTCACATAATTGGCACATGATCTTTCTTGTTGTTGTTGTTTTTATGTGTAACAGTTCTTCTTTTTCTTGTTGTTGTTCTAATTGTTGTTGTTGTTGTTGCCTTTGCGTTTGAGGTATTTGTCATCTTTGGAAAGTCTGTTGATTAGCGAACTTATTTCAAGTCGCACACATTGTTGTTGTTGTTGTTGTTATATGTTAAAGTTGTTATAGTTGTTGTTGTTGTTGGTCTGGTCTGGTATACAATATCTTTTGTTATCGTAAAGTTTTTAATAGAAACTTGAACGTTTTGTCTACTTGTTGTTGTTCTCTCCTCTATCTCTCTCGCTCTCTCACTCTCTCTTCGTCACTCCGTCTCTCTTGCTCTTTACTTAAACAACACAATCATTAATATACACACGCTTCGTCAGTTTTATATAGTATTTATATATATAATAGATATATGTAATATGCTAAAGTAAATTTGTTGAAAAATTGTTAGATTTTCAAATTGAATTCTCGTGTTAAAATTACGCTTTAAAAATTTAAAAATCAAAGGTTTTTTTAAAATTAAATTGTAGTATATAAAAATTATTGATTTGATTGTAAAAGAAAATTAATTAACTATATATACTACCATATATAAATGTGTATATATATATATATTTTTTGTATATAATATATGTATAATTTTTTTTCGCAATATTTAAAATTGATTTTAAAATTTTATATATTTAAAAATATTTGTTTTCTATTTAAAAAAAAGTTTTCTTGTTTTTAGCGACGTTGTTTTTCTTGTTCTTGTTGTTGTTGTTGTTGATGTTGTTGTTGTATTTTCTATGTTGTTATTTAGAAAATTGCAGCAAAACGTTTTTGTTTTTGTTTTTCTCTCCGTTTTGATATTCTCATCTCTGTTTTTGTTTTTCATTCTCTTTTGCTAACGGCAAACAACAATATGTTTATATATATGAATAATAGGGGAATCTTTATCAAAAAATGTTGTTCTTTTGTTTGTATAATGGCATTTTTTGGTTTTTTTTTCTATTGTTGTTGTTGTTTGTTATTGTTGTTTGTTTTTGTTTTGTTTTGTTGTTGTTGTTTAGCTAACTTTAGAACTGCTGATAGTTGTTGCTATTGTTCTTGTTTTGATGATAATTACTTGACGACGTTGTGTTATTATAATAACTGTTATGAGCATTATTATTATTGTGTTGTTTGTTGTATTTACCATAACCATATCCATCATATCCATTATAGTAGCCGCCGGCATAGTAATCGGCAAAACCACCCGATCCATAACCACCATAGCCGCCATAGCCCGAATACGAACCCTGGCCGCCATCCCATTGATGGGAATAACCTAAAATGTAGTAAATAAAATATATTATTTAAAGTAAAGTATAAATATATATAGAGAAAGTATGTCAAGTAATTGGTTTGTTATAATAAATCCCAATGAATCTTATTTTGTCATGTTTTAACACAGCGTTGGGCACGCATGGGCTCCGGGAGCTAGCGGCTGCTCCAGCATAGTCGCAGATATTTTTTTTGCTCGCACATTTGGGTGATCAACAAAGTAGGTAAACTCTAATAGGGTTGTTGTGGTTGTAGTGCTCCCGAATTCAGAATTTCGTGCCCACCGCTGTTTAAACATTTTCTAAGAACCGTGAGCATATATAATATGTACACATTGTTGTCAAAACAATTCCTTGACATATACTGTTAATATAGTTTGCCAGTTAACTAACCACCACGTCCGTATCCGCCACGACCACCCCGCATGCCACCTCGCGCTCCACCGCGCATGGCCATCATTTGATTCTCTGGCTTTGGCGTCGCACGCTTCACATCCACCTCCTTGCCAGAGATTTTCTGTTTGGGCGTTTTCAGCAGATCCGTTACCACCTGCTCCGAATCAAAGGTAATAAAGCAGAATCCCTTGCGGTGTGACTTTTGCTTGTCGAATGGCATCTCCACCTCAACAATCTGCAAGCAAACACAAATAGCATTCATTAAATTTATGATTTATACAACATCAATTGTTTTTAAATTTATATATTTTCATCTACTTACATTGCCAAATTGACCAAAGTAGGTTTTGATTTCCTCATCGCTGATTTCTGTTGTTAGGCCGCCCACAAAGATCTTGCCATGACGGGCCTTGGCCTTTTTGGGATCGACCTTCTTACTGTTAATAATATGCTCCTCGGCGGCGCTAACTTGGTCAATTGCCTCCGTGTTGGTAAACACGATAAAGGCAAAGCCACGTGACCTTCCCGTCTGTGGATCTGTCTTCACATTAATGCTCTCGATCTCACCGAATTTGCCAAAATGATCGCGCAGTTCCTCTATAAATTCATAAAACAAATAAAAGAATATATTTAGTATTTATGAAATATTTTCAATATTTTTTAAATTAACTTACTTTCAGTAGTTTCCCAACTGAGGCCGCCAACAAATAGTTTTCTGCGAAAGTTGATGGAAAAATTGTCGATTAGTTCATCTCGAAATTAATACAAAATTAATTGCTATAAATAATAGTTGTACTAATAATGCTACAAAGCAAACTCTGGGAAAAAATATTGTTATTTTTTGATTTTTTGCTTTTCTGCCCACACAAAAAACGTTACTTTACATTTTCTTTTAGAAATTCTGTTATTTTTATTGCTGTAAATAGATTGAAGACGGAGCGAAAAGAAAAAAAAAACTCACCAAATTCAATGTGAATTAATTACTGTACTTTATTTATTTAAAACTTTCAATCAAGATTCGAAATGTGCATCGAAAAACTGAGCGAAAGAGTTCGGCGAGGGACTAGAGTCATATGAACGAGTGAAAAATACGTATAAATATATATTTGTATAATGCAAAGAGTAAGCTTTTAATTTTAATACAGAAAAAAATTATATTTTTGGTTTTATATTTATTTTTTGTTGAACAAATTTTTCGTTTTTATTACTAAATATGAGACAAAAAATGCAAAAGGTTTTTTTTAATGCTGCTTTTCAATTCAAATATTTGTACTTTATTAGGACTAAATTTATAAAAAATTCGTTTTAAAAATGACACACTTAAAATTTATTTTTGGCGTACGTTACTCTCGGTATATAAAGTTTGGAAATATTTATATATCTCAGCGGTTGGTTTATGCAATTTTGGAACAATCACATCACGGCGGCGGAATTTAGTTTAGTGTAGAAAAGATATAGAGTATTGGCATTTTATGAAATCATTACCGTTATTTTGGACTCGTGTTTTCGTTTTGCAATTCGATATATTTTGTAGGGGGTGGTGATCGTTATCTTTTAACATTAGCATTGCCATTCACGTTATCGTTACGTTACATTCATCGTTACGTTGCGCATCTTTAAGTAGGGCGGCAAAAACAAACAAAAAATTGCGAGTCTCTGTTTCTCTTTCTCTCTCACTCTCTGTTTCTCTTTCTATTTGTTTATTTTTTTTTTAAATTTGTATTTTGGTAAACAATAAAATGCGTTATATACTGTTTGATATAATTATATTAATTATATTAGGATCCAATTGAACTCGAGATAATTTGTTGATAATTTTGTGTGTACATAGTATTTGTTTATTTTTTGGTTTGATAAATACCATCATCAACAACGTTCCGTTTCCGTTTCGCACGCTGCAAATCCATTGGTCAATTTCCGTTTGGGCCACGGCTGCTTGAGAATAGCTTAACATGGCTTTTAACTTCTCTCAAGACCTGCCGGAGAGGAACAAGGTTAGTTCGCTCAAACACAACAGGAAAAGCTATGAATGGTTTTGATTTATTTTTGGTTTTATTTTTTGGTATTTTCGTACACGCTCCGTCCTTTTTGGGCTGCTTCCATTATATTTATGATTATCATAATAATTTTTACCATATTTTTTTTTCTGTACAACTTTTTGACTTACAAATAGCTTAAAAATTAATAATGCAATTAAATTTTACTCTGCTCTTAACCAATCAAAAAACAAAGTGGAAAATATACCTGAATCGCTACAAAAAGAACTCTTTTATTTCCTTTAAATCAAATACCAAATTTCTTCAAGTAGTTATTTTTTGTTGACTCGACAACACTGCCGGCATGGAGACGGCCTCAGCAACAGAGAGCGCGAAGCCGGCTAGCAAAACGGAATATTGAGAAACGAAAACTACATGCATACATATGAACATACATACATATGTATGTGTGTGCACGTAGCGAGCAGAGAAACCGCCATTTTGGGTACAAAAAACTGGAAGAGCACGAAAGCGAACGAACGAAAAATATCAACGAATGACTGCACAAAAGAATAATGCAAAAAAATTATACAAATGCAAACAAAACGTCTTTTTTTTTTTTTTACAAGTGAAAGGTAGGCAGCAGTGGGGCCAACGTGGGGCAATGAGGGAGGGGAGGGGGAGTAGCACACTTTGCGTTTTTTTTTCTCTATATGTATACATCCACATACTTGCATACAAATGTTGGTACAATTCTGTGTATGTGTGCGTCTAGTGGACATAACCTCACAATAGCGGGAAATGTGCTTGAAATGCCTTTGTTGCGACTGGAAATTGTGTGCTTTCTTTAAATTGCAAATATCACACATTGCATACACACATATGGTACTTGAAAACATACATATACAATTGTATAAGTATGGAAACAGGGCAACAGAGAAGGGAAAATGATTTTTAGCAAATTTTGTTAGATATCTGCACAAACATATCATTAATTACTAGAGACTTGAAGAAGCAACCAAAAAAAAATATTCCAACAGCTTCTATTATTATAATAATGTTTGTCTGTATGCGAAGTACAGTCGCACACACAGACAGACACGCGCGCAAAAAAATACTGAAGGGGCCAGCAGCGCTGCAGCGTCAGCGGCGTGCTCTGACTCCCGCCGTTTGCTCCGTCGAACACCATTTTTTTTTCACACTCGCCGACGACGACGACGTTAGCTTTGCATTTACGTAATAACAGAGTAGGTGGTAATCAAAAAAAAAAAAGTTCTGTAAATGTCGTTAGGCACATGATTTCTATACATTTTTTTCTTTTGTAATTGTCTGGCTGTCGGACTGAATTCAAAGTCATATTTTTTACTCAAAATACCTGTCGTCATCACGCTGGTTACCCGCAGCGCCTGCATTTTCGGAACTGCCATTTGCGGCGCCGCCGGTTGAGGGAGTCGCATCACCATTTTCAGAGCTCGCCACATCATTGGTGGTCACATCCTTGGTGAAGTCTTCGCCATTAACGTCCATTTTGACTTCTTTGTCTGCCATTTTGATCAGTGGTGTGTATTGTGTTTTCTACAGTCAATTATAACTTAATTAAATAGCACTATTTAGCGTTTCTTTTTTTTATTTTACAATCTTTTTTCTCAACACACTCGCTAAAACTCGCGCGAACGCCTGACGACCGGAAAATGACAAATTCAGCGACAGCGTGTGTATTTGGTAAGAGCGTTGCCACTAGTTTGCAATGTTCGACATTCGCAATTGTTAATTGAATTTGCAATTTTGTAGATCCTTACGCACAGCGTTTCGCTCAGCTGAATTTATTTTATTAGGTAACAATAATATCCTGATAGCTTAGTTTAAATAACCATTGTAATTGATTTAAACCGAGTCCTGTGACACTTAATATCGATAATCTGGCAACGTTACTTGTCAACTGATGCAGTGAATGTCAATTCTCGTAGTCCCGTTTTTATCATCATTCACAGCTTCTAATAGATCAAATGGAGCAATGCTAAATAAAAATAGTGTCGGAGAATTTTTTCCACTTTGGTTGTTATAAATTTCAAATATATATTGTTATTGTTTAGCTTATTGTTCACAGAAATTATGTGTTTGGTATTTTATTCGGTTAGGTATTAATACGTTTGCGACAGACGGTCACACTGGTACTCGACATTAGAGTTGGGCTTTTTGTTCAATTTGCTGAATAAGTTCAATCGTTCTTTTTTCAGTCGGTGAACTAAATGACTGATTTAATTTAAATCAGTTATTCAGTTGGTCGTGAACTATGAAATATGAATAGGTTATTCTGAACAGTTGGTGAGTTGATTATCAACGATTAGCGATGTGAATAGGATCCCAATTAGATTCAGGATTATCTTTTAATTTGTTTTGCTATACTTATACCCTGCTTATTGAAAATGAGAAAAAGATTTAATTGTTTTTGTTTTTATTTTGGGCTTAAGTAACCTTTTACAGTGTTCAAAACTTAACAATATAGGAAATTGAAACATTGCTATAAGTAAATAAAGAAATTACTGACCAACTGCGAAATGAACGATTTAGTTCATGAAAGACTGAATAAGTTCATTAGTTCATTTTAATGACCCGTTCATTTTAACTTTTTCAGAACGAAACGACACAACTCTAGTTCTCGACATCGCCGCCATCATACAAGCGCACACACACAAACGCAAATGCACCGAGAATAAAGCAGGCAAAGAGGAACGTCGGTTCTCTTCTCAATTCAACACTTGTTCAATTTCATTGCGTTTGCGATTCTTTTTTACATCAATTAAACAATTCAACGCATCAAAACTTTATAAGTTACCAACTGTGATCGCCATACATCTAAAGTAACAAACAAGAATTGCCAAATTTGTAATTTTGGAACAAGAAAAATTGCAACAAAGCAGACGGCAAAGGAAGAAGAAGCAGACTAAAGCGGCCGCTCCAAACCAACAAGCTTCGCGTGTGAGTGCTGTGTTCTGTGCGTGCGTACGTGTGTGTGTGCATATAAATATTAAATAGCAGTATAAACTGATTTTTTAAATATACATATAAATATATTTCAGCATTTCAAAAAATCAAATTGCCTAAACCAACAACACATACACCCCAATTCAATATTAAAAGAAACCTGTCCGGCGGATCAGAGCAAAAATCGTCAGCAAAAAAAAAAAAAAAAAAGGAACAGCGAAACGACCTCATAAGAAAACACATAAGCAATACTATTGTGCATTAACAAACGGCATTTTCTGAGGTAAGTACCAAGTGCCGGCGTTGGCCACATGCTGCCGCCCATTTGTATTTGAAAAAAAAAAGAAAAAATTTCATTTTTTTTTAATTTTGGGGGTGGCAAATAAAGTAACAAACAAAAACTGTCCACAAATACACAAAGACGTTCCAGTTTATTTTACTTCTGCTGCATTGTACATTTTCGCTTTAGCGGCATTTTTATCGCTTGTGTTTGGCGACTCATAACCTAAAAATGTCTGCGCATTTGTTTTTGTAAGTTTGTTTAAACATTGCTCTCGCTCTTTTATCGCATTGCTTTCTTTGTTCTGTGACCCACACACGCGGTACACGCACACTGAAACACGCATATTTGGCGCTGCTTTTGTTGGTATGTGTGTGCGCGTTTAATTTCGTACGTTCGTCAAATATTGGTAAGACATCTTGTGTTCAATTTATACGCCGACTTTGCATTAAGACAAATGTTTAATCAAATGCAACAATTCAATAACGCACACGCATCGCGTCATGTTTTTCTGTCCGCTCTTTTTTTTTTTGTATTTTATTTTTTGCGGTTGGCCTTTGTTGCGAAATCGCATCGGGCAGCGTAGGCTGCGAATTAATTTTTTTTTTTTGTCGTCTCGGAGTTCAATGAAATACTGTGCTACCTGAGAGAACAAACAAACACACACACACACACATTTGCATTTAATTGCTTTAGCCTATCGTCCGTATCCTCTGCTGCGACGCAACCTTGAAGCGAAAACATAACCTAAAAGTGCCTTACATGGTTTCGTTCCCGCTGCCCGTGTCGCTGTCGATATGTTGTTGTGTATGAGGTCATTTACTTTGCAAGTAAATTTCGTCAAGTCCTTAGATCTTATATGCAAAAACAGAATATAGCAAACACAACAACAAAAACAGTCTGCCAGTCAGTTGGACAGAGACAGTTGTCTTTTTGTCTCTTGTTTGGGTTTGCACGGAATTTCCTTTTTATGCATTTTCGGTTTCTCGTTTGTATGTGTATGTGTGTGTGCATGTGCCCCGACTGAAAGTGGGTCAAATTGCAACTGCATTGGATCTTTATATCCACGCTGCGTCAAAATCTGCTCCCAATATGTGCATATGTATGTGTGTACTTTTTGTATGTATGTTTATTTGTCCATTAACAGTTAACTGAGGTGGAGTTGACGATCTCCGATTCGCTGTTCCTGCAGCTTCAATATTTACACACCCACACAAATGTAAATGCATATGTTTATCAGTGTTGCCAAAACAGATTTTTTTTCCGTCAAATCTGACTGTTTCATATGCGAAATTTCGTGCAAATTTCAAAGCAAATTTAAAATGTATTTAGCTTTTATTCCACTTTTTACCATTGACTCAAGACGTATTTATATTGTCAATATGACACACTAACAACTCAATTCTCAATTAAAAACTGCATTCATGAAAATGTTGAAAAACAGTCTTTTACATTGCTTTTATTTATTTTTTTTATTTACTTTTTCTTGGCCTTTTTTCCGGCTAATTCTCTTTACTGCTCAAAAGTCGGCAACACTGTTGTTTGTACAGGGTGTTTTCTCTTATCTAGTGCATTTCTTAGTTTTTGTTTATGTACAATTTTAGTTTGTTTTTGTTCTCAAATAAAATGTTTTTCATTTTCTTAGAACTGCCTCACGGTATTAATTTCCTAGTTTCATATATCACAAGAAACAATATTAATAAATAAATATAAAAGAGAAAAAAAAAAACAATAAATAATAAAAGATTATGATTAATAATAAGTTTTTCTTTTAAAATAAATTACTTGATATACTGTAATTTTTTCATACTGCAAACAACTAAACAGGCTTTGAATTTATTATTTTATTTACAGGAAGAAATACAAATTTCGACTCGGCGAAAACAAG
The DNA here is from genome assembly GCA_037043435.1 of Drosophila suboccidentalis. Classification (NCBI taxonomy): domain Eukaryota; kingdom Metazoa; phylum Arthropoda; class Insecta; order Diptera; family Drosophilidae; genus Drosophila; species Drosophila suboccidentalis. Next base: position 230,873 of record JBAMBK010001105.1, on the reverse strand, counting down.
AGAGTAAATTCTGAATCTCACTCTCTCGCTCTCTCTCTCTCTCTCTCTCTCTGGCTCTCCGGGACTTTCACTGGGACTAAATTAAGTTGCTTAGCCAAAAACTAGCTTGTAACTTGGAACTAGCAATGGTCATGGATGCGACACAATCGCAACAGCCTTCGCCGCAGTCGGTGGGACGCGAGTTTGTGCGTCAGTATTACACGCTGTTGAACAAGGCGCCAAATCATTTGCATCGCTTCTACAACAACAACTCATCGTTCATTCATGGCGAGTCGACATTGGTTGTGGGCCAACGCGAGATCCATAATCGCATCCAGCAGTTGAACTTCAACGATTGCCACGCCAAGATCAGCCAGGTGGATGCCCAGGCCACTCTCGGCAACGGCGTTGTCGTCCAGGTCACCGGTGAACTGTCCAACGATGGACAACCGATGCGTCGCTTCACCCAGACCTTTGTTTTGGCCGCCCAATCCCCGAAGAAGTACTATGTGCACAATGATATCTTCCGTTACCAGGATCTGTACATTGAGGACGAACAGGATGGCGAGTCGCGTTCGGAGAATGACGAGGAGCATGACGTGCAGGTACGAATCGATAACGATAAAATTAATATTATTTAAGAAATTGATATCGATATAGTTGTAATTTAAGGAATTGAAATCGATATAATTATTATGTAATTGATATCAAAATATTATTTAAGAAATTGGTATCGATATAATTATAATTTAAGGAATTGAAATCGATATATTATTTAAGGAATCGATATCAATATAATTATTATTTAAGTAATTGATATCAATATAATTATTATTTAAGTAATCTGTATCTATATATTATTTATGGAATCGATATCGATATAGTCACTATTATTTAAGCAATCGATATCGATATGGTTATTATTTTTAATTATTGATAAATTCCTAATTTTAGAAGAATATACAGTTATTAATCATTGCATTAGTCACGAAATTATATTATTTTAATCATATAAAATTATTTATTTATTTTTATTTAATTGGTTATTGTTCGTTTTTTGTTTTTAATTTTTAAAATTTTTTCGATTATTCTTTTATCAAATCTGAATATGTTGAACCTAATTAATTACAGTTGAACTTCCATAACTCGAGCTTCTATAACTCGAATTTCTCTCTAACTCGAGCTGAATGAGTAGCAGTAAAATTAAACTTGAGAAAAAGAACTATTAAGTCGAAAATCTCCATAACTCGATTCAAGTTAGGGAAGTTCGACTGTAGATCAATCCCTTGTCCGTATAATATTTTAAAATGTCACTTTCCATGTATTACTTTTTATTGATGATCAATATCCGAAACTCTTGCAGGTTCAGGTGGTTGACCAGGCCGTCCAGGTTGTTGGCGACGCTGCCCAGCCGCCCCAGCAGCTGCCCACTCAGGTGGTGCTGCCGCAGCCGGTGGTGTCCGTGGCTGCCACAGCAGCTGGAGCTGCTGCCGCTCCGCAGCCAATCTTCTATCCAGTGCCGGCTGGAGCAGCCACTGGACGTCCCGTTGCCGTGCTGCCAGCTGCTCCACAGGCAGCAGCTGTGCCGTTGCCAGCGCAGTTCTCCAACCCGCCGCCACCGATCCAGAATGGCGTTGTGCCCCACGACGAGTTGCCCCAGCAACAACAACAGCAACAGGCGCCTCCTCAGGCCTTGGTGCAGGCGAATGTGTCGCCATTGGTGCAGCAGGCACCAAGTGGCGCCGTCATGTCCAATGTGGGCATTGTGCAGCCGGTGCCTGTCCAGGCAGCTGCTCCCTTCCAGCATGCGCCACCACAGATGTTGCCACAACAACAACAACAACAGCAACATCAACAACAACAGCAGCAGCAGCAACAACAACAACAGGCAGCTCAAGCTATGGCTCCAATGGCTGAGCCGGAAGAGCAATCGATGACTAATGATCCTCCCAGCAGCCACAACATGCAGAAGGCTCCGACTCCAGTTGATGACTTCAAGACCATCCATGAGCAGCAGCAGCAGGAGAAGTACGAGGCCGCCAAGCAGCAGCAGAATGAGCCCAAGACTTATGCCAATCTGTTCAAGTCAACTTCATCCTCGCCCAGTGGATTTGTCAATGCTGCACTGCAGCAACAACAACAGTTGCAACAGCAGCAGCAGCAGCAACAACAACCGCACAGCAATGTTTATACCACATCGGCAACTGGCGGTGGACAGGCCAGTTATTCCACAACCGCCTCATCCTCCTACAACAACAACAACAACAGCGGCAACAACAACAACAGCGGCAACAACAATGGCAGCAGCAACAACAATGGCAACAATCCACGTCTTGACAACGGCGGTCCTCTGCCCCAGCGCAACAATTCAATCAGGAACAAAGGTGAGTCTACGATTCACTTGAATCCTTGTAAGCAGGGATTAAAACCGAAACGAATATCGGTTTCAGTTAAGGTTTCGGTTATGTTCGCTTTTAGGTTTTCGTTTATCGGTTACGCAAAATCTTTGAATAAAGGTTTCGTAACGTTTAACCGGTTTTTCTATGTACGGTTTTAAAATACCGGTATGTTTTCGGTTAAGGTTTTACTTTCTTAATGTTTCATTCACATATTCTTCAGTTTGATTAAGTTTAGTTACATTTTAACAATTTTAATATTTCATTTACCATTCGATCATGAATATCACAAATAAGAAATCAAAATTAAACAGAGAATTAAAAATGAAAAATCATTTTTTTTTTTGGATGTATGAAAAAAAGAAACTAACCCTTATAAATGAAACTGTTACTAAACGGTTATTTCGGTTTTAAGGTTTCGGTCAAATGAAATTTTTTTTTTCGGTTACGGTTTCAGTTACGGTTTTAAATTTCTATCGGTTTTTACCGGTTAAAGGTAACGTTTTCAGTTAGGGTTTAAATCCCTGATTGTTGCATATTATAAAACGTTTCTAATTATATTTGCAGAGTTTGAGCAACGTCGTCCTAGCAATGCTCAGCAATTTGGCGACAATCAGCAGCTCTTCTTGGGCAATATTCCACACCATGCCTCCGAGGATGAGCTGCGTCAGCTTTTCTCGCGCTTTGGCAACGTGATTGAGCTGCGCATTCTGTCCAAGGCAGGCAGCAAAGTGTTGCCCGGCATGCGCAGTCCCTTGAACTATGGCTTTATCACCTACGATGATCCCGAGGCAGTGCAAAAGTGTCTGGCCAACTGCGTAAGTAGATTTCTTAATATATTATAAAGTCAGCTTAAAGTAAATTCCTTATACCATCTATAGCCGCTTTACTTCCCGGAGAACTCGCCGGATGCCCAGAAACTGAACGTGGAGGAGAAGAAGCCGCGCATGCGCAATGACATGCCGCCCCGTCAGCCCATGGGTGGCAACAACATGAACAACATGGGACGCAACAACATGCGTGCCGGCGGCGGCAACAATGGACCGCGCATGGGCGGCAACGGCGGCGGCGGCGGTGGCGCCAGTTTTGGCCAACGCAATGACAATCGCAGCGGCGGTGGAAATCAATCGAATGGTCCGCTGCGCGGTGCTGGCAATGGACAGAGCGGTGCTGGAGGTGGCGGCAACTATGGACGACGTTAAGCAGCAACAACAACAACTAAAGTAAATTCAAGTACAGGCTGGCCTGACAATGCTGCACCGGGCACGCCAATAACAACTAACAAACAACAACAACAACAACCCAACGTTCAGAGCATCGATTTCTTCCATAATGCAATCAATCAATTACCATCAACAACAACACAAACAACAACAAAAGGAAGCAGACAGACACACACACATGGCTTCTCAATCACACACACACACACACACTCACTAAAATCAAGAACATTTTTCTTAATTGGAGGCAACAACAACAACAACAACAACAATCTATGCTCGTCCTTTAGTTAAGCTCGTCGGTTTTTTTCTGTGTGCCGTTTTGTTTTTTTTAGTTTTCCATATTTTTTTTTGTTTCATTTTTTTTTCTTCAGTCAGCTCGTGCCAAAAAGCGAAAATTCTGTGCAAATTGTCCATGTAAATTGAATTAGAAAATGCTTTTCCATTTCCCCAAAATGCACAATGCAAAAGAAAAAAAAAAGATGATTGAAAAAAAAGATTGAAAAGCAACAGCAACATGTCTATTATAAGTCGTAAACATGCAGCCCACCATCTAAACACACACACACACGCACGCACACCACACACACACATACTCATACACACACTCACACTCATACACTCACACAGTGTCACAGAACTTAGTGTAAATGTAAACTTTAATTTCAACTGTCGTTTAAACTAATAATTTTCAAAATTTTAATTATAAGTTTACGAGAGAAAAATCTATAAAAAAAATAAGAAAATGAAAAATGCAAAAATGCTAATGTTTTTTTGTTTGTTTTAATTTAATTACAAATTTACTTAAGCACTTAATAAATACAAAAATAAAAAAATTACAATTAAATGCGAATCATTAAAATTAAATGAAAAAAGAAAAACAACAAAAACTTAGCTAAAAACTAATCAAAAAAAGTAAAAAAAAAAATAAAAACTTTTTTTAAAAAATGCAATAAAAAAAGCAAAACAAAGACTTAAAACAGTAATTAAACAACAACAAAAAAAAGAGAGTATGATGTAAAAGCGATATAAAAAAAAGGGAAACACTCAATTAAAAATATGTAAAATGTAGCAGGAAGACCTCAAAATAAAAACAAATAAAGATGGGAAAAACTTAAGTTAATACAGCCAAAAGCAGCGCAGCAACGTCGACGTCAGCGTCGTCGCATTTTCAACCCCCCAACCCCCCAACAACCAATTCAAAGTAATAATAAATAAATAACAGTACATAATATATATATAAATTTGCCTAGCTAGTCTCTTTAATAAATACATATGTGGAAAATGCAAAATTGTTGAAAATTTTAAATGGATAATGGAAAATGCGACGCCGCAGCGTTTATATAGAATGAATCGGCGGTTAGCGCCAATTTTGAAATGAATTCAAGTTCATAAACCAAAACTAAGTCAAGAGCAACTTAAACGATGATTTGGTGTTTCCAACACAGTTGTGAACTAAAATTTAGTACATATTTTTTAAATAAAGTCTATAAGAAAATGTAAAAAAAAAAACACTAAAAAGCTACTACAATTTTTCTCAAGGTAAAAATAAAAAAGCAAATCATGTAACAAGAAATATATATATATAAATATATATGTATATGACAACTCATAAAATGTAATGTTAACTTTTAGATCTAACACTTTGCAAGAACATAATACTTCCCACTTCAAATAATATATTATATATGTATGTATTAGTTTTTGAATTTCAAATATTGTTTAGTGAATTTCAAACTTGTTTGTTTGTGTTTTCTTTTTATTTAGCTTCGAACATATCATTTGTTTAATTGTGCGGCGTCCTGAACTAAACGCCAACTAACTAAATCATAGACTCTTTGCTTATACATATATATATATTACTTGTAGCTTATTATTTTTATTTTATTTAACAATTTATAAAAGGAAATTACACCAGAAAGCAAAATATTTTAGCACTGTTGTCGGGGCTTTAAGCAATTTTCTTAGAACATTTTGAAATTAAACGAAAATGTTAGTGTTCAAATTTTAGCTCAAAATACAGTGTTGAAATTAATGATGCTTAATAAAATAAAAGAAGTATAACAAAAAGGAGAGAAAATTAAATTAATTATACAAAATACATGTGCTCATTACTAAGCAACAAAAACTATACAACAAAAATATTATAAAAATAATAAACAAAATGAAGAAAGAAATTTGAAATACAACAGTTTGTATAAAAAAAACAGAACATGAATAATTCTATTTAATTTCTAGGCTATAACTACAATTACGAATAGTTGTAAAACCGTTTTAGGCGCTTTTCAACAGAAATCTTTGATAACTGAATAAAAACCAAAAAAAACATTCAAGAGTTTTCCCCGATTAGCCGCTTTCCCTCAATCATCTTTAAAAGTCAGCGAGAAGTCAAGAAACAACAGCAAAAATACGTTAAATATTCAGTAAATAAAACCATTTTATTTTTAAAACAAATTTGTGTATTAAGTTCTTTGAAAACCCAAAACATGTTTGTTGAAATCAAACGAATTTAGCATTTAAATGAAATTGAGGCGCACAATGAACAAACATTGCAGTTTGTATTTGAATTAAGAACATAAACCATTTCAATTAACTAAAAACAATTCAAATGTTTATGACAAATGAAAATTCAGTGGTGCGTTTTATAGCTGTGCTGGCTATAAAACATTACACAATGATTGATGATGATTAACTTATGTTTTGAAATAAAGTGAGAACAAACTCAGTTTATTAATTACGTCTACAAAAGAGTAAACATTTTATTTATATGAGTTTTAAATAAACTGAATGAAAGTTGACAGTTTTCCAATCACAATTGTTTGTTTAGTAGAGTTCGAAGGTATTGCATGTTGTCCCAAAATTAAGCAGACTTCTTAAATGCCTGCAAAACATAAAACTAGAATTAGTTAAAGTTAATTAACAATTAGATTAAATTGTATACCATAGGCAGGTGTTGATTCACCATTGGCCAGGGAACTTATGTGATTAGCCTGGGCTGTGTTAAAATTGTATCTGCCGGATGGTTTGAAGACCTTGTAGTCCTTGGCCAGCCACTTCTTTTCAATGTCATCGGTATCCAGCTTGTCGTTAATCTGCTGCTTGATTGCCTCCTCGGCCTGCACCGATTTGTACTCATTCTTGGGACGCTCGTGCGTCAGCGATGGCACGTGGACAGGCTTGGGGCCACCTTTCAGTGGCCAAACAACCGAGTTGTAGCCATTGCCAGGCCACTCCGAGCCGTACGAGGAATGGCCATAGGGCCAACCACCAGTTCCCTGTGCATAGGCGGCGGCAGACATTGATGGCTGATGATGGGGATGATAGCGCAAATAGGGAGTGGGCACAGTCGGCGCCACATACGAGGCCCAGCCATTGAAGAATGCCGATGGTGGCAAGGACGTCTGCGCCTGATACGGATTGTAATTGGCATTGTACACAAAGTTGTCCATTATGGTCGGCTGTGGTGGCGCATATCCCGCGCAGGCAGCGCCACCTATCGGCAGGCGGATGCGTTTGCTGCAATCCGGCACCTGAGTCGACTTCTTAACCTCCACGGTTATCAAATTTATCGAGTGCTTGCCTTGTGCTGCCATAAAAAAAGAATTATAAATAAATATTCATTCATACTTTGGTGTTTCTTCTTTTTTAAAAATAATAGTTATCTATGGATCTCACTAACAAAATATTGAAATAAAATGTTTTCAAAAAATGAGATGCGTGAGTTTTTTATATAAACTCCTGTATTAACGTATTTACCACTTACTTTATATTTATTTACTTTTGATGAATGGATTTTTCTAGATTTTCTCCAAGCGTGTCAGAACAATTTGTATTTGATTTGATTATCCCAAGTGTATTAAAATTTTGAATTCTAATTTTAATTAATTTTGAAGTATAAAATTCTATTTTCAATCTTACATTTCAATTCAACATTTCAAGACTATAAGCAGTTTTAAATTCAGTCCAAAATTGTTAACTTTGAAACTTATTTTCAAATCAAATTTTTGTTTGTTTTTACTTAAGAAATATCAATTGAAATCGTTTAATTCATTTTAATTATTAATTATATTTAAAATTAAATTTACTTGGGAAATTTGATCTGAAATAGGTGTCGAATTTTTGTAGCTGACAGCAAAAATAAATATAAAACATTTGACAATCAAATAATTAAATTAATTTTAATGCCAATCTAAAACTTATTTCAATATTTTTATACTTCTGTTTAGACTTGGGAAATTTAAATTAACATACTTAGTTGTCAAATTTAAGTAGCCGACAAAAAAAAAAAATTAAATCCATATTTGGCAATAAATAAATATTTCAATTATTATTAATATTTTAAATTACAATTTTAAACTTTAATATTTACAACGGTGGCCAAAAGTATTTTGGCACCCTTTAAAGTTAGTTCTAGCCAAATTTTGAACTTACTTCATATAAAGTTTGGCATCAATGAAAAGGTCGTTAAAATTCCGTTTGAATGATACAATACTTTCCTTAACCCATTAGGTACCCATTGCAATTTTCGGATTTTTGTAAACGTCTTTTCAACTTTTTTCCTCGAATTTTAAAAAAAAACGTCTATAATTTTTTGAAAATGGCGAAAAAGTCACATTTTGTACGAAAATGAGGAAAAAGTGCCTTAATCGCCATTTGCAAAAAATTATGAAAAATACTAGCAAAAAGATATTTGAAAAAAAATGTTTGCAGTTACTATTTAAATTGTTTAAAGAAACTTTCTGCATCAAAACATTTTTTTTTTAAATCATGGAAAAATGTTGAAAAAGTGAAGTTTACAAGAATTCGAAAATTTCAATGGGTACCCAATGTGTTATGGAAAATATTGTATCATTCAAAAGGAATTTAAAAAACCTTTCCATTGATGCCAAACTTTAAATGAAATAAGTTCAAAATTTGGCTAGAACTAACTTTAAAGGGTGCCAAAATACTTTTTGCCACCGATGTATATTTATATTTGAGAAATGCATATTGAAATATATGTCGACTTTCTGTAGTTGACAACAGTAATAAATAAATAAGTAAATATGCGTCATACCCAAGGCGCGTGCAGCACTTGCCGTATCCTCGAATTCCAGAAAGCCAAATCCCCGCTTGCGTCCCGTCTCCTTGTCCAAAAGGACCTTGACACTGGTGATGCTGCCAAACTGTCCGAAATACTCTCGCAGCGAGTTCTCGTCGTGGCAATCCTTGAGGCCACCCAGGAATATCTTGTTTGTCTTAATGTTGCTCAAATGACCAACGGCCCGGTTGAATTCGTGGCGTGGAAAGGCGCGTTTGGTGTCGACAGTTCTGCAGCAAAATATTGCTATAATATTCATAAATATTATTAAGTTTATTAACATACTTGCTGTCAATAATGTGGGGACGCGCACGCTGCACATTCTCAACGGCGTCGGGCTCCGCATAGGTGACAAATCCAAAGCCCCGCGAGCGATTCGAAATTGGATCGCGCATCACGACAGCGTCGGCAACATCGCCGAATTGACTGAAAAACACTCGCATCATTTCGGCCGTGGTGCTTATCGATAGACCGCCAACAAAAATTTTACGCAAATGCTCATTGTTGTCGCTGCCGCTGCTGCTTGGATCCGAATTAGCCGTATTAACAACCGTCTCTCCTCCATTGGAGCGTGCACCAGTTTTGCGCTTCTATCGGCAATCAATGAAATAAATATTATAGCTAGCAATAAACAGTTAAACATTACCTCCTGGTAGAATGGCGCATTCACAACCGAGTTATTCACCATTTTTGGCATGAAAACGGAATTTTTTCTGCTTGATCACTTAAAAGAAATGCACACAAAACTGGCAAGAACTGGCTAAAATAATTATTAAAATGACAGCGCCGGAAAAGTTTAAAACGTCAATCAAGTGTTGCCATATCATCAAATTCAACTGCGTTTCTCTCCTGCTAGTGAGCAACTCTATCATGGTGAAACCACTAAGCAAATAACCTATAGAGAACCCATCCTATACAACTGAAATGTCACTGAAAAAATGCTTGCGAAGCGTCCACAGCGATGTGTTACCGATCTGGCAATATTGTTATAGTGGAATTTATAAAAGAAGCGATTTTATTTTTGAGGCCGTTGCTTGCGAAACTTAAACATGTGAAATATGATATAGCCTCTACCCTTAAAACTTTTAACCCACATTATTTTATTCAAAACAACACCCTTAATTTTTATAAATTTCACTCGAACAATATTGCCAGATCGGTAACACATCGCTGTGGACGCTTCGCAAGCCTTTTTTTCTGTGACATTAAGTTGTATAGGATGGGTCTCTATAGGTTATTTGCTTAGTGGTGAAACTATAAGTAGAGGTGGAGAACTATCGATGGCACTATCGGCACTATCAATGGTCAAGCACTATCGAGCCGCCATCGATAGCAGACGTGCACTATCGATAGTGGTCGATAGTTTTTTATGACGCTCAACTCATCACAGAAAGGCGCGCTTCTTGGCATCTGCAGCTTCGGAAACATTTAAATTTTGTGTTTAATAATTATATATTTGTATGACAAGGATAAGTTTCTTACTATAGTCGAAATAGGTAAAGAAGAACGTAACGGAACTGAACCTAATATAAATTTTAATGTTTTAAGATTTATGTGTACCCGCCACTTCAGTCGAGTCCAAGCGCATGTTTAGTAGGCTGGACAAAAAGTTTTGGATTAGAAACATTATTATTGATAGCGAATTTTATTTATTTTTAGTTTTAAAATTCATAAATTAATACCAATATCAAATTTTAGTTGGAATTTTAATTAAAATTTATAATTTTTGGAATTTAACATATATATGTTCAAATTAACACACTATCGAAAACTATCGATATTTATCGATGGTTTGAAAAATAATATCGCTGGCTATCGATGGTGCCGACTATCGATAGTTCTCCACCTCTACTGCTGACCCTTGTTTTTGTGTAAATTCTGGCAACGCTGACCTGCAACAAAAAAAAAACCTGCTCGATAGGTTTTGTTCTCGTCTGTATACGATAGCCGTTACATTTTAAACTGTTGGACGGAAGGTTTTTCGTCATCCTAGCTTGGCGATTTTTAAGCAAATCTTTTTACTTAAGTTGCTTTTGCAGATTTATTTAATAAAACCAAGTTCCCATATATTGCATATATTAAATAAAACCAAATAGATTTTCATGAAAAATATACTTTTTATTTATTTTTAAATTTGAAAATTCGTCAATATGACGAATGGCATGAATACATGTTGGTGTTATTTACCTAGACTTACCTTTTGGCTTCACACAACAAGAGCTCCAGACTTGAGTTCACAACCAAGCAAAAGGCCAAAGTGAGTGAGCTCGAGAGCTGCCTGGGAATTGAGGTAACCCAACTGCATAGAAGAATTCAGCATCTCCAGCACTTGAGGCCAGTCTTGCAAAGAAATACGTAGTGCATTAGTAAGCAATATCCAAGGTGTTATTGGTTTTAAACTTGATCTACAGAAGCGTCTCGCTCTTCTGCGTTGTCGGTCTTGGTCTTTTTTGATTGTCTACCTTAGTAGAGAGAACTCACTATAAATATATTAATTTTATTTTTGATTGTTGTTATCCTCTGGGGGGGGGGGGGGCTTATAGTTTATAGCTTCTTTCTGTAGTCACATTTCGGGTGGGTAACATTAGTTTTATTTTCTTCCTCGTAACGTACTAATTACAGACAAATTTGCATAATTGTTTTGTAGTTCTTATTTCTTTCCTTGTACCAATTAAATCAATTAATGTAGCAGCTACATACGTCTTCTTACGCACTAACAAAATTGGTATGTAATGTGGTGGTTGGTTAATGCAACAACAATCATTGTTTGCATTATAATATTTAAAGAAAGAGGAATATGTTTTGTAGACAGTTTCATATTCATATGTAAATTCAAAAATCAATAATAATCACTCTCCCGCTCTCATTGTGAAATTAACAGGATATTTTTCTTGTTCTTGTATAAAGGGATGTGTTTCTGTTACTCAGATCAATTGTGTAAATCATAGATATATAAAGCTTAAATATATAAAAAATGTATTACAAAATAGGTTTCTATATATTTACTTAAAATTGTTTTTCTTACTTTTCTTGTTTGCTGATTTTCTATTAACTTAGATGTGTGTTTGGAAAGTACGACAAATGCATTATTAGAAAATTGTGAGCATCGTTGTCTTCTACGAATTCAATTTGAATAGTTAATTCAAGTTTTGAAGGTACACTACCTTTTTACACGCCGCCTCCATCCACTTGAGGGCAAACAATTCTCTAAGGAGAATTATTCTTGCCACAATTTTAGACGCGATTTTCAAATAGTCAAATTTTATAAATAAAATTATATAGTTTTAGTATATTTTTCGGATGTTGGTAATGGATTTGTTTTCGATTTTTTTTTTCTTTTTTTTTGTAATCTTTTTTTTGTTTTTGTTTTCGTATAGTGTTAATTTAGTTAAAACTAAGCGGTTTCAAGGTACTTAACATCCTAAACACGAATTGATCAATTAAAAATTAAATGTATGCATAGTTGAGACAAGACATTAGCAGATTAATAGTTGGTATTGTTTGTTGTTGTTGAAGTGAGTTTCATTATTTTATCTGTTTCTTATCAAAACATAATTTGATTTGCATTTGTTTTCGGTTACTCTTTCATATCTCGGGGATTAGTTGACAACTGCAAACTGTGTGTGGGGTTTTTTTTTTTTGTTAGCTGCTGATTTGACTTGTTTACTTGATTATTTTTGTTTTTTATCATCCCTTTTTGTCTGTCTGCCTGACTTGACCATATAATTTTCTCTGCCTCTGCTTCTGCCTCTCACTGTCACTTGATTGATTGCCTGCCTGTCTCTCTGCTTCTCTTCTCTGCCTCTGCTTCTCTTCTCTGCCTGTGCCTAGACTGCCTGTTTGTCTAGCTTGAACTGATTCTGTAAGTGTTTACCTATTTGCGAGAAAGGAAGAAAATTTGCATTAGCACTTTTTAATACATTTTTATCAATTATTACAACAATTGGTTCGTTCTCTTGTTTTTTTTTTTATCGTTTGATTCTACATTTAATCGTTCGCTACAGCTTCGTTTGTCCGAACGCATTTAAAAACAATCAACAAACTCACACACGAACATAATAAAAACAAGAACAAATTAAAGCTTTCGGCATTTGCCGAAGATTTCATTTAACACACCTGCAGAGCACTTTAGTTACTTTTTAAAAAAGTTTTAATTTTATTCATTTCATTTGATAGAGATAAACATTAAAATATTTAAGAATTTTTCAAATTATTTTTCTAGTTAAAATAACGGCTATTTTAAAGTTTCTGTTTTGTGTACCTGTTTCGATACAGTGGCAATTAATGGGTTAAGCGCTTGAAATTATCGAAAGCATTTTGCATAGAAACAGACGAATAAATAGAACCGTAAGTATATCGATAACGATTACATTGACTATTTATTTTGATCAAATTAAAAATCCCCTGCAAGTGTTTTTTGTACTCTGTAGATGGTTTAATCACATATGATATTTACCTTGTTTAGTAACGTCTATTGCCACCCATATTTCCACCTTGGCTGGTGTTATAGTTGTTGCCACCACCAAAACCGCCCTGTCCACCACCGGCACCTTGTCCTCCACCTAAAGAGTACAGAAGGAGAGATTCATTAATAAACATTTAACAAAGATTAGCTGCTGTTTGGTTTGGACATACTCTTGTTGAAGCCACCGCCTTGGTTGTAAGGTGCTGGGCGATTGTTGCCAAAGTTGCTGTTACGTTGCGGGCCACCTCCATAGCTCTGCTGATAATCATTGCTGAAGCTGCCGCCACCGCCGCCGCCTTGGTTGCCACCCCAGTTGCCACTGGCGCCGCCGCCACCGCTGCTGTAGCCGCCGCCACTTCCGCCATTGTTCCAGCCGCCGCCGCCAGCTCCTCCGCCGCCCTGGTTGTTCCATGGACCGCTCTGTTGGTTCCAGCCGCCAGCTCCTCCACCGCCGCCGCCACCGCCTTGGTTGCCACCGAAATTGCCGTTATTGCCAAAGCTGCCGCCGCCAGATCCCCAGCTGCCACCGCCATTCTGGCGATTGTTACCCCAACCGCCGCCTTGTCCACCACGATCTCCGCCTCGACCACCGCCAGGGCGACCACCGAGACCTAAGAATATTGATAACAAATATTTATAAGACACATTTTGTTACATATTTTTTTTAGTATCGATATATTTACCTGGACCACCGCGGCCGCCTCCGCCGCCACCACCACCACCTCCGCCGCCGCCACCACCTTGGCGATCCATGTCCTGCTTGGCAATAGCCTTCTTCACATCGAGCGTCTTGTTCTTGATGTTGTGCGTCTTTTGCAGAATAATTTTGTCCACGGGATCATAATCGTCAAACTCAATGAACGCAAAGCCGCGCTTCTTGCCAGTATCTTTGTCGGACACAATATTCACACCAACAATCTGGCCAAAGTCCTTGAAGTATTCACGCAAGCACTCCTCGTCATGATCGTCACGCAGACCGCCAACAAAGAGTTTCTTAACCGTGGCACCGGCATTGGGTGCATCGATCTCCTGTCGTGGCACCGCACGCTTTGGCTCCACTGTGCGACCATCGATTTTGTGTGGACGCGCATTCTGCGCATTGTCAATCATGTACGATTGCGAGTACGTGATGAAACCAAAGCCGCGCGAGCGTTTTGTTTTCGGATCCTTCATAACCACAACGTCGACAATGTTGCCCCATTTCTCGAAATGCGCCTTTAGGCCCTCATCGGTGGTTCGGTAATCCAAGCCGCCGATAAACAGCTTACGCAGCTGCTCAGGCTCCGAAATTTGCTGCACACACGACAAAATAAACAAAAACAAAAACAGGGTACAGTTAGTCACAAGTGAATTGAATACGAGTACAAAAAAAACACATATTGTCGGCCCGCCATTTTCTTTTCATTATTTGCACTGCCAATGCCGCCGCATGTCTACGTGGTAATTTTAATTATTAAATATGCCGTCTCATTCGACAATGTTCTTCAACTTTGCTATTTTATGCGTGTTACAACTTAAATATGCATATTTACATGCATTATTAAAGAAATTGTATATTTAATATGTCGGCATCGGCATTGTATGCAAATAAATTCATATTTTTCACATTCCACTCACCTCGTCGTTGTCGTCGTAATTTCCATTAGAATCATTTAAATCAGCCATTTCACTTGTTTTTCTTAACTATGCGATCAAAGTATTAAGAAAATGTATTTTTTCACAGTAGACGCCTAGCCCACTCACACGTACAGCAAGAGAAAATGTATCTGAGTGTGCTGAAAAGTGAACTGGAAAAATGGCGACCCCGTATCTGACAGCCGAAGCCGGTAGAAATGAGCAATTACTGCGTTATTGACAATGGTGAAGAATACTTTTATAAAATCGTGACCATACAAAAATGGTCAAACATAATTGATATTTTACTCTATTCGATGGAAATAATTATTTGTGATAATAATTAAATTAGGACACGCTTAACATTGATTTTCAAGATAAATATCGTCGACAATAGTAAAAAAATATTTTATACTAGTGACAAGTAGCAGTTATCAAATATTGCTCAACTCTGCTGTCAACCAGGGCTGAATAATCGATTTCACTTCAGTGACGACGCCACATTGAGGCGGCAAGCAGTTTAGAGTTCAGTGTCATTTCCGTAGAAATTGCGTTGAGGTTGAGTTTGCATTATTTTCGTGTGACTTGTAGTGCGTACAAAAAAACGGAAAAAGAGTGCTAGAATTCTACAAATTTAATATTATTATTAAATACAATTTAATAAACGGTATGTGCACTAGTAATTCATGGAATTACACGTATATAACTGCAATAAACTAAGCAAATTCTAATCAATGAGTCGGTGAAAAGTTCTCTACCCGGTAGAAAACGTTGACATCGACAACGCCGCCATCTTGGCAAATACATACATAAAGCGCGCATACATTTGTCATTAGTATATATGTATGTGTGCACATGTAATATTTTCATAGACGATCAAAATAAAAGAAGTGACAAGTAATTTTATCTTGCAATTTCATTTTATTTATTTATATAGCATATATCAACAACAAATATGGTTGGATCACGCGTTTATGTAGGCGGCTTGCCGTACGGTGTGCGTGAGCGCGACTTGGAGCGTTTTTTTAAGGGCTACGGCCGCACTCGTGACATACTCATCAAGAATGGATATGGCTTCGTGGTAAGTAAATATAGAACTCTAGATAAATCGATAAGTGTATAATTAATATTACTTAATTGACAGGAATTTGAGGATTATCGTGATGCAGACGATGCCGTCTACGAATTAAACGGGAAAGAGCTACTAGGGGAACGGTAAGTTGTTGTATTTATAGATAAAAATGGAATCATTTTAATGCCTTTCTTTTGTGGTTGTTGTTTGCAGTGTGGTTGTAGAACCAGCCAGAGGCACAGCGCGCGGTAGTAATCGGGACCGCTACGATGATCGCTATGGCGGGCGGCGCGGCGGAGGCGGGCGCTACAATGATAAGTAAGTACAGCCGCGACATGCAAGTTTTAATACTGTGCTATTTGCTTTTCTTAATCGTTAAATAACGTCATACAGTGGACCCATGATTAGGAGACAGTTATTTCTTTAGTATCGATAGATTGTAATCATCCGAAATAGTGATGTGATGAAATTATCGCTAATCTGTAATTTCAAAACGTTTTGAGAACTAGAATTTTTGTTGAATCTGATTCTAAAATCTATTTGAATTGACATCACGAGTGATAAATCTAGTCTGGATTTCATTTTGGTAATAATATTTAACTCATTCTGTTGACATTTTGTTTTATATATATTTTGTGTGTAGAAATCATTCGTGGGTCTATTGTAATAATTTTAAATGACATTCAACTCATTTGCTAAAAAGACACTGACATGCTGTTTATATATAATTATATATATGTTAATATAACTTTCTGTTTTGCTAATTTCGAAACATTTATTATTTACTTATCCTTCTGCACGATATATAATCATCATAATTATTATGACTGCTGTTTCCCGTCCTAAGTTTCCGAAAATGCTCATCTCCTTTTATATTGCTCAGATTTAGTTTGTGTCAAGACAAAAGAAGAGCAGCATTTTCAGTTATCATATTATGTACATATATATAACTTTTTTGAGCAGCAGCGCAGTGTCAATACTAATTTAAAATTCATTAAATTATTCACCAGAAACAAAAATTCCAGATCATCCTCTCGCTATGGACCTCCATTGCGCACTGAGTATCGCCTGATTGTCGAGAATTTGTCCAGCCGCGTTAGCTGGCAGGTAAGTCAAACAAATCTTTATCTTTATACCTCTATATCTAATAACCGAATGGCTCGTAGTTTAAAACGTAGAGTAGCATATAATAAACATAACTATTTAACTTCCTAACTGTATTGGGCGTCAGTTGGGCGCTAATCTCTCTACTTATAAACTATACCCAAATCCCATCAAAATCCCCCTGTTCCACTTTCTTTTATGATTTTGGTGTTGATCCCGAAAAGTTTGTCCTTTTATTTATTTTCAAGTACAAGTAGATTATATTAATACCTCTTCTTTATTTATTTTAAGAGCTGAAAAACCAACGAATTAAAAAAACTAGTTGAGATTAAAATAAAATAAATCTGAAAAACAATAAAATTATACATTTGATACTTTTTATCATCATCTTGGATTAAAAATAATAATTATTATTCAAATTTAAATGCTATCGTTGGTTTTTCAGCTTATTATTATCTATCTAAATATATAAGTTGTACAGTTGAATAAGGTTTAAGCCAAACATAAACATTGTACTGTAAGTTTAAACTCTGGTACTGATCGGTGCAATCCCAACAATTGTTTTTTTCACACCAACCAAAAAGAGTTTGATGGGTATCTGTGTTAACTGAACTGATCCGTCCAGAGCTTAGAAGAGAGTGACAAATACAAATACAATACAGGCAGTATGTGTGTAATGACCAGAGAGACAGAGAGAGAGAGAAATGGTACCACAAAACCAATCCAATCCAAACCAAACCGAGCTGAAATCCGCCACGATCTGTATATGTGCCAAATATACAACTTCGTCATGTGAATAGCCACATCTAAAGATCGCTATTTAAAAATGAAGGAATTGCCAAAAAAGAGACCGTATAAGAAACAATAAAACTCGCACGCACGCGCCATATAAAGAGATTCTCGACATCGCATCTGACAGCATCCATCCCACGTTATCATTGTTGATCGCTTTGTGATCTTCGCTTGGGTTAAAAGATCGGTAGATTGCCCCCTTCCCCCGACGCGCCTACATCGCCATTGACATCGCTGTCGCCGCCTTCGTCGTCGTCGTTGAAGTTGAAGCCTCGTCATCCAGAAAGAAACAACTGATGAATTGTTTTGGCAAAAACTAAAGGCCAGCCTACGCAGAATGCCACGCCCGCTTGTGTAGGCCGTAGGCTTGCCTCTTATACGATAGGGCTGCAAAGCTATCGATAGTTGGCCCATTTGATAGTGTTGACATTTTATGAGCGAATTTAAAAGTATCGTTAAAATCTTTCAAATCGAACATCTTATTATTTTTGTAAATTATTTCAACTTAAAAACTAAGCTCAACTAAAATTTTGTTTACTATCGTCTTGTTACGCAGAAAATGTAAAAAAGTTGAAATTCGATAACTTGATAGTGCCATCGATAGTTTTGTTGCTCTATTGTACGCCGAGGCTTAGGTATTTAAATATTTAAGAAATGTTTTCACAATTTAATTACAAAAAGAAAAAAAAAATTAAATATAAAGAATTGTCAAATTCCTTATAGTGATTGCTAAAGATTTGAGGTCGATTGAGACAGAGAGGGAGAGAAACGATAAACTTGAACAGTTAGAAGCGATGATTATGATGTTGATGACCACATACCGACATGATGATGATGATGACGATGATGATGATGCGTACTTTTGAGATCTTCGGTTAGGCATAAGAGACGACAAACAAACGGTCGCGTCTCTCAATGTGTTCCATTCCCCCCTTTGGCCTGGCCCTGGCCTGTCTACACAGAGAGAGAGAGAGGAAGAGAGAGACTCTCTCTTTTTTGGAGCAACGCGCAGCAAACGTCGAGAACGTCGCCTTTAGAGGCGCGCTCCCCAAAACGTATTTCTTATTTTTACAGTTGACAGTTCGTTAAATGAGAGGCCGTGGGAGAGATGCCGCCACCTGGTTGACTGTGCCTGGTTGTGCCCTGTGCCGCCTGCCCCCCGTATTGTGTATGTGTGTGTGCGTGTACTGCTCTACACTGGCGCTCGCTCTCTCACCACCACCAAAAACCCCCCGAACAACAACAACCCCCTCCGGCCTTCGTGGTGGTGGCTGGTCCTGGCCTGGCTAACCGGCTACAACGACTGTTGTTTCTGACTGTTTTTGGGTCCCGCGATAAAAAATATTAAATACTAAAACAAAAAACATACGTAGCACATACTATAAAAACACAATACATTTTCAATATATATATATACTACTATATAATATGATGTTCAAAACTGAAAACTGGCTTAAAACAAAACAAAAAACAAAAAAACATTTGCTCTGGTTGATGGGCATGGCCTTGCCCCCTGCCCCTGAGATGTAGAGATGTGTGGAGCCTAACAATCGAATCGTATCGTAAACTGAACTGAAAACTGCTAAAACTGCTCTTTCGATCGATGAGGTCTTGCGGTGGTCCAGCTTGATTGAGGGTACACCCCATTTGGCCGACTACTACCACAACTACCACTAATTACTAGGCAGACAAACCAAAAACTCACTTCTCGGTGTTGCGATTAAAGCGATGTGTGTGTTCGTCCTCTCTCTGAAAGCGCATTAAGTAAGAATTCAATTACAACTATTTTGTTTTAATTATCATTTTTGATCAAGAAAATAATTAAATATACAAAAAAAAAAAAATACAAAAATTACACTACTATATAATATGTTTATGTAATTATTATGCTTACGTTTTTGTACCGCGTGCAGAGCAACCAATACACAAGCAATTAAAGACGAATACAATTATTTCATCCGAACTCTGGCAACCCTGTGTGTGCTCTTTGAAACCGAACTGGCTGGCAACGTCGCTGGCACTGGCACTTAAACTTGCACCTCCTTCTCCTTCCACACAACAACACACATGAGCGAGAGAGATCTTTCCAATTAGGCAGGCGAGAGAGGCACAGTTGGGAGAGCGAGCGTGCGATCGACAGAGAGAGCTTTGGGTTAGGAGAAGAGAAGCCTTCACTTGCACATTACAATACCGTTTAATAAGCTATGGCAGCTGCAAAAATCGGATTTCCAGATCCCGTTCGGATTGAAATATATTCTCAAATCGCTTGACTTGGTCTGCACGCTGTATTTGATTTGCCTAGAAGAATACAAAATTTTTGTCTCGATGCTATTTTAATTTTTACTAATTTTCATCATACGTTTTTCGTATTTGTGCGCTTTCTGCAGGATCTGAAGGACTACATGCGCCAGGCTGGCGAAGTCACCTATGCTGATGCCCACAAGCAGCGTCGCAATGAAGGGTAAGTAATAATAATTATTATTCGTCAAACATAATTCCAACTAACTCCTTTTTTTGGTTCTTTTTTTTAGCGTTGTGGAGTTTGCCTCCTTGTCGGACATGAAGACCGCGATCGAGAAGCTGGATGATACCGAGTTGAATGGACGTCGCGTTCATTTGGTTGAGGATCGTCGCGGTGGACGCAGCGGTGGTGGTGGTGGTGGCGGCGGCGGTGGTGGCGGTGGACGCGGTCGCTCCCGTTCATCCAGCTCCCGTTCGCGCTCTCGTTCGCGCAGGCGTTCACGCTCACGCCGTTCATCGCACTCGCGCTCCAAGTCTCGCAGTCGCTCCAAGTCACGCGGCGGACGCTCCAAGTCAAAGTCACCAGTCAAATCGCGCTCTCGCTCACGTTCGCGCTCAAAGTAAGTTGGAATATCAGTCCCAGCCAGCCAGAAACTTTATTAATATTGATCCTTTTTTTTTTACAGCAAATCCCGTGATGTATCCAAGTCAAAGTCAAAGTCCCGCTCGCGCACTCGTTCCCGTTCGCCCAAGCGTGATTCGCACTCGCGAACACGTTCTAACTCAAAGCGTGAATCACGTTCCCGTACTCGTTCCAAGTCCGATCGTCACGATTCGCGTTCACGGTAAGTGTTATTAGAAGTTATTAATAATAAGAGGTGGAGAACTATCGATAGTCGGCACCATAGATAATCAGCGAAAAAATTCTCAATTTTTTTTTTTTCTGTGACGCGTTAAGTGTTATAAAGTGCAGGCCTGCCCTTGATGGCGGCTCTAGCTTGACCATCGCTAGTGCCATCGATAGCTCTCCACCTCTAGTTATATTAGTTTATTTCTTATTTGATTCTTCTTGCTCACATTGTGATGCTTTCTTTTCGTGCTTTCTTTGATTTTCTTTGGATGCACTCAGACCGTGTGTGCTTGGTGTTGTTGCAACTCAATTAAAAAATACAAAATAATTAAATTTGCACATTTTTTCCCATATTATTCTATTTTTGCAGTGATCGCTCCGCTTCGGCTGACAACAAGTCCCGTTCACGTTCTCGTTCGCGTTCTGTTTCGGCCAAGAATGGCAATGCCTCACCGGATCGCACCAACGAAAGCATGGACGATTAGATTAGTTAGCTGTCCCCCAATTAATTATAAAAAAATATGATTTTAGATTTCGACTATTTACTATAGAAACTTCCCCAATCCCAAAACAAGACACCTCCCAATCCACCAAAATACAACAACAACTACAACACTTGGAACGAATCGAAAGACCAACAGCAAGAAGCAACAAACTTGAAATTGATCAGACAGAAATATATGAAGGGCTTAACTTAAATCCACTACCAAAAAACATCGTAAACATTTTTTAATATTTAAAAAATTATGTTAAAACATTTCTTTGATATGCATGAAATTGGAATCCGTAATGTATTAATATATATAATACAAGAAGATTCAATTATGAAAGTCGAAGATTTGTCCATTGATCAATTTCTTTTGTAAAAGGGCAATTGAAATCTTGCCTGTAAATTGTTTAAACCAAAATGTCACATTGTCTATATTACTTCAATAAACAACGGAATGAAAACATCTAATTTAATAATAAAAAAACAATGTTGTTTTATTTAAATGTTAAACTATCAATAAGAAATAGTCTTTTATAATTTTTATTTTTTTATTTTAGATTTTGAATATACTCAAATGTATATTACAAAGTCTTGTTTCGTTTTATTTTCATGAATTTAAAATTACAAGTTTTATCATTTTTGTTTATTTTTTAGAATTGAGTAGCTAAATTTCATATTGGTTTGAAATTGAAACACATACATACGATAACTACTAAAAATTTGAAATAAATTTCATATTAAAAAGTCATTTATCTGTCTTCCATCATTGATAATACAGAATTCAATACATAACTATACTTTTTGTAACTGTCTTAGTTAATTTTTATTTTTATTAATTTTTAAAGTATATTTCTTGTAATTAAGTTTATTTACAAAGCACAAAAGGATATTTATTGAAAGCGTTATCTATCGAGTGAGCAATACAGGGAAATTATCTAGAACTAGAAGAATTTCATTCTCACTTAGCAATTTTTTAATTTAATTAATTATCTACTAAAAATGAAGAAAAATCAAATGCAATCGTTTTCTATTTTTGTTTTTTTCTTTCATATTCTTTTGCCTAAATGCGTCTGAGGATTCAGATTCGGGTTCGTGTTTTGGTATAATGATTGTGATATTTGTAGGATTTAGTATCCTTCTATATGTTTTGGCACTCTTTGGAGACAATTGAGCACTTGATAAGACAAGTTGTTTGGCGCTTCAGATGCAACTACGAACTAGACTATATATACATATAGGTGTATGTATAATAAGTGGAAACTAACATCATAATCATAAGGAATACAAATATATGAGTAATAATAATACAAATAAAATACCCAAGTAATAGTGGGAAATTCAAAAAGTCACGGACTTACTGAACCGCCCTCGTAAGTACTAATAAAATGACTAAGCAATATTTTAGTTATTTACAGAATAAAGTTTGTTTTTTTTTTCGAATCTATTTAGTTGTATGTGGTTTTTGGCTTGTCCTATGTTTTTCTAGTTTTTCTGTTGATATTTAGCTTTAAAGCAGGGATCGCAAATAATTATGAGTTTTTAAAAACAGGTATTTGATTAAACGAAAATTAAAAAAATAACTTATATTATCATAATAATCAAAGTTTAAATAAAAATTAATTGCAATATTATAATAGAAATGTTAAAAATTAAAAAATATCAAAAACAAGACAAAAATTGTAAAAATAACCAAAAATTCTGGAAAAATATCAAAACAAAATACATTTTGAGTCAAAATAAAATAACAAAATACCTTTTTTTTTTGTTAATAGGTTGGCTCGAGGTTTAAAATATGTCGATATGACACTTTATCAACATACAACAACAACACAAAACACTTGCCTTATGTCACCTTTGAGGCGCTAGAACCAGTTGAGAATTCTAAATCGCAAAAGTGACAAAATAGCTGTAAAGCTGATCTAGACCTTAGTGTGTTGTTGTAATTGTGTTGAAATATTGTTTTAAATATTATTTTTTGTATGTTTTTTTATATTTGGTATTTTTTTGGTGCCAAATTATAATCCGTATGGTCCCTGCTTTTAAGCCGTCGAGCGTTTCTCACTAATATTTTGTAGCGACTGTTAAAACACATAAGTTTCCATGGAAATAGAGTTAAGAGAGTGTGTGTGTGTGTGTGACTTGATTTGTGACTTGTTTCTATCGCTCTTGGAAATGGCAGTGGTTTAGATATCAATTTGATAGTGCCCTAATTCAGTTATGTATATATTTATATATTTTAATAGGTGTGTAGGTCTCTAGATATCTCTATATGTGTATATATATTTATGCACTAGTTTACATTGTAAATGCACATAAATATATAATTTTTTTTGGAATAACTTGCAATTCAAATATTGGCTATCCTTCAGTTTCAGTTTTAAGTAATTATTTATGTAAGTAATATAGTAGTATATGTACTATACTATATATCAGAGAGTAGTTTATCACTTTAATTTTGCAAGTCCTTTTTCTTGATGTATGTTTGTATGTTTGAATGGAGGGCAGGTCATGGGGGGCGTGGCGTCGTTGTTCCTTCCAAGTTCCAAGTGTTGCTGCAGTTGCTCCTTAAATACGAAATGATAAAAGCGATACATTGCGCTTGAGCAATTTCTGTGGATGGATCTGTGGCTTGATGATCGGCGATCGATTTCCCGTGTCATCCACCACATCCAGGCCAATGCCCATGCCCATGTGACTGCCACTCACGATGCCACTCCCATTGAGCGCCCCAATGGTGTGCATGCTCTGCGTGTCGTAGTTCAGATCCTGCATCGGCACCACCTCCGGCAGCAGGTGACGGATGTGCGTCGGCGATCTACGCATCTTGAACTGGTGTCTGTGGTGGTCAGATAAAAGCAAAATATATCACTTTAATAACTGTGTAAATATGGATCAAAAATTGCAAATAGTATTTGTGTGATAAAATATTAAATCTGAAAATATTAACGAGTATCTGAACAAGTAACAGAATAAACTTTGATTTTTATTTTTTAGCCATGCAAATGAATTTTAGCTCGAAAGCTAAATAAATTTCAAATATTAGAGCTTACATTTTGATTTTAAACCAGGGACCGTAATCATTATAAGTTATATAATAAAAATTAAAAACAAACATTTTAAAAATTACATAGTAATGATTATATTTTAATTTTTAACAATTTTGATTAGTGATAATATATATTTTTGAGTAATTTTATAAAACTTAGACCGTAATCATTATTTTTGATCAAAAAAAAATAAAACTCAAAAATTATGATTATTAATGATTTTTACTTTTTTCTTCACTGATAATAAATATTTTTGAGTAATTTTTTAAAACTTAGACCGTAATCATTATTTTTGATAAAAAAAAATAAAACTCAACGGTAACTTACGGCCTTTGGGTTAAATATTTTGCCAATATTATTTTTTATTCTTATAAATGGAACCTAAAGCTACCTTATGACGGAAACGCAGAGATTAAGAAAAAATAAAGATTTTGGTGTAAGCTATTTTCTTCAAGGTTCACTAGAAGTGTGTGATTTTTTTAGTTAAAAAAATAAAAATAATCATTATTTACGGTCCCTTGATTTAAACTTCATAAAGTGGCTCTTGATCTCTATCATAAACTCCTAATATTATTATTTTGTTCAAAATAAAACGGATTATTTCCTAGATTATTTGAAAATGTATACTGAATAAATAGCAAAATTGGATGGGAAAAGAAAAACGTTTATTTCTGATTTTTATCATGCAAATTAATTTTAGTTATTAAAAAAATTAAAATTATATTCATTACGTTATGCATGCTCTACACTAAGGCTACGCGCACACTGACAGCTGAGCTTATCAGCTAGAAAAAACAAACACACGCGCACACTGAAAGCTGAGCTGTGTTATCAGTTTAGTTCTGAAATTATCAGCTCGCCTATAAGCTGTAAGCTCCGCTTTTAGCTCCCAGTGTGCGCGCAGCTTAGGTTCTGTTTTCAGTCGCCAGTGTGCGCCTGGCCTAATAAACGACACATTAAATATTTTCTAATTAATAATAGTTTGTAGAAAATGCTGCTTACTCTGCAACATGGTCACTGCTTGCATTCTTGTGTCTGTTTGCCACAGTTAAAATAGTATAATGCAAATCCAGAGATAAATTATGAAACAAAACACACAAGACAAAATACACACAGAAATATATATATATTATATTATAGTTTTGATAATAAACAGAACATGTAGATGTAATAAATATATATTAATGACATAGATCATTGGGACGGAAAAGGCATAGACTAGTTAGAATGAATCTATGATTGAGTTTTAATCATCAACACATTATTTCGTTGATTTATAAAATTGAAATTTTATTACAACTTATATTACAATTGATTTTTCTCCTTTGCCTACCTCTTTTATTAAGTTATAAAATTAGGTTTGTATTAACTACTTTAAAATTTTCGAGACTTTTTTTAACTGTCGTAATATTTTCCATGAATTTTTCAACTCAAGTTATTTTGAGATTTCAGTCTAATCCTTTTCTTGCCTCTACACATTCTCATTCATGTTATATTCTTTGGAAACAGTGAGCAAGAAACGGACACTCACACACATTCACATCCACAACCACTTGAGTGGATGAGGTTGAGCACAAAAGCCAAGACTAATTGGCCTATGCCTTTTGGCCCTCCTCTTATCTGAGATGCTTAGATCGAGGGATTATAGTACATACTTTTTGTGGCGGTTTCCATTGAGACAGATGCAGCGACAGGAGCACATTGAGGATGTGTTTGTGCCATTAAGAGATTGGCCATCGTGTCCCTCGTAGCCACTTAGAATGGAACCATTTGATGTTATCACATCGCCCTCCAGTTTGACAGCCACTTGTAGTGCCTATAATATTTCAAATATTTTACAATTAGTTCAAGTATTTAATAAAAATTTCGAAATGGAAATTATGTGTTTTGTGATTTTGTATTGTTTGTTGTAGTTATTTGTAGTTGTTGTTCTGGTTAAATTTAGTTTCGATTGTTTAGTGTGATTCAAGTTGTTTTTTGGGCAAATAGTTAGTTAGTTAAAGTTGGCCATAAATTTAGTTAAAAGCTCAATAAAACCGCAATCACCTCATTGGTCCATAAAGTGGACTTGGTCATAAACTAAGCGCGCGTTTGCATTTGTTTTCATATTTTCATGTTTGTCAAGTCAAAAGCAACCGAAAAATATGCCAAAAAAGATACAAAAAATATATATATATTGTTGATTTTCGATTAAATTTATCATCGTTATCTCTGACTGTATGAATTTTTAATTAAATAAATTAATTAATTTGAAAAGTTTTCAACTTTTTATAAGAATTTTCAAAAAAAGAACAAAATGTGCTTGAATAAATGGATTTAAAAAATGTGCAACAAGTTGGCAAGCAAATTTTGTAGCTAATAAATAAATAAAACTTTTTAATTAAATTTAATACTAAAAGCAAATGTTGGAATAAAATTTAAGTAAAGTCGAATATTGAAGAATTTAGAATTCAGTATTAGGATATTATACTAAAGTAATGCTCATCAGTTAGATAAAAGTCAGTTTGGGAATTGGAGTGAGACTAGTTATAAGATTGATTATAAGCTGGTTAGTTATTACGTATAGGAAAACTGTTTTTTTTTACTTTATTACAACTTGATAAATTGTATATATATTAAAAAAGATTCGGAACAGTCCGCAAAAGTCTACAGATAATTAATTATAATTAATTTGTTAATTGTTAAATGTTAAAGTGAAATGGAAATGAAAGTGGAAGTGACATGGAACTGAACTCACCTGCATGGCCTGGGCCTCATCACGTCTCTCATCCTCGGTATTCATTGTAACAAACCTAAGTACTAACAAGTTCAGTGAGGCGGCAACAATTGCCAATCCGAATAGTATGAATATCAGTGCGAACATAACATATTCGGGTTTCCTATTTAGCGCATTATCCTTCTGTAAGGCTACCATATCGCCAAAGCCTGAAATAGAAGCAGAAATAATGTATTATTATATTTTTCGTAAGTTATTTTTTGAAAAAAAGTTGAGCTTTAAATTAAATCAAGCCCAAAAAATGATTTAGCTGCATGAAAGAAATTCTGATTAAGTTTATATTCAATTAAAAAAATATCTGAAGTTATTTATTAGATAAAAAATTAAAATTTCAAAATATCTGAAGTTATTTATTAGATAAAAAATTAAAATTATAAGAATTATGAGTTTTTAGAAATTTCAAACTAAGCATAAATATTTTAGAAATATTTTCCAAAAAATTTAATTAACTCTTCAATTTTTATAGAAATAAAATTATAGTTGTGTATATTTTAAAAAATTCGGGATAAAACCGTAACCGTTAACCAATAAAAACATGTTGAAATTGGCAACCGTAACCGAAACAAAACTTTTCTAAATTCCGAATAACCGATATTTGTTTCGGTTAGAAAGCCTGATAAGTAATTCAATAAATAAAGTATTTGATCAAACTAATTAAATTAATTTGTTTCGAAATAAAATAATTGAATTATAATAAAAATTATATTTATTTAAAAAAAATCCGGGATTTCAACCGGAACCATAACCGAAACCGTTAACCAATAAAAAACCGGTTGAAATTGGCAACCGTTACTAAAACCGAAAAAAAACTTTTCTAAATACCGAATAACCGATATTCGTTTCGGGTATAAACCCTGCTAAGTAATACTGAAATAAACATTTATTTATAAACCAAAATTTTGAGAATTATGAGATAAAAAAAAATTTAAGCAAAGAAATAATATTTTAGAAATAATTTTAAATAAATTCAGTTAACTCTTAAATTTGTTGAGAAATAAAATAAATCCGGTATTTCAACAGTAACCATAACCGTAACCGTTTATCAATATAAACCGGTTGAAATTCGAAACCGCAACTAAAACCTTAGCCGAAACAAAACTTTTCTATTATACCGATACTAAAAAGCCGAATAACCGATACTCGTGGCGGTTAGAAACCCTGCTAAGTAACACTGAAATAAAAATTTATTGTAATTCTGAGAATTATCAGTTTAAAAGAAATCAAACTTAACTTAGGCTTTAAAAACGACTGGTAACATGATACTCACCTATTGTGGTTAAAGTAATAAAACAGTAATATACTGAATCAAAGTAGCTCCAGCCCTCAAATCTTGAAAAGGCCGCAGCACCGCCGGCGATCGTCAGCGAACTGAGCGTTGTGACAACGCATATCAAGTCCACCTCGGAGGCGACGGTTCGTTTGCAGCGCAGCGATGATCGCACCGCTTTGATAACAAAACTGCAAGTGTAAAATATAAATTAGGTAATTAAAGAGTTATTTTAAGGGAGGAGAACTAAATCACACCTGCTCAGTCTATTCACTCTTTCTCCGATGCTCTGAAACATGACGAGGCCCAAGGGAATTCCAACAATGGCATAGCACATTGTAAACAGTTTGCCTCCACGGGTTGTTGGCGTCGAGTGTCCATAGCCTGAAATATTAATTAGTATTTGTTATTTGTAGGCCAGTTTCAAGCCACATAAAGCTTGAGGAATATGTCATAAATTATAAGAATAAAGAATATATCAGTTCCGAATTTCATAAAATACATTATATTTAACTTAAAATCATTTACAAATTAAATTAATATTTTAATCACAAATTATTTTATGCAAAATATTTAATTTTAAAGGGAGTTTTTATAAAATAAATTATATTTATCTAAAAAAAATCCGTTCCAAACTGCATAAACTCTGAAAATTTTAAGTAATTCTTTATGCTAAACATAACAATTGAATTCAAAGATTAGAGTAAGTTATATATAATATATAAATATATAAAGATCTATTCTCAATTCAATAAATTACAATCAATAAAGTTTTATTACAGAGAAGTTATAAAATGGAATATTTTAGGAATTTATTAACAATTTAGTAAATATGTACGTACATTTGTTAAAAAAAGAAATTTAGAACTGATAAATCCATACGAATATATGTATATATGTTATATATGTATGTCTGCTTACCAATTGTAGTTAGCACTGTGGTTGCATAATAAAATGCGCCAGTGAATTTCCATTGTTGGCCGGCCTTGTGTGGCTCCGATTTAAGAACCACCGTCTCCATGACTTTAAAATCCTCCTGTGATATATTATATTTGCGTATTATCATGTCCTCGACAGCTGCAAGAGTAACAAATAAATTGTTAAGAATGAAAATAAATAATATGTATTTTGTTTTATGACATTTTGTTCAGTTTAAAAATGGAATATATTTAAACAAATTTCAAATTTATGTCATTTTGTTTAGTTTAAATATAAAGTGAATTTATTTTAATAAATTTTAAACATTAACAAATCTGTCAGCAAATAAATAGATATTTAAAAGTCACCATAGTTGGTTTAAGTAATTAAAAATGTATTTTTTGAATTTTTATTTATTTTTTTTATTATTTTAATAAGTTTCTAATATTAACAATTCTGTCAGCAAATAAATTGATATTGAAGAGTAACCAAAGTTGGTATAAAGAATTTAAAATATATTTTTTACATTTAATTTAGTTTAAAAATTAATTACATTTATTTTAAATTTATTTTAAATTGATAATTCAATGTTGTAATTTAAAATGTAATTTTTGACTTTTTATTTAGCTTAAATATAAATTGAATTTATTTTAACAAATTTCAAATATTAGCAAATCTGTCAGCAAATAAATTGATATTGAAAAGTAACCAAAGTTGGTTTAAGGAATTTAAAATGCATTTTTTTACATTTCATTTAGTTTAAAAAATTAATTTATTTTTTTTTTAATTTATTTTAAGTTGATAATTGAATGTTAGTTGTTGTGTAATTAAATGATTGATTTTATTGGAATTTACCTTGCAGAGCCTCCCAACGCCGTTTCTCCGTCTCCGATTCGAGGGCATCAAAGACGGCGGCACCAACGAGTAAATATGTAAATGTACACACGATCAGGGATATCGTGCGCACATTTTGTTTCTTCATGCTTCATTTAGGCGAGGTTATTGGTAATAATTATTATGCATATTCCTTCTCTCTTTACTTTCACTACAATACTCGTCGTATGTCTCTGACGTCGGCGTCTTCTCTTGCGTTTGCTAATCTTGAAGCTGCTCTTCCACACATCCATGTGTGCATTGTATATATGTATGTATGTATGTAGATGTGTGTACGTCTGTGTGTTGCTGTTTTTGCTGTTGTTGTCGCGTTAAAAGGACAAACTTTTTGAAATCAGGTTAAGCACGGTAACTTAAACTCATACACACACACACCCACGCACGTTGACACCTTGGCCGCTCTCTCACTTGCCCTCTCTCCCACTCTCACTCAGCCATTCACACTCGCACACACACACACACACACGTATGTGTGTGCGTCGTCGTTAAGTTTTAGTTTTGTTTTCTTTTTTTGTTGCCTACTTTTTGGCGCACTGGGCAATTAACTGACGACAAATTCACTTAGTTTATCACTTGTGTGTGCTGCAATTGCATTAACTATGATATATGTATGTATGCACATATATGTAGTTTTATTTTAGTCACACTCTAGTCACAATTGTACTTTGCTGTACTTGCTGCATTTATTTCTGTCACACTTTATACGCTGCCGCTGTTGTTGTTGCTGTTGCTGCCATTGCCGTTGATTTTGTCCTCGTCGCTCATTCGTAAGTCCTTGTGTTATTTATAACGGTACTGCTGCTGCATTTGTAACTGCATCATCATCATCATCATCATTCTTATATTCAAGCTCAAGTTTCTCTGCTTCATTAGTTGCCGTAAACGATTCTCTATACGAATTTAGACAAAAAATTTGTGGAAAAAATTAGAAACATAGAAATATAATAATTAATAAATAAATAATAAAAATTAAAAATAAAAGTTAAAAATAAATTTAAAGCATACAAATTGGTGAAAAAAAAATGTGTCCTGTTCCAGGATATTCCTTGTACTTATCATGTTTTATTTTCGGACTTTTAATTTTAGAAAAGAATAATCTGTATTTTCTAGCTTTTTCTGAATCCGACAGCAGCACTTGCAAGGACCTTCTTGGTGCTGCTCTAGACAGACAGTTGATGCAATGTCCTTCGGCTACAGTTATGCTGCAAGACACATCCTGCGGCTAGTTAAGGACTTAAAGTGACATAAATTAGTTTTTGTGGCTAAAAAAAGCTAAACAATTTTGAAAACATCCCCATAGGTAATAACATAGGCATAATGCCCAATCTGTCATCGTCATCGTCAAAAAACCACCGTACAAGGACCTACAAACACAGACACATGTATGTGTGAACATTTACATGTGAGTGTGAGTGTGTGTGCGTGTGTTTTAAATTGGCTACCAAATGAAATATTCATTTGTAAGCGCCAAGATTTTTGACAGCCAAATTTGGGGCAAATGTGTAAACCTGTAAGCAATTTACAGATTTGGCGGTAACACAAGTTCTTGAATTATTAAAAAATAATATCACGAAATGTGAAATGTGGATGGGGGAATGTGCCACGCGCAGTTTAAGCGCATAAAGAGATGAGAAATGGGCATCAAAAGTAAAGAAAATACAGCAAATTTAAAGGCATCTTTTGTATTGATAAGCAAAAACTAAAGGAAATGCTACAGTTAAGCCAACTCGACTGTGAGAGACCCGGTGCTTGTTTTGTAAAAACAAGGAAGATAAAAAAAAAAAACAATTAACTACAAATTGTATTTAAATAAAAAAAACACAAAAAATAAGTCTGTCGCGGGAATCGAACCCAGGACCACACAGACAGGAATCTGACACGCTATCCTCTAAGCCATTGATGCTGATCTATGCTTGTGACATACTTAACTTAACATATCCTTTAGCACTTTTTATTAAGTACAGGGTCTAACCAAAAAGGGAGTACTGTATTTTTGCGCTGCTTTTCAATTTGGTTAACAAGCAGGCAGCATTGCAGTAACATTGAATTATTCATGCTTTAGTATTTGTATTTGAATTTAACTCTACACGTTTGTGTGCTCTCTGTATGTGTGTGTGTGCGCTCGTCTCAAACTGTCTTCAGTACGTTAACATGGCGCGTTGAAGCATACATCACACATACAGACAGAGAGGCAGAGAAAGAGAGTGTCTCGAGACACTCAACACACACACACATGCAAACAGATGCTTTTTTTTTCTAAATTATGGAGCCAAAGTTGTGAGTGAGAGAGAAGAGGGTGGATTTAGCACTGAGGATGCCACAACACAAACTGAAGTTTTTGTGTGTCGAAATTTGTTGCATTAGCCTCTCCCCAACGACCTCAACTCCGCCCTTAGTTAACTTTTTGCTAGTTTCCCTATGTTCTCGTTCTTATCCCTGCTACCTTCCTTGCTTACTTCTTTTTCTTTTCACCACATTATTTGTTGCGCCACCCACAATTGTAATTGTCATCGAAATCGAAATCGTAATCGCGCAGCCTCCAGCATTTATTCTTGTATTTGTATACAGTTGGACAAGTAAATGTTTTGTCAAAAAATAAATAAATAATAAAAAATAAATAAGAAAATTCGCAACTTTAATAAAATAAGAAACAATTCTAAAAATAAATAAATTTAGAATATTTTTTTAATATCAAAACAGTTGTTTGACTAACTGTAAGTGCTGTCGTTGACATTTGCTGTGTGTGGCAATGACTGTGACTCTGACTGTGACACTACTATCTACAAGCATCCTGTGGTTGTCGTCTCGTTAACTGTCTGATGTATGCGCCTAATTCGTCTCTTCCTCCGACTGCCCCCCCCCCACTCCCTTTCACACCCACTTCTGGCATCCCCTTCTCCATATTCAACGTGCTCGCATCAAAAAAAAAAGAAAAAAGCAAACTTGTATTCATTATATAAAACAGCGTAGACATACGCGTTAATTAGATTTCTTTGCCAAATTAGTTGTTGGATTTTGTATGCGTTTCCAGGAATCTAACCGCCGCATCCTCTGTAATTTATCATTAGCATTTCGGTCTTGTCTTAATTACACACACAATTTTCACTACAATAATTTCATCTCTTTTAAATTTCTCTTTGGCACGTCTTGCTTTTCGTCTGCCCGTTTGCAATCCACGCACATTCGATTGTATTTCTCAACTGGCATCGCAACGGCGCACAATGGACAACGACAGGCTGCTGGATTGGATCCTTTTTGGTACTCAGTACTCGATACCCGTTACTCACATTTGGGTTGAGCATCCCACCACACCGCAGCGCGCGTTGGGGCTGCCAACTCACAAGAAGCTTTTGTAAATGGCGCGCGTTCAAATTAAAGCTCTCTACTCCACTTCACTGTTGAATCCAATTAGCCTGGTTTTGCTGATGTCCTTGCATGTCTTGGCATAGTTATTCAGCAGCCGTTACTGACTGTCGCTTTCATATGTTAAGCCATCAATATTAAATGCACAAATTGGTTTTGCTTCGTCGATTATTCAGGACGCAATCTTTGCTCCCGTTAGCGGCTACATACAAAGCGGCGAATTCGCTTCAGCATTCACTTGACAGATGTCAGATTGGCTGAAATGGTAATATCTGAACAGTCTCGCCAATAAATAATATCTTAAAATCGTCTAATTAATTGAACTATTTTTTTTAATTTTTTTTCGAAATTCCTAATTATTTCTAAGCAGGGATTAAAACCCTAGCCGAAACCGTAACCTTTAACCGGTAAAAACCGATTGAAATTTAAAACCGTAACTAAAACCGTAACCGAAAAAAAAAAATTTCATTTGATCGAAACCTTTAAACCGAAACTCAGTAAACCGAAATATCCGTTTGGTAACCGTTTGATTTATAAGGGTTAATTTCGGTTTTTCATACATAAAAAAAATCTCAAATGAAAGCAAGATGCAAAAATAATAAAAATTGAAAAAGTTTTATTTTTTATTGTTATTTTACAAATTCCAAATAGGAGTTATGGTGAAACTTTTAAATACAATTTTAGAAACATGTTTTATTTTCAATTTTTTTCCATTTTTATTCTAAAAATTTTAAAAACAAGTTAAATATAATTAAAAACTAAAAATTTTGAAGTTTATCGATTTTTTTCGACTCATAAGTCTTGTTTGCGATCTCTGATATTTTGTTAATAGTTATGTATACTATTTTTTATTTTGATTTAAAATTTCTTATGTTTAATTTTGAACTTTTATTTGTGATATTCATGACTAAACTACATCAAAATGAAGAATATGCGAAATAAATGTGTGAATGAAACATTCAGAAAGTAATGCCTTTTTTAATATTATTATTATATTATTAATATAATTATATTTTTGCAAAAAAAATTTCTTTTTATGAACCGAAACCATACCGGTATTTCAAAACCGAAACAAACAAAAACCGGTTCACCGTTACGAAACCTTTATTCAAAGATTTTGCGTAACCGATAACCTAAATGTGAACATAACCGAAACCGATATTCGTTTCGGTTTTGATCCCTGTTTCTAAGTAAAAAATCTAAAAAAAAAAATTGATGTAATTTTTTTTATTTAAAGAATTTAATAAACTAAAATAACGTAAATTAGAATTGTTTTTTTTTGCGCATAGTAAAATTACTTTTCTTTGAAATAAGAACTTTTTACTAAACGTATATTCATGCATATATTCTCTATATATTACAAAGTTGAAGTAAAATTGTGTACGTTGCCGCATAGTTTTTAGCTTTATTAAAAATGTACACTCATTGAAATTGATATTGTAGTCAAGAAATGCACATTTTGTGATAAAGAATCAAATATGTATGTATTAACGTATAAAATAAAGCTAATATTCCATTGACTCCGGTGGCAGGACAATATTGCAACCGAGCAAACCGCGACCAGTCCACGTCTTGGGTACGAGAATCAAATCCAGCAGCTGCTCATCACGCCTAATCTTGAGCTGAACATTTTGGTTCTGCATGTTGCGCACAACTTCGCCAATTTGTGTCAGACTGTCCTTAAAGTTGTCGCCATTTATGGAGCCAAAACGCAGTATTTTGTCGCCCACACGTAATCCCTGAAAGAAACAAGTTTAACATTAAATATGGTATAAATAAAATACGTCTAAAGACTGACCGCTTCCTCTGCCGGCGAGTTGGGACTAACAAGATTGACTACAACTATGACGCGTGTGTCCGTTGGACCAATGACTGCTCCACCGGCGCCTCTCTCCTCCCCGCTCTCGCCGTTCAGCTCCAAAGCGGAGGCGCGATTCACCAGCTCGGGATCTGTGGTCGATATTTCCGAGTGATATTTGTTGAGCAGGGTTTGTATTTGATCCATCAGCTCCTTGTGATCGTTCTGCAAACATATGATCGTCTGACGAGCCTGACGCACTTGAAAAATGTCGATGTCGTTGCGAGGAAATCCCTCGGAGTCAACAAGTGGACCATTCATGCCCACATTGTCGTTCTGCAAAAAGTAACACACATATAACAAATATATACACAAACATACAGTGGCTACTAGCTTTTTTGGTCCACTACATTATTAACTATGCAAAATAACAAGGTTGTATATCATTTTAAATTGTTTAACTATGTGCTGTGATTATAGCTTAATTCTGATAAAATATATTTAAGATATTAATAGAAAGCTACTGTAAAAACTTGCAATGTTTTAGAGTAGTACGCCAATTAGGCTGGATGCCACTGTATATGTAAGGGATTCTTTTACAGTTCGAGCTGCTTCAACTCAGGGCAAAGAACTTTGGTATTTACCGCTGCTAAGATTTGTCCATGTTTACTAATTTGCGCCTCTAAGTTCGTCTTGGCGGCCATTAGCCTTTCCAGTCGCGCTTTTGTTGTAATTTCTGTTGCCATGACTTGCATTTACCTTTTTAAGGATTTCAAAACAAATGCAAAAACAAACCAAAAACAAAGCTTTTTAATTAGAGGTGGAGAAACATTGAGTGAAACATTGGTGTCGTGTCGTGCTTGCAAAACATCGGACCCATCGGTGTTTGGTAGGTAACTATCGAATATTTTTATATCACAACAAGATATCATAAACAATCCTTGTAATAACGGCCCTCTAAAATTTTTGAAAGAAAGAATTTAAAAATCTTTTGAGAAATATGTTCAAAGCAATCCCTTTTACAGATGAGATTTACAGATTTAATAGCCGTGTCCAAGAAATTTTATGTGTTCAGCAAACATCGAAGCATCGGGGACAACACACAAAACACACCTCTAACAAATAAGGGAAACATCGATGAATTTTAATGCCGGCCGATAAATTGTGTTAGTGATGAGCTAAAGAACATCGATATCATAATTAAAGGTGACATGGAAATTTTCTCTTCTCATTGAAAATAATAAAAAACTATATTTAATAAAAGTTTTCATTTAATTAATTAATTTTTTTGTGAATCAATGAGCTAATTTTCTTATCGATAGCTAGTTGTTACGATAGTGGAGTGATCGCATTCGTCCTAAAATATCGCACCCAACAGCTGATTTGTTATCGATGATGCCACCGTAGTTAAGTGATAACTGAAGAGTTTATAAGGCAGCTAAATCTGATTTAACCGGAATCGTTTTGAGTTTCAAAATATGTTTAAGGTGATCAATGCTACCACTTGACTGTATTTTTATAGTGTTGCTTTTTAATATATGACGTATGTCAGCTGTAAATGGAATTCTTCTGATTTTGTAATGATTTTCAAATTACCAACTCCATTTCCCTTATGTCGCCTTTGGCTGTCGTGTAAGCTTGGTATACTTGAAAATGTAAAATTTCGTTGTTATCGATACTATATCAACAATTGACATACACATACAACTAAAAAACAACACAAGTCTAAAGTAAACACTAAATTTCTAGCATAAAAGCAAAAATCAGGGCTAAATTAAGAAGCTAGTAAGCCTTGCTACAGTTTTCGGTTACAACGGGACCGAAGATTCGTGCAGCATTCGGCCCAGGGAAACCGAGAAACTGAGAAATGTGAACTGTTGACAGTTGGGCACAAACAGTTCGAAGGTTTATGCAATGTTCTAGTTTTTTTTTTTTGGGCACCAGCAACGAGCAAGGAGAGCGGCGAGAGCGAGACGAAGAGCGGAGACGGTAACGGCTTAACGTTGATATAAATAAATATAGTTGAAGTACACAAATAGCGAGTTGAGCAGCCAAATGACTGTAACTGTGACCAGCACACATGCAATGGAGGCACAAGTAAAAGCAACACATCTGCAGGCTGGCGGCGGTGGAGGCGGAGGAGGAGGAGGTGGTGAACAACAGCATGGATCGAATAAATCAGTTGATTTGGGTGCGACAGCGACGGACGATGAAATAACAGTTTTGTTGACAAACAAAAATTATCACTTTGACACAACATCCGATGCGGAAGAGGCTTACATGGATCTTAATGGAACCAAGGATGCCATTGCAGTTCCCACTGTCGATGGTAGTGTGAATCTTGGGGCTGCCATGGGCCATGCCACTAACCAGGGGCCGGAGCATCCACAAGTTACCTGGCTGGATGATGATGAGATAGATACTCTAGATCGTGTCACCCTCGATATTGGCAACATGTTCTTCAATCGTGTGGACAGTCAGGATATAATTTATCAGCAGAAAAAGAAAAACATTAAAATGGTGGACAAATACGTGATGGGCGATGTGTTGGGCGAAGGTTCCTATGGCAAGGTGAAGGAAGCCATGAACTCGGAGAATCTATCCCGGCTGGCTGTTAAAATACTAACCAAACGCAAGCTGCGTCGCATCCCCAACGGCGAACAGAATGTGACGCGGGAAATTCATTTGTTGAAGCAACTGAAGCATCAAAATGTTGTCCAACTCGTGGATGTGCTGTACAACGATGAGAAACAAAAGATGTATTTGGTCATGGAGTATTGCATTGGCGGCCTGCAAGAGATGCTCGACTATGCGCCCGACAAGAAGATGCCGTTGTATCAGGCGCACACGTATTTCCTGCAGCTGGTCAATGGTCTGGAATACTTGCACAGTTGTCGTGTCATTCACAAGGATATCAAGCCGGGCAATCTATTGCTCACACTTGACCAGACGCTCAAAATATCCGATTTTGGTGTGGCCGAGCAGCTGGATCTGTTTGCGCCGGATGACACCTGTACAACGGGCCAAGGATCGCCGGCGTTTCAGCCGCCAGAAATTGCCAATGGCCATGAAACGTTTGCCGGCTTCAAGGTCGATATTTGGAGCAGCGGCGTTACACTGTGAGAAAGATACTTGTTCTGTTTATCCATTAAGATACTTATTGAATTTGCTTGTAGCTACAATCTGGCCACGGGCCTGTATCCCTTTGAGGGCGACAACATCTATCGACTGCTGGAGAATATCGGACGTAGTCAGTGGATTGCACCCGACTGGCTATACGAATTGGATGCGCCGTTTGCCAACTTGATACTTGGCATGCTTCAAGCAGATCCCAGTGCGAGGCTTTCACTACAGCAGATACGAAAAGATACGTAAGTATATTTTATGAATATATATTTTCTATATTTATTCACAATTTTAAAAATTAAAAATTACTCTTCATTTTGGACATTAATTAAAACCCTAACCGAAACCTTAAAACCGAAATAACCGTTTAGTAACCGTTTCATTTATAAGGCTTTATTTCGGTTTTTCAAAAGAGAAAATAAAATAAAAGCAAGATGCAAAAATAATCTGCATTTTATTGTCTTATGCATACCTTTATTTCAATTTTAATTTCCAATTTTTATAATAAAAAAAGAAAGACAGTTTTATTTGTAATTGTTATTTTAAAAATTTCAAATCAAAGTTATGGTGTAACTTTTAAGTACAATTTTAATAGCATGTTATATTTTCAATTTTTTTTATAAAAACTTAAAAAACAAGTTAAATATAATTGAAAACTAAAAATTTTGAACTATTTCGATTTTTTCCGATTCATAAGTCTTGTTTGCGATCTCAGATATTTTGTTATTAGTTTTGTATTTTATTTTTGATTTTCTCTTTTATTTTTGCCTATTTAATTATTATTATTTTATTGTTAAAATAATTATATTTTTTTCATAGAATTTTGATATTAGTTAGTTAGTTAGTTAAATAAGGCCTTTCTGCACTGCGACCAGTATTAGATCTTTTGTGCCGGCCTGTAAGATAATGGAGAGCCCTAAAATTTAAAGTTTAAGGCTTTTTATGAAATTAAGCACTTTGTTGGGCTTGTTTTTTTGATATAACATAGTAAATAAATTTATATCTAAAGCCTGATAGAAATCTTAATTTATAAAATTAATAAGGTCACAAAAAACCACAAAATAAAAAAGTCATTTAATCATAACTCCAATTTTAGTTTTTATTGTTTATTAATTGTGATCTAAATAAAGATCTGAATACTGTTAAAAAAAATTAAGATTCAAAAAATTATAAAGATCACTCAAAAAAAAAAATAAATAAAATAACATGTTTTTTTTTTTAATTAGAAATCTTACATTAAAA
The DNA here is from genome assembly GCA_037043435.1 of Drosophila suboccidentalis. NCBI lineage: Eukaryota > Metazoa > Arthropoda > Insecta > Diptera > Drosophilidae > Drosophila > Drosophila suboccidentalis. The sequence goes on along the minus strand of JBAMBK010001105.1, from coordinate 191,139 downwards.
ATTTGTAATATTTGTGTGCACTCACTTTTTATTATAAAGAAAAACAATGTTATAATTTCACATGAGAATTTTAAATTAAAATTTACTTATTATTTAAATTTTTGTATTTAGATCAAAAGTAATAATTATTTTTTAAAATTGTAGTTGTTAATTTCTTGTTAAAAATCAGCAAATTAATTTAGAGTAAAAAAGTTGCTTATTCACTAAATGAATATTTTTGTAATTTTTATTTACAAATTATATTAGTTGTTTAATTAATAAATTGATTTTTTTGTATATGCTTGCAGTTGGTTCCTGTCCGCACCAGCGGTGACTGGCCCACCGATTCCCATTCCTCCGCACAAGGGCGACAAAGTCGGACGCTCCTCAGTACTGCCTTACCTGGAAGCCTATCACTATGGCAACGAACAGGATCAGGAGGATGTCTACTTTACCGAGCACGATGTCAATCGTGAGTACATTAAAATCTGTATTACCTTAAAGTATCTTCCTAACTGTTGTCATTCGCTTTTTGGTTTTTTTTAGAGGAGTTGGCGCGTCGCGCTGCATCCGCCGCTGCCGAGATTCGTGCTAACAAAACCGCTGCTGCCAATGCCGCGTGCCATTTGTACGAGCCATCCACAAGTGCCGAGGCTGCTGCCGTTAACTTGGCCAACGGAGCCAGCGAAGTGACGGCGGTTAAAGTTAAAAAAGGCTCGGCCATTAAGCGACGCGCCAAGAAAATTGTATCCTGCATTAAATTGAGCCATTGTCGGACATCGTAGGCGAATCCCTTTTGGCCATAACCAACCACATACCCATACCCATACCCATCCCCCCACTTTTAGTTACTAGCGTAATATGGAAAAGTAATAACTTTGTTAACAAATTGTGAGCAACTTTTTGGTTTATTTTGTTTTCGTTTATTTTTTTTTTCTGTTGTCTTACGTTCGCCAAGTATTTATTAAGATGAAGATGAAGATGAAGAGATGAAAGAAGCGAATAAGCGAAAGATTTAGAAAGTTATTAAGATGTAAGCCCGCAATTAAAACTATTATTATTATTATTAGCGGGTAGATAAAACAGATTGCAAGTTAAATCCAAGTGACAATACCGTGTATTATATATATGATTGAGCAAGAGTCAGAGAGAGAGAGAGAGAGAATTATTAGATCGTTGATGATATATATATTAAAATGTAAAGAACAAAAAAACGTTGATTGTTAATTGCAATTAGCAATGATCCGTTAAAGTCGCGTCGAGCAACTTCAAAAGTAAAACTGTTCAAAATTCAACTATTGTTGGCTTTTTAAATTCGACTTTTTGTTTTTTGAAATTAATACAATTTTCAGGCGACAAGAACACACATAACTGCTGGACAGTAATTGCCATGGATTATTTATGAGATTAATAAAATGAGAACCTTTGAAGTATATAATATATTTAAATATTTCAATTGCATGAAGCTCAAAGGAAAAATTGGCAAGGTAATCAGGCCTGTTCCGAACGTTTTCAAAAATATAAACGAAACGAAAACGAACGTTTTACTATTTGCTACTATTTCGAACTCGGTTTCGAAAATTCATTTTAAATATTTCTGGTTGAATATAGCAGGTAGAAGGTAAATTTGACTAAAGCTTCGTTCGAATTTTGATGTTCAATTGAAGCAACTCAGCATCGATATCAAAAGTTAAAGTGAAATTCAGAACAGCTTGGTTTCGTTTTTAATAAAATATTTTTTAGATGCTTTTAAAAAAAATTATTTTAAAGTTCAAGTAGTAATGTTAAATGGTTCTAAAAATATTCAACATTATTATAATTTTAATTATTTATTTTAATGCTTTAAATGGCATTTATTTTCAAATCCGACGAAACTACAGCACACGTCTTGAAAACGACAATTATTGTCGATTTTCGGAATTCGGAACAGCAATCAACTCGTTTTGTTTCATTTCGATTCGTTATCGGTATTAGGAACAGACCCGAATATTTTTAAAAGGTTTGATGTCCTATTAACTACATAAATTCTTGATTAGCAGTGATTTTAGACAAGTTTTATAAACAATCTTTATGAAATCCTGATCAAATTTGGTTTAAATCGTTTGTTTGAATTTCTGAGGCTCCTTGGGTAATTTTGCTTTGTATAAAAAGGCTTTTCTCTAATTTAGGAAACAAGTTAAACTTTTCTTTCTTGCTAGTTTTAAATCTTAATCCTGTAAAACTCAATCGTTACTCATGTCAAATAACTCTTTTATTTTTATTTTTGTGTCTGAAAAGTCTTCAACTTATTTTCTACACCTAACATACAGTTAACTAATTGTCTATTTAATCCAATTCGACAACTTCAATGCTAGTTTTGGCTGTTATTGCTGTTGTTGGCTCGGCAATTGTTGCTGCGGCTGCTGCTGCTGTTGGAGTTGCAGGATTGGCCACATGCAGATCGCTCATGATGAACATCTGATGATAGTGTGCGCCCAGTTTGTTTAGCTTCTTTTGCATCAGTTGACGCAGCGTGTCCACATATTGAGGCTCCACTTTGGCCTGACTTGTGTTGCGCCAGTGCAGACCATTGTTGTCCACGTGAAAGAGCGCTGGCGAGGGCACATGATCCTTTAAATAGTTCCAAATGCATTCACGCAACAGCACGGCAATCTATAAAAAAAAGGAGTCAAATGAAGGTTAGATTTGATTGCTCTCTTAATTGATGGCTACTATTCCCAACTCACCTCTGGCGCTTCAAAGTGTTCAATGATCGTGTGCAGATTGGCGAGTGGAGGCGGTATCAGTTGACTCATGGCCAGCAATTGCAGCAGTTTTTTGGTGCACAACATGAGTTCATCGTTCGCCGCCGTTGGCTGGAATTTGTTAACTGCAAAAACAGCATAAAAGTGTTTAAATTCATACTAAATAAATTTTAAAATCCCACTCACCATTCTTGCCACGCCAATGATGCAGACAGGTGGCACACAGAGCACGCAACAAGACGGAGGAATAGCACAAGGCAGGTCTGTGGGTGGCAATCAAGCCGAGCACAGCCCACAGCACTGGTGAGGTAATAAAGGCACGACGTATTTGCATATCCCTTTCCATGGTGACGCGGGTAAACTCCTCGTCCGGAAAGGGCAGTCCATTGTACATGACATCCGTTGAAACCAGTTCCACGAGCGTCAAGGAGACCAGCGAATAACCCTCAACATTGTTCGGCTTGTCCTGGATTATAAAAGATAAAAGACATTGAAAGAGTTACAAAGTTAAGTGGGAAAGGCTATAGTCAAGCTACCGACTGTAGGATACCCGTTACTTATTTGAATACATTTTAAATATTTTTTATTGCATGCTTTTAGGCTTTAAAATTGATTTAAAACTTTAATCAGCCATTACCACCTTTCTATTTGTCCGATCTTTTTACTATTCAGTAGGATGATGGGTAATAATAGTAGTTAACGTTAATTAGTAAAATAAATCCTACGGAGGCGGAAAAGGGCGTGGCAAAAATTTGAAACAAACTTGACCTGCGTGGGTTTTATAGAAGTCTGTGTGCCAAATTTGGTTGCTATAGTCTCTGAGATCTAGGCGCTCACACGGACGGACGGACGGACTGAGAGACGGACATGGCTAAACCGACTCGGCTGTTGATGCTTCCTTTTTCCTGTTACATACATTGCAACGAAAACAATATACCCTTTTACTTATTTTTTAAGTAACAGGTACAACTAGCGTAGAATGCAATGCATCACAGATTCCTATGGACTTCTAGTTACCAGATCTGTGCAGCAGGCATTCAGCGCCTTTAGATACAGGGCCTGCTTCTCGGCATCGCAGCTTTGGTTGTTTGTGGGCAGCACAGGGCGCAGACCACGTCCAATGATGCCTGAATGCAGCACCGAACGATTGGAGTTTGTGCCCGAGCTGGTGTGCAAATTCTGTAGTATGAGCAGCTCGTGTTCCGGGATTTTCAGTTCATCCAGTTCGTATTCCTCCAGCTGCCCCAGCAAGTGACCATGATAGAAGAGCGCACTCTCCACGAGTTCACGCAGACACACAGTGCGTGCCAGCTTGCGAGCTGTGCACTGACGTTGGAGCAGGGCAAAGGAGCGATGAGCAGCTGCAGCACGACGAATGACAGCTGAGGAGGGCAAACAATAAGTATATATTTATAGTACCTCATAAGAATTCCGACACTTTTTTAAGGAATTTTAAAAAAGAAGAAAAAAAAACCAAGAATAAAATTATAGGAATCATCAATTAGGAAATTCAACTAAGAAATATATTCAGAGCACAAAAATTGGGAAAGTATCTTTGGTTTTCCTGTCATTAGTTTAATTCTTTCGAATAGTTCTATACATTATTCAAATAGCTCTGTGCCAGAATGGTCGGTTTATTTTGTTTGTTTAGATATAAGGTGGCACACAGCATATACATCTAGACCCTATTGATTTTGAAATAAATAGTTCGCGCCCCTGACCGAATAAATATCACATGTGCTGGCAATCAAAGTCCTGATTTTGAAATAAATGGTTCGACAAATGTTGCCTTTTTGCTAATAAGAAAATCCGAAATCAAAAATATTCAGGGGAGCCACAGAAATCACTTTCGCTTGAATTTCACTTAAATTTGTGTAAAATTTAAATTTAATTTCACTTAAATTTGTGTGAAATTTAAATGAAATTCAAGTGAAAGCGATTTCTGTGGCACCCCTTATTTTTTTAAAAATCTCACGATTTTTAAAAACATATTTTTGATTTCTTCCCAAGTTTTGGATTCCTAATAACTAATTTCGGATTCGTAGTTTTGGATTCCTAATCATACGATTCCTAATTTTGACTTTCTAATTTTTTTTCTCCGAATTTTCGTATTTTGAGTAACATTTGTCGACATTCGTATATAGAATCGTTAGTACATATTTATATATTATAGCCATCTACTTACTCTGCTCGGTGAGGCCCACGAAAAAGTACTTGACACTGAGCACGGCCAGCTTGAGGACCAACGGAGTGCGCAGCACATTCGAGCGTGCTCCCGCCTCAATGTTGTTCAACAGGTCGACAATTAAATGGGCCAAGCGCATGCGCGCTGCATCTTGGGATTCAATTGTATTATTCGCTTCACTCTCCTCCAATTTGGGTCGCTTGATGACATCATGACTTTTGTACATATCGTGCATGGATTCGCGATTATTGTTGTTGTTCGACTGCTGCAATTTAAACTTCTCGGCGCTGCGCTCAGCGGCATCCTTGTCCATTCTCAGCACTAGTTTTTGAATGGTGCAGTCGAGGATTTGTATGATCTTGGGCAGACATTCGTTCAACGATTGCGTCAGCAGCTGAGGCTTAACATGCGGAAAGTGATTCTTCTTTTGCATTCTAAAATAAAGTTTAGAAATATAATTAAAGTTCAATTATTTAAAGCTTTGTCTCACTCACTTGGCCAACATGTTGAGATTGTAGAATGTATTGTACGCCTCCGTGGGAGTGCCCGGTTCCATGGGCAGACGATTGTTCACCTGTTCCTGCAGCGTTACATCCTCCAGAGCCATTTTGAAGCCCTTCGTAATACTGGGAAAGTTAAGAACGCCACTCTGGCCGCCAAGCAGACGCATTAGAGCACCAATTGTGCTGGGATTTTGAGCATAGGATTTGCGCAGCAATTGCGATATGGTTTGATAATAGATATGTGGATGCTGTGAGGCTGTAAAACAAAGCTCCAGTTAGTTAACACATATCGTAATTCAATCTTATACTTACAGACAACGAGCAGTAGACGCACTGCCGTCTGTTGCTCCAACAGATTGGTGCTGAGGCAGCTTTTCCAGAGCATATACTTGGTCTCCTCAAACGCCAAGTCGGCGAGTAATGGAAAATTGCGCATTTTGAGCACCCACTGTTCCAGCTCCTGCATCGAGGTGTCCAGAAAGTCCTGGCACCACACATACTTCTCGGCCATCCGTGATACCATGAGCAGCAGCTTGGCGCCGTGTTGATTGAGACGCAGCACGGCATTGTTCAGAGACGGCTGCATGTCCGCAAACATTTTGTTGCTCAGCCAAAGCGGCGCCTTCTGGACAATGGCATCGCACATGTCATCGGTGACTGCCAAAGGAAAGAAGAACATTATTTAGAATGGCACTGTTTCTTTAATAGTTATAAAAAGCGGATCAGTCGACAGTAATATACCCTATATCTCTAGCAAATAAATGGAAAATATTAAAAAATTTAAAATCATCTGCATTGACAGACCGGATTCGAACCGCGATCTCCCGTTTCACCTGCCGAGCACCTATCACTTCCACCACTCCTCCACTTGGTCTGTTGCTGGCAAACTCGATATAAATATATGTACGTTATGGGGTCGGAGATGCTTTCATCTGCCTGTTACATACTTTTGATCAAACTTAATATACTCCCAGGGAATAAAAACTCAGATACTCACATATCTCAATGAAAACATTAACCAAACTCTGCAGAATGGCATCCGAGTAATTAGTGGTGATCAACAGAAATGGAACAATGGCCACATCAAGTGGCTTTTTGGGCGATAGACCATCCTTAAGCATTTCACGAAATGCCGCACACAGTTGCTGCTCATGACAAGATGTCATGTAGTCCAAGATGCCCGCCTCCGAGTCCAAATGACAGCGATAATCGTCGACAAATCGTTTGATGCCACACTGCAGTATTTGCATGATGATCTTGTAGGGAAAACAACCGCCCAGACGGGCAACAATCCAATCAAAGGTCATGGGATAGCGATGAAAGGCATTTAGCATGGTCTCCACACAGGATTCGGCCTCAGTGTTGTTCAGCTTGCGAAAGCAACTGTTGATCAGGGTGAGCAGGCCGTGCATGGCACTGCATTCCAGCCAATAATTACAGGATGCACTGATCGTCATGCGTCGTTGTGTGTACTTATCCGACAGCTTGGCCACCAGCTCCAAGCTCCAGTTGGCTATGAGCGGCGACCATGCAGGCGGACCCTTCCACACCAAGTTCTGCAGCGACGTCTTGACCATGTTGAAGCTTTCGTATTCCTCGGCACGCAGCTGTTGTTGTCGGTTGCCTGCTCCCTGTTTGATCTGAGACACCGGCATGCCCGTCTTTTGGTCAATCATTTCGGGTGACACATACAACTGCACACCGATCTCCGCCAGTATGCCAAAGTAATCAAACACAATGTCCCGCGTCGCCGGCAACTCATCGAGAAATCCCAAACTGCATGCGTACCAATAAAGAATGCATTGAGTTAGAAATATTTGTGTGGCATGTTTACAAAACACACAGAACTTACGCCAGTTTGATTAGCGAGGGTTTTGTTAGCAACTGTGGATTGGTGTGGCCACTGCTAACTGTTTCTATAAATTGTTTAAGTTGATCTAAAATATTTTGTTGCAACATTTTTCTCGCTATTTGTTTGTTTGGTTTATTTTCTGCAGGCAGTCGGTATCGTTTGAGTACTTGGTATCGATACTATTGCTACACTACTTGTTGTGCGATAACAGCACGACAATATATCAATGTTCGATAACATGTCTATCGATGTGCGTTAACGGCTTTCCATAACGATACAAATTTGAATGCAACAAGAAGCGGCAAGACGCGTGCAACAACTGATAAAAACATAAACATGACTTAATTATAATTAAATATGCATGTTTATATTGATAATAATATTTTGGGACACTTGCTACCAAATTGCCATAATTTTCATTGCCGTGAGACATTTACGCACATATAAATGCAAAAAGTGCAACAAAGTTTCCACTGAAACTAATCAAGATGCATATAAATACATAAAAGTCATGTTTATACCGTTAATTCAAAGATGAGACACATTTTTCATTCATTGTATTTATGAGATTATATCATTTGCATATATTAAATGATATTAAAAGATAAAAACGGAACTTTAATTCAGTAAATTCTCATGCAAATTTCACGAGATATTGAAAATGCTTGTGTATATTTGTTCATTTTGTGCTAATTGATCAAAATTGTCCAGGTCGATGGTATAAATACATGACAATGACCAATTAATATTAGTTAGCTGATTCATTAGGTTTTTTGTGTCAACCTGCTGACCTTGATATCATTTCCAGCATTGCTGATGTTAAAATCCGACTGACTAACTTGCGCAATTTCTAATACCTCTGTTCATTTTGATTTTGATGTGTGTACTAAACCCTATATTGGTCATCAACTCCATCCAATGATCATTATCATGCGGCATCTATACACTCACATTCACATTCACATTCACACTTTGAGCTTTTGCTACTGATCGATTTGCTTTGAACTTGTTTGGCCTGTTGACAAATGTTTTTTCGTTTTTTCTTTAAAATGGACCCGCAGCACGTTTTTTTCTTTCAAAGATTTGTTAGTTGGAAACTCGAGCTATCGTGTTAATTCATTGTTTTTATTTTTGAGTTGACTTTAAATGAATAAATTCTAAGAAAATATATTTTGAATGCTTTATATATTTTTTGTTAGCAAATTAATGAAAATCGAAACTTTAAAAAATTTTAAAATCCTATTTAGAAATCACAATATCGCTTTTAGTTCAAAGTAAAGCTGAAAATTTCTTAATATTTTATCATAATTTTTTTATTTAGATTAAATTTAGTAATTATTATTGTATTATTTTATTTTATTTTTTATTTATATTATTTTTTAATTAATTATAGATAATTAATTGTATGTGGCTTATTCTATTCTTGTAAAGGCAAAAGCCATGACCAGGTTTCGCTTTTAATAACTATTGTATTTACTTGTATGAATTATTCTTTAATTGTTTACTTCTATTTTTTTTGTTCGATTTCCCAACAAAAATGCCAATGTAAATGTGAGAATGAATTGCAGAATTAGAAAATTGCGCTTGAGTTAACCGTTATTTAATAATCATAGCATTAATGATGACTGCGGCAAGTGCAACACCAACACCAACAACAACAACACTAGCAACAACAACAACAACATGGCGCAATATCTGCGGCTGCCTTTGTCTTTGCCTTTGAATTTATTTGAAGCTTGGAGAGCTATTGAGGCTCTGGCAGCGCCAAATCAACGCATCAATCATTGAAAGTTGCACAACACATGGCTAAGAGAGGGGGAGGGGAAAGGGTTGGCCACTATTGCAACTACTTTAAGTTGTAGTTGTTGTTGTTGTTGTTACTGTTTTATAGACCCTGCACTTAAAAGCTATAAGGGTCTTTTAACAAATTTAAAAAGCTAACATAGCAAATATTTTGAAATTTAGACTTGTAGTGCTGGGATGCTGATAAAAAAAAATTAAGGTACTTCCCCTTCTCTCAAGTCAAAAAAAAAATATTGATTAGCAAGACCAATTTATTGATTTCAGATTCAGCGTATACTAAAAGATTTGTACTCAAAATCAAAATATTAATCTTGAATTCAAGTTTACAATTTTTAAAATAATTACATATATTTTTATTAAGTTTGTATTTAGATTATAATTGTCAAATTAAGGCTGATCAAATAAATATGCCTAAAATAATTATTTTTGCATGTAGGATTATTGCAGAAATTATTTTAAATTATTTTTTTTTCAAATTAATTTAAATTATAATAGCATTTAAAAATATATATATTTTGTAAACAAATTTTAAAATTTAATAATTTTATTTTAGTTATTTTTTTTGGTTTATTCTATTCTTATAATTCTTTTAACAACTTTGAATTTCTCCTAAATTATATTTTATTTTTGATTTTCGATCACTTTGATTCATTTTAAATTTTTCAAATTATTTTGGCTTTATTACTTTATTCATTTTTTATTGCGGCATTTTAGAACATATTATATTTATATGGTTCTTTAGCTAAAGTTAAATTAAATTTAAATAATAATAATGTATAAAAATATATATATTTTTTTTAAATAAATTTAAATCATTAATAATTTTTTTTTTTATTAATTAGTTTATTCTATTCTTATATTTTTTTTCAACAACTTTGAATTTTTCTTTAATTATATATTTTTTTTAGATTTTCGATCACTTTGATTTCATTTTAAATTTGTATAATATTTAAAATAAGTACAGGGTCCCTCTTAGTCCAGATGAATCGACTGTAGCCTTTTGTACTAGTTATATCTTTAATTAACTCGATTCACATTAACAACCGTTTGTAGAGTTCTGTTGTGATTATTTGGTTTTCTATGTTTTCTGTCTTTTCTGTATCTACGCGCGTTGCGCTATTTTTGGTCATTTAATGGACAAGCAAAATTGGCTTAAGACCTTGAACTCCCCATCGTTAGTTTTGCCTATTATTTATTTAATATGTTGTCGATGCTTGAATAAGGTTAATGGCAGTAACGTGTTTACAATAAACAAACAAAAGATGGATAAAAAAAAGACGTCAATACGTCTCGAATTAAAACAACACCCACTAAAAGAAACCAAAACCAGACCAAAGATGGATTCGCGACCTTAGCATCATCCAAAGTATCCAAAGTATCATCTGCTAAAATTCGATACACACTTGACCAGCGTATGAATTTTGATTTCAGCAACTGAAGGTTGTCTCAATTAGTCATTATATTTGTATCAGTATCAGTCGACTTGTGTATGAACTCTGAAACAGACATTATTTTGTATGAAAAACACAAGTCTTCATGTAAAACATAAGAAAATATTTTACACTTAGGAAAAAAGTCAAGATTATTGTACTTAAACCTAAAAAGTTTGAAACCTAAGCAAAAAAATTGAACTTTTAATTCATTTTTCACCATCCCGGAAATCTTATAATATAAATTTTGAAATAATTTAACTAATTTAAGTCTTTAAAAGATCGGATCATACTAGTTTAAGCATATAAAAATCTTGAAAATTTACTTGTTCATATTTAAGTTTGTTTCAATTTTGAAATACACATCGCTTCATACTAAATTCAAGAATAATAGTAACCAACAATCTTAAAACTTTCAGCGCAAAACGGTATAAATTAAAATTTGGACATACTTAATTTAATGTCATCTTATTACTTATTTTTCTGAGTGTACTATAGCAGCTGTTTTTGTTTGCTTCATCAAATGTCAGTGTACCTCAGTGATTATTGCGTTTGTTTTTTTGTCTGCACCGGAAGCTGAAAACACAAACGTTGTTGAACGGGGGAGGAAGCTTGAAAGCAAAAAAAAAAGCTTTTCGATTAGATTGATGACCAGTTGAGGCAGTTCAACAGTTATTGTTCGATTGTTCGATTTCGAAAAACTGCAAAACAAGTTGCAAATCGATTCGAATTTCGATAAACACAAAACACACACTCTTCATATATGGAGTGCAATTATGTAGCTATGTTTTTGTTTTAATTAACTTTGAAACAGGTTAAGAATCGTTGACGTAACCAATCCATATTTCGATTTACACATTCTTTTAATAAGGAAAACAAAAAGTTTTTTGTTTTTCATAAAATTCTTAAAGTAGCTTTATTTGAATGTTTACAAAAGTGGTTTTTATAAAAATGGTAAAAAAATTTGGCTAAGATTATACTTAGATAACTAGCTGAAAGTTTTTCAGGTTTATACAAATTTCATTTCATACAAATTTAAGTGAAATTCAACCGAAAGCGATTTCTGTGGCACCCCTGATTATGTGCGTTTATTTTTGTTGTGAATTATTAAGTTTTTTTTAGTACTTTGGAACTTATTATTAATTAGAAATTGTTTAGATCTGCACACTCCTTGGGATCAACACAGCGCCAAGTGCTTCTAAGTATGTATGAGACTTTCGAAATCGAATGTCAATAATCCTTTTATCTCTATTGCATAATAAGTTATTTAAAATATAAAACTATATAAGAAAGGAACGCGTGCTTCTGAAGTGTTTAATCATTTTTTGTTTAGTGCTTGCAAAAAACTATTTTTAGACCCTGTGCTTAAAAAAATCACTCGAAAATCAAGTCTTAGTATGAAAAACTATTTTGTTGTTTGAGATATCTGAACCAAACTGACAGAATATGCATATAGCATGGTCCCATACATCCTGATAAAATTTGGTTGACATCGGACCACTATATCATATAGCTGCCATAGGAACGATCAGTCGAAAATATAGATCTAGTATGACATCTTTTTTAGTATGGTATTTTTCGGTTCACTAGAACGTACAGATGTAATACATTATTTTATTTTAAGCAGTGTTTGCTTTTCCATTGTAAGTACAGGGTCTCCGGCAGTCGATTATGCTCGACTGTAGCACCGTCCACTAGTTTTATAATTGATTAGAATTGATCAATACAGGAACAAGTGATCATTTATTTTGAATATGTATGAGTAAATTGTATATTGCATCAAAATATAGTAAATTAAAAAACAAGAAACAACGTTACAATCCAAATGCTCGACTGTTAGATGCCCAGTAGCCGTATAACCAATAATAATATTTTTAAAATAATATTTACAAATAAAATTTAAAAGGCATAAAAACTAAATAAAAAAAAAAAAAAAGTGGAAAAAATGTTTTTCTAATAAATGTAGACATAGCTTCCTGAATTTGAACTTTAGATTTGAACTTGAGAAAACAAATTTGTTTTCTTAATTTTATAGAAAAAATAAAATTTTTATAAAAATTAAAAATAATTTTTCTATTAAAATTCAGAAAAAAATACATGCATTGCCACAAACTTATAAGCCTATTGCATCCCTTGGATACTAGGCTGAAAATGGTATAAGAACAAATTGAATGGAATGTGATCTTAGCTACGATCGTTAGTGTTTGATTAACAAAGTTAGCGAGCAAATTCGAAACTGCTCTGTTAGTAACACGTGTCGTAGGGCTTTCGAATGACCTTAGGTTAAACACGCCCCAATGCAGTCAACACAAAAATAAGTGCAGATTTTTCAAAAAGCCAAGAGCCGATAATTAAATCTGATTAGATGGAGACAAAATAAGGCAATGCCAACAGCACTGGCATTAAACTTTAAATTAACTTGCAGACATTCGAAACTCTAGCGCTTTGCATGGGCTTGGCTGGCATCTGGTTTATGATTGAGGAAGCCACAGTTATGGCCATCGGTTTTATTTTTTTTCTTATTTGGGCTCTTAGTTATGTAGTTCTGATTCTGTTACAGCAGCGGCACATGTCCAAGATCCAATAAAAGCGAGCCATTCTATTTATATACCCTTTGCAGAGGGTATTATAATGTTGTTATGAAATGTGTAAAGCATTAAAAGTGGGATATAAGGTATTTATTGGTTTATTTATTTATTTATTTATTTATTTATTTGTTTATTTATTTATTTATTTATTTATTTATTTATTTATTTATTTATTTATTTATTTATTTATTTATTTATTTATTTATTTATTTATTTACTAATATATCTATTTGCTTATTTCATTAATTATTTAATAATTAAATATCAATTTAAATGAGTTGACCAAAAGTAATTCAAAAAATAAAATAAAATGATAGAGACTTAATTTGATATTTAATTTATATTAATAATATATATAAATTAAAATTTAAAATGAAAAACTGATAGAGAATTTAAAAAAATGTAAAGTGTAAATTGCCATCGACGTATTCCGCGAAAATATCGTATCGGACCTTTTTTTTTAATTGATACTTTAATCATTAATTTAAAAAAACCATATATCTCAATATCCAATTAATAATTTAACTGAATACTTTATAAAAGGAACGATCAGTCGAATATTGATCTTTTGTGCAGAAAACTTTGTTATCTTAAGAGATATTTCAAAAAATATTATTAAGTATGTATTTGAAGCTTTCTTATATATCTCTAAGAGATTTGACTCAAATCGGATTACTATATCATATATCTTAATTTAAATAATCACTCAAAAATTATATACAGGGTATACTATAATATCAATTCTTCGGTGTTTTTAATGTTTTTTTTTTCAGCCCAAGTCTGCTGAGCGTTTCCGTTGTTTCGGTTGCTGTCATCGCTGTGGGCCAATCTAAGAAATACTAAAAAACCCATACATACAAGCATACGCACTAAATAAACAATAGAAGGTAAAAAAAAATGCGGCCAGCTTTAGTCTGGGTCTTCATCGGATCGGGAATTTGAAATGAGCGCAAAACTAGAAAACTGGTTTCGTCTCATTATTATTATTATTATTTTATTTCAACAAAAATTTCAACCGAATATATCACTGATATTTGTATTCGTATTTGTATATTTTTTGCACACATACTGTGTTTAAATATTTTATTTTTCGTATTCAGATTTCAAATGTTGATTGCTTAAATACTTAATATTTGCATTCATATGCAGCTTGCAGTGTTTTTAAGAGCCCGTGGTGTCATCAAGGGTTAATTAACCGTTTTCCCATGAGCTTGCAAAGAACTTTGCACTCTTCGCTCATCACAGCTATAGCAACAACAACAAACATCACATTATCCAATACTTAATAATATCATTAATAATTAGCGCTGCCCTTTGTGTGGGTGCAAAGGCGCAAGCAAGCAACTGTGAGTGTGAAAGAGACAAAGGGTGAGAGCAAGTTGGGGAAATACTAAACACAGCAAAAACAAAAGGGCCGAACAAGTAACAAAGCTCAAACGCAGCTCACAACTCAAAGTCGAATGCGCAGTCGAATGCGCAGCAAGCAGCGTGCAGCATCCTTGCACGACGCAACTTAAACGCAACTGACAAAGTGAGAGAGCGGTGAGCATGCGCTCACGACCACGAGCACACTCACACACGCACATGCATTGCAGAGTTATCAGCATTAACGCTGACAGCTGGCAACCTGTATGCACGAGTATATGTATATGTGTTGACTTCGCTCACATGCGTGTGTGTGTATGTTGAAGCTGCGCTCAGAATTTATCAAAAGCTTCGCTTCGCTCACCGAATCAAAAACGACGCTGCGCTGACGTTGACGTTGACGTCGCTGCCCCGCGTCGTGTGCTTCGTATAAAAGTAAAGCGACAGCGTGAAATCAAACTTATTTCAGTGTTTTTGATTTGAATGGTAAAACGTACGGCGCTCAGAGCCAGTCCCAGTCCCGGTCGAGTAGAAAGATTAAAAGAGAGAGAGAGAGAGAGAAAGAGATAGCGATATACTGGAGAGACGGGCCATCAGCAAATCAGGCGAAACCGTTAGCAGAGTTGGTCAGTTGGTCAGTCAAGTTGGCCAGCAGCGGAAGCTTTAGTTGTGACTGTGATTTTTAGTTAACAAAAATATATATTAATTTCAGAATAAATATATATTGTGACTGTGACGCGTGTTAAGAAAATAAAGAAAACAAATATAATTTAATTACTATTCAACAACAATTACAAGTATTAAAATCCAATGTTAGCCGCAGGATAATAATAGTGTAATACAAAATCCAACAAAGTGTTTAAGTGAATATTGTTACTGATCACTGGAAAATCAACTGAATTCAACTGCAAGCGAAAGGAGTTAAATCAGCTAAATAAAATGGTAAGTTTTTAAGTTTTCCAACACAAAATTCGACAAAAGAGTAATTTAAAAATATTTTATGATTCTTAAACATATATAGAAACTATTTTAAAAATTGAAAAAATGTCTTTTCCTATACGATTTATTGAATAATAAATGTCTGCTTCGTGTGGTTTGACTAAATAGGTTAACATTAACATAGCATCTCTTACATTCTAACAGAGTTCGTCTCTGGTTTTTACATACAGGCGTGTATGCTGTTCATATACATTGCAATTATATTCATAATCTCAACATTTTCAATTACAAATTTAATTTTCGAAATTTCGTTAATATTTATTTTATTGTAAAATATTTGACTATCAGTCAAGTTATAAATTTACCATAAATACAATTTTAAACATGTTGTTTGTTTTTATACTTTGACTTTTTTTTTTTAAATTTCATGTTTTTTTTTTTAAGTTTTCTTGTTATTTATTTTTATTGTGAAATTCTTCTTGAAAGACCTTCCATCTCCATTTTGTTTACACTTGATTTCGTGTTTTTGCCCAGTGTCAAGTTCTTGCTTTCTTTAACACCCTCTCTTTCTGCCTCTTCAAATGCTTTTATTCTGCTGAAATGCAACGAAGAATCTGCAAAAAAGAATCTGAAAGAATTATAACAGTTCATATTTATCAAGTACAAATTTTCCAAAAAGTTTTCAATGTCTTTTCTGCACAATTTGCAGCGCCAAGAACTTTCCAAGTTTTCTTCATTCTCTTTTTTCTTGCTTTCTATGCGACTTTGAATTATACTTGTAATTTGTTGTGTTGTCTGCTCTGTAGACATTTTGTTGTTCTGTTTTGCTAAAGACATTCGCACTTGAACTCTTGCAACACCAACACACACACACATACATAATTTGATCAAGTTGCAAACGCAGCAATTTTTATTTGTTTTCCATCGTTGGCGTCTCGTCGTCGAAGGCCGAGGCTGCGACGTTGTCAAGGGTGGTCAGAGCGGGGCAAGGGGCAAGGGGAAGGTGAAGGGGTAAGGTGTAAGAGAGAGGGGGATAGTCCGGCTTGGCAACATTTCATACGGAAATGCATTGAAGCTGCAGCTGACCTTGAATCTCTTAACTGGATAACTGGATATAAATTGGTTGCTTCATACGGCATTTTTGGCTTTTATTGCGAGCAAATTTTGCAGGTGATTGGTGCAGGTGAAGTGAAATGGATATGACTTCATGGTCAGCAATCGCATCCGAGCAAATTGTAAACTGACTGACGATTGCAACAACAGCAACAACAGCAACAACAACAACAAGTGAATGCCTGGCTTATTCGCCTTGTCTTCTTACCTTTTCTTTCATTTTTTTTATTATTTTTTACTCATCATTGGGCATGTGTAGAAATCCCATGATTTTTATATTCATTCAGCACTGAAGCTGCAAATGCGACAACAACAACAACAACAGAAATGAAAAATAAAAGAAAGACAACAAAACAAAAAAAAAAAATGTGCCTTTTGGGTTAACCAATCGTGGCTTGAAGCTTCAAGCTGTGGCTAATGAGCCACAGGCCAAGCGCCCATTGCAACATTTTGTACCGAAAAAAAAAACAAAATAAAAATAAGTATGTATTCAAATCCTTGGTTTTATCATTTTCTCTCTCTCGTTTATATTTTTTTGGGTATTTTTCATTGCACAATAATTATTACAACTCTATTTAATATGTAATTTCTTGTAATTTTTTGCAATTGCTGACCAAAAATTGTTAAGACATATTGAAATTGGCTGTATAATAAATACAATTGTTTTTTCCTAATCCCAGTGCTGAATACAGAATCCAGACTAAACTTTTCCTTAAAAATTTGTTCATTTTTTAATGTAATTTTTTAGTTTTTAGTTTTTTTAGCAAATATTTTCAAATCATTTTTTGCTGTCAATTGATTTTGAGATAAATAAATAAGTATATAAATAAAACATTAATTTTACATTCTAATTTTTTCTAATAATTCTATGTTCTAAAAGAAACATTTACATTAATAAAAAGTTTAAAATTGAATTAAAATAATTTAATTGTCAACTTCCCTAATCTTTTCAAAAGTGTATTTTTGTGCTTAATAAATGTTTTCTGTTAACTGATTTTGTTCAAAGTTTAAAAACAAACTAAGAAACAAGTGAATTTGGCCAAAAAATAAATAATTGAAATATAAATAAACACAATAGACAAATAAATAAGTAAGCTAAAGCATTTACTAGGCCAGTTGCCTCAAAGCGTTAGTAATGATAATAAAAAATGATTTTAATCAATCGATTTGCTTGCAATTGCTGTCAGCGTCAAAGAGAGTGAGAGAGCGACTGTTGACGTTGGCGTCGTCGTCGGCGTCAGCGTCGCTGTTCTGTTGCTGCTAATGTTGACAGCGCTCAGCTGTTGAGAGAGTGCGATAAGCAGCTGTTGTTGTTGTTGCTGTTATTCTTGTTGTTGTTGTTGTTGTTGGAATAGTCGCATGTGACTCGATCGCGTTGTGTGTGTCGTCGCTCTGTTAGTCTAACGCGGCGTATGCGCGATATTGCAATGCAACAAATTTCGCTGCATTCGCAGCATGTTGCAAAATACAAAAATTTAAAATAATAATAGTGCTATTTGGCCAAAGGTTTATTTATTGTCTGACATTGAATTTTGCTGTGCGTGCCTTCATCAGCCTATTTCTCTACAAATTCACTGAGTGTGTGTCCAAACAGTTAACTCTTTTTTTTTGATTTTCGTGCTATGTTTGTGTTGGTCTATACACACACACACACACACACAACGAATAACGCTGAGTAAATCGCGCTCAAGTGCTAAAAAAAACAACTGATAAGTTTTGTTTTTGTTTTATCTTCAAATAAAAAAAGGAAATAAAAAAATAAAAAGCGTGTGCACTATGACGTTGACATCGGCTTCTTATCGTGCTGTCATTAATGTGAGTCTCTTGTTGAAAATTCAATTATTGCCCATTTAAGATTAGGACAATTGTCGATAGCGTCTTTATCGAGTTTTAGGCTTTTTAAATTTTCAGTTTTAGAATTAAAATTATTTAAATTTATGGCAATTTTTAAGTAAGCATAGGAGTCTGATATTTTATTTGAATTAATTAAATATCAAATTATATAAATAAATGAAATTAAAACGAATTGTAAACATTTTTTATTTGCTTAATATAAAACTGGAATTTAATTCAATTAATATTATATTTAAATATTTTTTTAAATTTGTTTTGTCAACTGTAATAAATAAAAAAGTGCCTCAGTTCATTGCTTTCATTGGAATTCCTCAGCCCAAAACGGTAAAATATTGTGATTTTCAACTTTTCAATATCAATAAAATTAATTCTCAAATTTGTTTTGTGGAATATTTAAACTAATTAATTGCATGTACAAAAACCTTTGACGTAACAGGCTAAAAATTTTATTTGAAGTATAATTTATTAAATCAAAATCAGGTTTTATATTTCGTACACAATACACAAAATCAACTTTAATTTATAATCCAACTGACATTTGAATCTATTGAAAAGCAATTTGTTTGGAATGCAACTTGATAAAAATAAAGAAAAAAAAGAATGTAAACATATTTGTATTAAGACGTAATACTTTACGTATTTAGCTTAACAACAGTGCCGCTTAATTGACAACCCTTTGGACCTGTAATTGAACAAATCGAAATCGAAATCGAAATGTCATCGTACGTTTTCTAAATGTGTTGCAATTCCATAAATAAATCAGCAATTGTGTGTGCATTGCGAGTGCAATGAATCGGCAGTTTAAAATACCAGTTAAAAATACAAAAAACAAAAAAAATGGTATTTAAATTATTAACAAAATTTGCCGTCAGAACATAATTTGAATGCTGACAAAGACGTGGCTTGAAGAGATATTTGCATACGAGTATTCAAAAAATAAATAAAAAAACGATTTTATTGCCAAATAAAATGTCAGCTAAATTGATGGGCTAAGACTGGAGTGGGAACTGGCTAACGCGTGTTCTGAAGCACTTTGCAGCTGTGCATCTGACTATAAAGCTATAGTTGGCTTTTTGTGCAATTTCCCACTTCCAACTTGCAACTTGCAACTTGAAACGCGCCAAAAAATCGCGGGGCGGCACAGTGAGCGGCGTTGTTCCCAAAAAAGCGAATGCAAAAGCAACAACAAAAACAATAGCAACAACAACAACATACACAGGGGGGTCTTGCACCAATTACTTGGCATTTTAGGCCAACTTTGCGACGGTTAAGTCCGTTCAGTCACTTGATTGCCAAATTAACGCGAGTTTCTTGCTCCAAAAGTCGCGCGGGCGCACTCGACTCTCAAAGTCTTCTTTAGTGAGCAGAAAAACAAGATATATACACGTATGTATATACATATGTATGAATATGGATATACAGTTGGTCAAGTAATTGTTTTGACAATGCAAAAAAATTCATTTATATTAAATTTTATTTTTATAAATGGTTAACTTAAAGCATTAAAAACAAGTGTGATTCTTTTATTTTGCCAAAACATTTATTGTATTTTATTGTACTGTACATATAAAAGTGATGTATACACGTCTCGCTTATGTTTTTATTTATTTATTTTTTTTTTTTTTTAATTCATTAATATTTTATTTTATTTTTATAAATGGTTTATTTAACGTTAACTGAAGACAATTAAAATAAGTGTGATTCTTTTATATTGTCAAAACAATTATTTTACCAACTGTGCAAATAAAAGTGATATGTACAAGTCTCGCTTATGTTTTTTTTTTTATTTTTTTTTTCTTTTTTTATTTATTTTTTTTTTATTTTTATAAATGGTTTTTTTAACGTTAACTGAAGACAATTAAAAAAGTGTGATTCTTTTATATTGGCAAAACAATTATTGTACCAACTGTGCATATAAAAGTGATACATACACGTCTCGCTTATGTTTTTATTTATTTCTTTTTTTATGGGGTGCATTTGTTGCAGCAAGTGCAGCAAAGCGGTTTCTTGATGATGAAATCGCGCCAGCCAAGCAGCCAGGCGTCTTCGGCGCGGTTTTATACGCGTGCAAGTCGCGCGCGCGCATTTTGTTGTGTTTTGTTGTGTGTTGAGTGCAATAATGTGCAAGCGAATGTGAATGTGAATGTTGTGTAGCTCGTGTTGCATTTTCAACTTGACCCACAAGTGGCAAACTGCAACATAGGCAAAAAAAAAAATAAAAAATAATATAAGAAAAATATAATTGTTGCTCATTTGTGATGAATGCTTTGAATTTTTTCTCTCTTTTTTATACAAAATGTGGCTCAAATTAATTGCATTTGCTTAAAGCCATTTTCAAGCTGGGTGTCCGAATGTGTGTGTGTGTGTGTGTGTGTATTGGTTCACTCGCTTGTTGCATAATTCGTCTTATTAGACGATGCTGCTCGAGTAAAAGTCTCGAGTCTCAAGCTGAACCTGAATTCATTTGGACTTCAAAAAGCGAGTTGCACACACACACACACATGCACACACACATACACATACTTAGGTAGCTGCGCTCAACTTGACCTATAAATTGATTTTAATGTTGTGCAGGTTCCACAATTCATTTCGTTTTCATTTTCGTTTCTTGCCTTTTCTTTTTTTTTGCCGTCTCTTTGACGTCGTCGTCTATTCAAAGCGCAGCAGTTTTTTAACTTTTGCTTTATTTTGTTTAATTTGCTAATTTCGCTTAAATAAGCACAACAACAACAAAACTACAGCTCAGCAAGTGCAACAAGAGTTATAATTTTATTTATTACATACATTTATATTAGGGAATTTTAATTATTATTAATTTACTTTAAAATAATTTAAATTGGTATTTCAGTTTTTAAATTGACTCGCAAACCAACGAAAAATAACAATTTTAATGTGTTAAATAAAGTATTTAAATAATTCTCTAAGAAAAATATATTATAACTTTTTCTATAACTTCATTTAGTTTATAATATTTACTTAAATAATAGAAAAGAAATAATGAAGTTTACCAAGAGTTTTATTTTAAATATATTTAATGCTGGGACTTTTTTTTATATATTTTTATTATTCTCTTTCAATTTTTATTCATTTATTTTATAACCTTAAATAACTTAATTTAATTTATAATTTTTACTTGAGTTATAAAAAAGAAATATGAAGTTTATTAACAGTTTTATTTTAAATATATTTAATGTTGTGAAATTTTTAAATTTATTTATGATTCTCTTTCAATTCTTATTTATTTAATTTGTAACCTTAAATAACTTAATTTAATTTATAGCTTTCACTTAAGTTGTAAAAAACAAATGTGAAGTTTACCAAGAGTTTTATTTTTATTTAAAATACATATATTAAATGTTGTGATATTTTTAAAACTATTTATGATTCTCTTTTATTTAATTTGTAACCTTAAATAACTAAATTTAATTTATAGTTTTTACTTAAGTAAAAAAAAAAATATTATGAAGTTTACCAAGAGTTTTAAATTTATTTTAAACATATTAAATGTTGTGATTTTTTTAAATTTATTTAATTTGAATTTATTTTATTTGTTGCCGCTCAAAAATAAAACTGAGTTTTGCTTAAACAATCGCATTTTAGTTTTAAACCAGTTTTCGGCCCTTTTTATTTTTGATCATATATTTTTTGGGTGGTCTGTACAAAGTAAAAGTGTTAAAAGCCGGGCCAATTACACGCATTTACAAAAGATATTACAGCATTTAATATGCTTATACTTTATGGCTTGGCTAATTGCAGACATGATGACAGTTCTCGGCTTTAATATATAAAAGACTTTTTGCCGGCAGCTCCATTAAAATAAATCAAATACAAAATTAGCTCACAGCATCCCAAATTATTTTGTATACCATTTAAATCCAGACGCAATCGCAATCTTATTCAGATTCCAGCTCAAAGTAAGAGTTGAAGTTGGCAAAAAAAACAACAAAAACAAAGACAAAGACAAAAAAGAAGAGAGAGAGATATTTATTAAGTATAAGCCCGTCTGGTTGGCCTTGTAAAGAGAAATATGTGTCTCTGTGGTGCCTGTTTATGTGTGTGTGTGTGTGTGTGTTAGCTTTATGTGCATACTACTTTTTTTATTTTTTTCTTTTTTTTTTTGTGGATTGTCCAAGTTTGTTGCCTCATCGTCTCATCGCTGGATCAACACCTTTTTATCATGTTGTCTGTCTCAGCTGATGCTGTTGTTGTTGTTGTTGTTATTCTTCTTGTTGTTTTTGTTGTCTTCCCAGTTTTGCATTTGAAACTTGTATTGTTTGTTGTCTTATTAAGTATTTTATTTTAGCCGCAGTCTGTTCAGCTTTTTTCGGACTTGTCTTGATTTAATTAATTGCCAAGATGTTGTAAAGTGTTAACAATACTTATAATAATTATAATAACAATCATATATATTGTAGCTATTGTTTCACTTGGCATTTTATTGATAATTTAATTGCTTTTGTTGACTCGTAGATTACTTGACTTAACTTTGGTTTTGTCTGGAAAATAAAGCAACATCTTAACAACATTGTTTAGACAATCAAAACTCATTTGGTCAGCTTTGTTTTTTTTTTAATTATTTTATGCTTTTTAAAATGCAGTTGAATTTTGATGGGTGACCTTGTTGACCTTTAAAATTGCTGCATTTAAAATATTTCTATTGGAGAGATTAAATATAATTGTTGAGTAAATATAATTAAAATTGATCAGGAATTTCTTTCAATCCCCTTTCAATTAATCAGCTCTATAGATTATTAAGTCTAAAAATATTTATTAATTTTTGCCAATACTTTCCTTAGGCGTTTTTTAAAATTGTTTACTGAATTGAGTAGAAATATTATATATATTTTTTTAATTTCTCTCTAAGTCCTATAGATATCTGATGATCATTGTTGTTACTTGTTTTTTAAGATTTATATTTGTTTTGAAATTATTTAAATTAAACATAAATTTCTCGTACTTACCTCATGGATCTATAGATAACTTGTATGTATTCCTCTCGAATTTATTGATCTGTCATATGTATTCTTGGTAATTTTCATTTGTCTATTAAATATCTTTGTGGGTAATCTTAGACAAATTTCTTTACAGTCATTTTGATTCTATAGATACTTAAAACTCATTTATTCCTGGAATCTCGCTCTTGGTTTATTTAAATTTACTTAATACTTTTAATCTCTTAATTCCCTCTTGTATTTATTGACAACTTACTTATCTTATAATAAGTATTTCTGGGATTCCCCTTAAAAACTCAATAATAATTGCACTTTTCTCTGAAGGAAATTCACCTTGAGCTCACCTTTTCAATTTAAACAAATTGACAATGAAAAAGTTGTTGGGTTTTTTTTATTTTTTAGTTGTTTATAGGGAATGATTAAGGCCTAAAGATGCGGCCGCAGTTAGCCAGGTCGTTTAGCGCAACAATTAGCTGAAGTCAAGGCGTTTTTTTTTTTTTTTTTTTTTTTTGACGTTAATACAAAACAGGCATTGTATAGATGAGTTAGTCATGACTTTTGTGTAGCGATTGCAGTGACAACAATGGCTGGGAGATGTGAATGGTCAGCTGGCAAGAGGAAGAGAAGGGGCAGGAGGGGAGAAGAGTAAAAGAGGGAGTCGCATCAGTCGTCAATAATTGACATGGTAAATTTTTGTCAGTTGCGTCTCAGTCGCTTATGGCGCATAATGAAGCGTTAAAATGTAACGCGCAACAGCAACAACAACAACAACACTAAAAAATAGCAACAAAACTGACAACAACAATAACAATTACAAATACCTTTTTACACTTGCCGCTTTTGGCTGCTGACGGAAGCATTTTTGTGGTCAGTTTGTTTTTTTTTTTTTTTTTTTTTTTTTGGGAAAGCATTTGGCCGCGCGTGTGAACCAAAGAAAGCCGAAAAAAAAGGGTCAAGACAAGAGATGCTGTCGACGCGACGCTTACGCAAACAGCACCCCTCCCCCCACCACACCCTCCCTTCCTGCCGCCCTCTCTTATGTAAGCCCAAAAAAATTACATTTTTAACTGGCAAATTTGACGCTGTTCAAAGTCCAAATATGACCAACTTTTGACCAACGCGGCAAAATTGGCAAAAAAAATTCTGACATTCAAAAGAAAAGCATCAGCATGATAAAGCACAAAAATCCAATTGGCAAGCAAATAAATATTGCTACTAACATATATATTTATGCCCATATATATATATTATGACTTAATTAATATACGTTCTGGCGAGACTTTTTGGTGTCCAGAATCCGGCGAGAGAAGTCGGCTAAAATTTCCATGTCTCATTTATTAACCATAATTAAGTTTATGCCTAATACCGGTTTTATTTTTGCTGTCAATTTTTTGTTTATTGTAATCTTTTTCCATATTTATTTTGATGCTTTTTTGGTTTGAGATAAGTTCAACAAACCGCGTCAAATATTTGATGAAATTTGAATACAATACGTTTTGCCTGATTTGCTTACAAATGGCCAAGTTAATTGTTGTTGTTGTGGCTGTTTTCGGCCCACCCAGAAATCAATTGCATTTATTGCTAAATTTAATCTAAATCAATTGCGCAGCTTAAGAACAGAATATTGTGAGATGAAATCAAAACAATTTAAAAGTACACAAACATTTTTGCAACAAAAAGCAAAAAAAAAATAAAAATGCACAAATAAATAGTAAAATACAAAATTAAAATGTGCGAAGCATTTAAAGTTGTCTCATTAGTGTCACTTACAGTGGCTGTCAAACTGTAGCTCGACAAGTGCCAACATGTGCGATCAATTAATACGGATGTTGTGTGTGCTCACAACAAATGCAAAAAACAAACTTTATGACTTGCGTTATTTACTGTTATCGCTGCTGTTGTTGTTGTTGTTGTTTTGCGTACCCACGCCCTAGACTGTGCGTGGGTATACCCTGTAAACGGTAAACGATAAACGATAAACGGTTAGCCGCGGGTCAAGTTTGTGTCTTAAGTCTTTTGTTTTGTGCGGATTTCAAATGATTTGTGCAGCGATAAAGCGATTTGAACAAACATTTCCGTTAACTAGGCGGCTTGTTAGCGGTGTATTGCATGATTGATCGATTGATTGATTGATTGATTGACTGATTGATGTATATTTGTACTTATTTACGTTACATTTATTTATTTAAAGTCAACTACAAACAGTCGAGCTGAAATTTATGGAGAAATTAATGTAAAATAAAAATACAGGTGTGCTACAGAAATCTCTTTCACCTGAAAAATGACATTAATTTCATACAAATTTAAGTCAAATTTAAGTGGAAGAGATTTCTGTAGCACACCTGATAAACAGATTTTTAAGAATGTTTGAATTAAATTAAATTTCAATTGTAAAATAAGTTTTGTAAATTTAACAATTAACTGGTTGTTTTTTTAAATATATTTATTTACTTATTTGTTTAAATTTTACACACATTGAATTTTTAGGAATTTAAAAAAAATAAAAATTTGCTTAAGGATCTGTTAAATTACATTTATTTCAAAATGTACAATGTTTAATTTCTATTGGTTTATTTATTTATTCAACTTTAACTGGAAGCAGTGAAAAAGTGTTTAATTTAAAAGTTGAAGAAAAAAAAATGATTTAGGAAATTAGAACCTCAATACAGCACAGTATAAAAATATAATTTTTGAAATTTAAATTTCAGCATCAAAATTATTTTCCAATTTTTATTATATATCTTAAAAAGTAACTTATATTGTTGACAAAATTTTCTAATAATTAAAATTACAATTAGCAATTTTATTAAATTAAATTTTAAAGTTTTACACTAAAACAATACAACTAAAAAACAGTTGGAAGTTGATTTCCGCTTGTCTTATTTTTTTGGTTAAACAAATTGACATATTTGGGCCTAAGACACGCGTAACTGTTAACAGTTCTAATCGAACTATGCGGAAATGCATTGACAACACTGTCAGATTGCCAGACTGTCCGACTGACAGACGAACATAACAAACAATTAAGTTTAATTGCAGTCGTGGGGTTTAGTTGGCGCTGATTCTCCAGCTAAATACCTGTTAAATGTGTATTATTTTAGTCTGTTATGTGCTTGTAAGTGTGAGAAACTGGTTTAGTGCACATATATCATCGGTTGATATAGCTGATATAGTTAATACTTAATACTGTGCTGATATCACTAGTAATTTTCCTTAATTAAAAGCAGTTGAAGAATGGAAAGTTAAGGCAGTCAGTCACTGACCTACGTAAGCTGTATAACTGAATAACAAATTCAAATACCAACAGAATAACAATTGCGATTTGCACAAAAATTATTAACTTAACGCATTAACTAATTATAACTCTGATGTTTCTAGAATGCCATTTTCTTTTTACCTTTTGTTGTGCAGCGGAAATTCCAAGTAAAAGCACCGGAAACACTTTTATCAAATTTCGTTTTTACTTCCATTATTTTTTTTGGTTGTAATTTTAGTAAAATTTAATTAAGTTGGTTTTTAAACACGCACACATAAAAAGTGAAAATCTCTTGCTAGCTCGTAATTAGATGGTAATCAAATGATGAAAACTTCAGTTCACAGTCTGGAGTGTCTACCGAGTGTCTTGGTCGCAGTCATGAATCATGAATCATACTCATGATGACTTGTTGCTTGACAATTCGATTTATTTGGGGTCTTAACACACGCTACACTTCACTGGCTGTGCTATATTGCGTCATAACTACAAAAGACACTGTACTCTTTTTTGCCAGTCATCATTTGATAACAATAAAAAAAACAGTGCGTATGCGTGATAAGCGCAATGTTAACTGAACAACAGGATACTCCCACTAAAAAAAACGTTGTTTAAACTGCAACTGAGTAGACAACTAAATACCAGGCTTGCCACACACAATAACAAATTAAATAAAATCTAAAATATAAATAAATATAAATCGAGCATACTCGACTGTCAGAGACCCCATACTAACCATGGAAAAGCAAACACTGCTTAAAATAAAATAATATAAATCGCTACAAATATTAATATAGTTATGTATGTACTAAATGTACTTTCGCCCAACAATCGAGTGTGCTCGACTGTAAGATACCCCGTACTAACCATGGAAAAGCAAACACTGCTTAAAATAAAATAATATAAATCGCTACAAATATTAATATAGTTATGTATGTACTAAATGTACTTTCGCCCAACAATCGAGTGTGCTCGACTGTTAGATACCCCGTACTAACCATGGAAAAGCAAACACTGCTTAAAATAAAATAATATAAATCGCTACAAATATTAATATAGTTATGTATGTACTAAATGTACTTTCGCCCAACAATCGAGTGTGCTCGACTGTAAGATACCCCGTACTAACCATGGAAAAGCAAACACTGCTTAAAATAAAATAATATAAATCGCTACAAATATTAATATAGTTATGTATGTACTAAATGTACTTTCGCCCAACAATCGAGTGTGCTCGACTGTAAGATACCCTGTGCCCTGGCACACCGATAGCTGAATACTTATTCCCAATCTATGAGTTCGGTTGAGATACTAAAAAAAATTTCAAACTAAATCTATATTTTAGATTAATCGTTCCTATGGCAGCTATAAGAGATAGTGGTCCGATATCAACCAAATTAAATCAGGATGTAAAGGACCGTCCCATATGCATATTCTGTCATTTTGGTTCAGATATCTCAATCAACAAAAAAGTTTTTCATGCTACGACTTGATTTTCGACTGATCGTTCCTATGGCAGCTATAAGATATAGTGGTCCGATTCAAAATCTAAAACAAACTCGATCTGCTTGCAATATAAACGAACCTGCATACCAAGTTTGGAGTCTCTAGCTCTTTTAGTCTCTGAGATCTAGACGGACAGGGCTATATCGACTCGGTCTTTGATGCTGATCAAGAATATATACACTTTATGGGGTCTGCCACGCCTCCTTCTGCCTGTTACGCCCTTCTTTTTTGTGACAAAGTTAATAGACCCCTGTCCATTTTTTAAGTACGGGGTCTAAAAATAATAATACTAAAAAAAATCATGAGAAATTCCACACAAAAAAAAAACAACTTGATGCGATTCTTCAAAAGCGGCAATTACAGTTACTCCTCGGCACGCTGGCCACGCCCACAACAGCCCACAGGCTGCAACGTGCACTGTGCACTGCCTAATGGCAGACACTGTGTGTCAGTGTGCGCCATTAATGAGCCAAGTTAATGCCATGACTTGGCTTTCAGCGCTGCAACTTCAAACGCAGACAGAAGGCGACAAATAAGCATTGTTTTGTCAGACTGACGGACAAACGGACAGACTGATAAATTGACTAACTGACTAATTGACTGACTGACCAATTGACCGACTGACCAGCTTAGCGGCATGACATGCAGATGAATGGCCCAGAGACAGGTGGCCAAAAGACCTAAATGTGCCAACATACATAACTTGAAAGTGACTGAAAAGTGCAGGATAAAGTCAACAGAGATTTTGAAATGTTAAATAAACTCTCTATAAATAACAAAAAGTGTTAACAATTAAAGTTAACGCAAATTAAGCAAAATATTTATATATTTGCGTATATATTTATTTAAGAGAAGGTCGAATTCTTAATCATCGCCATGTGATGAAATAAAGAAAATCGAAAGCGTTGAAATTACAGATATTTTTAAGATGTGAACGTTTTTATACCCTTTGAAAATGTTATCACTATTATTTAGAAATGTTTAATATAAAAATGTAATCCAAATAGATTAAAAATCAAAAATGTTTTCAATGTTTAAGTGTAACTTTGTCAGCATTTATAAATGTTGTATATTTTATTATGTTTTTTTTTTGTTGAATATTTGGTTTTTTCTTAAAAATTTTATATAAAAAAAGCATGGAAAAATTCTCAACTCCATTAGGCTAAAAATTAGTTTGGATTCTCTAGATTCAATTTATTTAATTATATAATTAAATTAGTTTTGAATCTACAGATTCTATTATATTATTACCAAAGATAAATAGACTTAAAAAAAAGAAAATTGAAAATGTAATATTTTAAAATCAATGTTTAAGTGTAACTTTATCAGAATTTATAAGTCTCTTCACATATTATATTTTATACATGTATTTCATTAGATTTTTTTTATAAACATTATTTTTTGTTCGTAATCATTTTTTATTTAATAAGCAACGGAAATTTCTTATCACATTCATGCTTTAAATTTGCTTGAGTTTTATTACCATAATTTATATATATAATTAACGAAGGTCTAAATAAAGTTTAAAAATTAAAAATGTAAGGCATAATATTTCAGACTCAATTTTCGATTGAAACTTTTTTCCGCATTCAAACTGTTAAGCATGTAATATATTTTGAAATAGTGTTAATTTAAATACTTTTTTGTTCTTGATAATGTTGTTTTAATTATTATCAAATAAATAGCGGGAAATTCACTTCCCCGTCACGCTTTTAATTTGTTTGCATTTCACAGACGCATCACGTTTCGCTATTTAATGTCTATATTGATTATTGGCAAAACAGTGTGTGCCAAATGTAGCTGCACATTAACTTGATTTTCATATAGATGCACATTCAAAGTCGCATTAAAAGATGGGGTTTAATTAAGTTAAGTAAACAAATTGAGTTTAATTATAGATGGAAACGAAGTCCGAGCTAAAGTCCGAGTCCAAGACAGGAACAATTACAATTACTGGGTATCGAATGGAAATATTATGGAAAATCACGAACAGTGGGCTCTTTACAGCTAATTAACTTAAAGACCCTTCTGGCCAATCTCGACAAATTGGTAAATCACAATCGACCAGCCAATGTTAAATCGCTAATAATTACAAAAAGTCGCGCTCGATTGCTTAATAACCATAATTAGCATTAGCATAACTTGTTTAATTTCTCATTTTCTTTAATAAACACGTAATTTACACAATGCACATTCCACGACACAAAGTCAAAACTTTTGTTCCTGTTCCTTGAATCGCATATATCGAATAAAAACAATATATATATATATATATATATACTTAATTCTAAAGCTCATTTATCTTTGTGCCAAGGCTATTGCAACAGATTAGACCAGTTTTTTTTTTTGAGGTTTTTTTTGTACTCGATTTTTCTAAATTGGCGTACGAATTTTATGGAAAATCAATGGAGGCCACTGCCCCCAAAAACTGCATACGGAAATTCACTGAGAATGTTGTTCGCGCAAATCACAAAACCAACAAAAAAACACACAAAAATCTCGTAGCCGGTTTTTTTGATTATTGCACAAATTCTCTTCGGTCTGAGATCAATGGGTAGGTGGGTTCCACCTTTGCTCGTAATTGTTATCACATATAAGGCCAACCAGCTGGCCACACAGACAATAGGAAAATTGTATTTCCCCTCCCCACCCAACTTCCCTGTCTTGTTAACGCCCCCTTTTTGGTGTGCCTTTGAACCTTTTGATTGATGGTGGGCTTAAATTGATGGATATAACGGATTGTTACACTGCTCAAAAAACACAGTAATAACAAGTGGGAAAGGCTATAGTCGAGCGCTCGACTTTAGGATACCCGTTACTTATTTAAATAAATTTTAAATATTTTTTATTGCATGCTTTTAGGCATTTACATTGCTCGAAACTTAAATCAGCCATTACCACCTTTCTATTTGTCCGATCTTGTTGCGT
Organism: Drosophila suboccidentalis; assembly: GCA_037043435.1. NCBI lineage: Eukaryota > Metazoa > Arthropoda > Insecta > Diptera > Drosophilidae > Drosophila > Drosophila suboccidentalis. The sequence goes on along the minus strand of JBAMBK010001105.1, from coordinate 160,145 downwards.
TTAAGAAGAATGAAAGCTTAAATTAATATATAACGGACATGGCTGTATCGACTCGGCTGTTGATGCTGATCAAGAATATAGAGTCGGAGATGTTTCCTTCTCCCTGTTACATACATTGCAACGAATACAATATACCCTTTTACTTATTTTTTTAAGTAACGGGTATAATAATTTACTTATTAGTTGTAATTGTTTTTGCAATCCAGTTAATATTTACTGTGCAATTAAATACTATATTAATAAAAACTAGACATTTCAGCTTACATTTTATTATTATTTTTTAAAATGTAATTTAAATCATTTTGATTTAAGTAAAAATCTTGTTAAACAGCATTAAAAAATTACTTTATTTCATAGATAAACTAAACAAACATTTTATTTTGAATAACAAAAACTTGTTTAATAGCAGTTGTTATAATAAATATTCTATTTATTAGTTGACAATTTACTTACATTAAATATATACCAGTTAATATTTATTATGCAATTTAATAACTAAATCTGAACACTTTAAATTGCATTTTATTTTGATCCTTTTTATGATTTGATTTTATTAATATGTAGCTTGAGTTGAAAAACAAGTTTCATAGTTTCATACTGTATTTATAGCTTGGTTATTTATGTATTTACATAAAAGATACGCTAATATTTATTATCCAATTTAATATTAATAAAAATAATTACATCTTGACATTTCAATTTGTATTTAATTTTATTTCTGTTTATTTCGTGTCAGATTATTATTTACATTACGCACATAATAATATTTATATTGTCAATATTTTTTTATAACTTAAGAATTACGTATTTTATTGGCATTATTATCTGCAATAAAAATATATATAAAATTATCACATTAACGTTGAATAAATACAAACTAATAAAAATATTTTATTGCCAGAATCAACATAGTTGGTATTCTATTAATATAATTATGTTTTTTTTTAATTTATAAATCTTTAAACGAGTGATAAATGTAAAGATTAATATTGTATGAAATAGAAAAACAAATATTTTATTGTAATATTTATAATATTTCAAGAATTTCATGAAAATATATTTTATGAACTTTCCAATTATTTTTTCTTTAAACAGAATAATTTCAGCTTTCAAAAATTGTGTTTATTTAAATATAAAAATTGCAATCTTTCACATTAAATTATATTTACAATGTAAGCATTTTCTAGGCATATCTTTCTCTCAGTGTAGATTGTAAGGCGCAAGAATGTTGCAATTTGTGACGTGAATTTATATTGATTTGACATTTGAACCTATGAATTAAGCTGCTAACCAAGGCTGATTGCCACAGAGACTAATCTAATCATTTGCATATTTTTGGTATTAATTTTTATCTTGTTGTTGTTATTGCAGGAATACCTGTCACAGTTTTACGATGGCTGGCGGGATCTTATGGACAACAAATCAGATCCGCGCACCCGAGACTATCCGCTCATGGATTCGCCGTTTCCAACGATAGCAATCAGCTTGACATATGCGTACTTTGTAAAGGTAAATATATGGCGAAGGGAATCACCTGATATAAATACATACATATACACTCTAAAAGACTAAACATGTATTTAGTAGGCAGCTTTCAATCTATAATTATCCATTCATCCAGTCTGTGATTGTGGGGAAAAACCCAAATGAACACGCAGCATTTAATGATGATGCTTCTAGAATGTAGACTGTAGACTGTAGACTGTTGACTGCTGTGTAGAATCTAGAATCCAGATATTTCCATTTGATGATGATGATGATGATCATCCACTTGCCACTTGCCACACGGATGCATTTTACAACCGTCTTAAGAGGGCAGGACAAAACTTGTTTCTCCATTTTTATTGCATTGCAAAAAGAGATGAAAAAAAAAATGGAAACAACGAATATAAAATAAGTTCAGGGCCATTCGAGCCATTAAACAATCAAAGTTAATCAGTCGGCCAACAAGTCAGCGAGTCAACGAGCCCAGATAGCCAACGTGTTGAATTCATGTTGAAATCTTTGACCCAAGTGGGCCAAAACCAAAATTACATATGCAAAAATGAGTTGAAAAAAAATCGACGAAAATCGATTTCTATTTAGGTTTCAGCTTTGCATTGGTTTACATTTTTTCAGTCTTGTTGTATTAAAATACGATGGACCGACACACATACACATACACATACATATGCATGTAATCATTTAAACATTTAAACATTTAAATGGCTTTCACATAGCGGCCAAAATACAAAAGACTTAGGCAACGAACTTGTCCCAAAATCAACAATCCGATTGATTCGTTAATTGCAGCATCGCACCTTTGTTTGAACACGTCTGTATGTATGTGAGCATAAGTATTGCACGAGTCTGTGGGCAATGGGCCAAAAGCAATTAAAGGATGGAAAGGCCTAAGACTAAGCAGGCCAAAAGTGACTGGGCCGAAATGTAAAAATGTAGATTTAGATACATTTATAGATTGATTTTAAGAATTAAGTAAGAAATAAAAATAAATTGAAAGTAGTTAATAATACGTATATTAAAAGCAGGCCAAAAAGGTATATCAATGGTTTCTCAAAATAATTCGTGGTATTGAAATATTTCACAATTTATTTGCAAGCTTAGTAAGAAATAACAAGAAATAGATATTTTTTAAATATATGTATATATTTTTGTATAACTCATGTCATCGAAAAAAGTTTACAGAAACTTTTTAGAATGAATTTAGCAGGAATTAAAAAATAATAAGAAATTGATAATGATACGAATATTAAAAAAAGATGCCATAAAGGGTACGATGGTTTATGTATGGGAATAAATAATGAATTATTAGAATTTCTTATCGAAATGTTTCGCAATTTAACTGCAAATTTTAATAAGAATTAACAGAAAATATATATTAATATTAATACATATACTTTTGTTTTAATTTTTTATAGAATTTTTGTCATCAAAAATAGTTTGCAGATATAATTATTGAAAGAGTTTAGTAAGAAATAAATATAATTAAAATAATTATTTTATTCAAAAATATTAAGTAGTTGTTATTTATTTAATTTAAATCTTTATATTGTTTCTGTCTCTCTTTTTTTAATTATATATTTAAAACAGCTTGAAAAACTTGTTTTAAATTAAACTTTCAGTATATTTCTATATATTAAAATGGTTCATGCTTAAATTTGACTATCTTACTTAGTGTAATCGTTAGAATACAAACGGTCCATTTTGAAAGTCAATTTTTGATAAAATGAGCAAAAATATAAAAAAATGGAATTACAGTCGAACTTCCCTAACTCGAATCACCATTATCCAAAGAAAAAGTTCGACTTCGTCTTAGGGAATTATTATAGTTTTAAAGTCTTTTAAAAGGGAACTTAAAATTCATTCATTCATAAATACATTTCAAATTGTCAACTTTTTTGTTATATTCAACAAAAACATATTCCAGTTTGATCAAGACCTGTCAATATTCTCAAAAACTGGGCTTTTCGATCATTTGCTGTATTCAGAAGAAGTTCCCGATTCAAATGACATCATAATTAATTATCTATTTTTTCAGCCACCCAAATTTTTGTGGTCCAGTTTCGAATTCCAGTTTGCATATTAAATAATTTAATTAAATAATTTAAATTATCTTGCGCTGTTACGCTAACAAAGAAGTATATAAAGTACGTCTTTCCTAAGGCTAATTCACCAGCCAATGTAATTGTTGATGCAATATTCTATCGTATTGCATCACCATATGTTAATGTACATCAATATTAAATAGCCTAAAACAGAAACGAAAAACAAATTCAAACTTTATTGGGGGCCAATAGTTAGTTATGGTGAAATTCGACTTATGGAAGTTCGAGTTACAGAAGCACAATTGTATGAAATTTGCGCAGTGAACGCTATTGCAATTCTGTGGAAATGCCCATATATAGTATTGATATTAAGACAATTCTATTTATATTTTTAACAATTCTTTCCATTGAATTACTTTGCAGTAATAATTTTTAATAGTCGAGTGTTTTGCATCACAAAATGTCTGAAAATTCACGAACTTTTCCCTTCAACCCTTTATTTGTCTTCAGGTTCTTGGACCCAAACTGATGGAGAACAGAAAACCCTTTGAGCTGCGCAAAGTTCTGATTGTTTACAATGCGGCGCAGGTTCTTTTCAGCATGTGGCTCTTCTACGAGGTAAGCATTCAATTTTGTTTCTCTTTTTTGTTCGAAATTCTCTTGGCAATTCTCACAATAAAATTCTCATCTCTCTAGTCTTGCATAGGTGGATGGCTGAATGGCTATAATTTGAGATGCGAGCCCGTTGATTATTCCTATTCACCGCGTGCGATACGAGTGAGTATAAATAAAAATTAAAAAAAACAAAATATATATAAATATATATACTTATATAAGAAAGTTGGATTTCAGCTACACACACACACACACACACAGCTAATTCTAAGTAAGAACAAATCCTAGTGTTTGTTCAGTGTGCCAGTTTTATATAGCATGTATTAAGCCAACCAGTTTTTTTATTATTATGTATTTTTTTTTTTGTTCTTTTTGACTTAAGCAAAAAGGTTATAACGGTGACTGGTTCTTATGCTAATCAATCGATGACAAATGGCAAATGGTCCAAGATTCTATTGACAGCTTTTGAAGAGGCCTCACGTGTCGCCAAGCGGCATTTTCTACGCTCTTAGCCCGATCTTAACCCAATCTGGCCAATATGCCCAATAGAAAGTGCCAATAATCTCTGAGGCTTTGACAGAAATTTGCATAGAACTATAAATATGTCTGAAAGAATCAGAATTTGGTGAAGCAAATGCAGCTGTTTCGCTGTCTCCAAGCGACTTAAGATACCCTGTAGTAAATTAAAGTGGGCAAGGGAGTTTTTAACAAGTAAAAAAAGATATTTTCAGTTAAGGAAATCGATGGTATAATAAACATAGAATATATGAAAGAAAAATATCTGAATGATATATAAAAATTTTATTTGAATTATAAACAAAATTTAAAGTTACGAAGAAAATAAAGTTAAAGTGAAAAAACAATTGTATATGTAATATAAAAATAATATATAAAAAAAATAAAAATTGGGACAACAATTGTTGCTAGCATTGGAAAAAAAAAACACAGAAAACCCCAATAAAACCAATATAAAATTAAAGAATAGTTAAAATAGTTGTATGTCCATGAATAAACAATTTGATTGATTACAATAATTACACACCTTGATTTAAATTAACAAATGATTGCTAATTTATATTTTTGAAATTCATAAAGGTAACGATTTCTGCTTTTTATAAAATTACAATAATTGAATTATAATAATATTCAAAGTCGCAATGAAATCAAATAAAAACTGTTCATTTTATAATTTATATATTGAGATCAAAACGTTATTTTATTTTTATTTTAATTTAGGTATTTTTAAAAATGATAATTGATACGATTACTGCTTCTTATTATAGTAAAATAGTCGCAATAAAATAATAATCGTAATTTAAAATCGTATTGAGCTAAAAAAATAATATTAATCTTATAATATATATTTATTTCTTTTTAAATATTAATTGATATGATTTCTGCATCCTATTAAATTACAATAATTACAATCAAATAGAATTTGTAATTTTATAATTTATATATTGAGATCAAAAAGTATTTTTATTTTTTTTAATAAATTATATATTTTTAAAAATGATAATTAACACGATCTCTCTAAAACTCGTTGCTGAAAATCGTATTGAGTTAAAAAAAATAATATTTATTTTATCATATATATATTTTTTTTTTTTAAACATTAATTGATATGATTTCTGCTTCTTATTAAACTACAATAATTAAATTTGAATAATAAAAGTAATCGTAATAAAATCAAATAGAAATTGTTCATTTATTAATTTATATATTGAGATGAAAAAGTAATTTTGTATTTTCTGTGTAATTTAATTTTGATACGATTTCTGCTTCTTATTACATACAAACTGTTAATTTTTTAAATTAAATATTTTTTAAATATGATCTTCGTTAATCAAATATATAATAATATTATTAGTCGTAATTAAATCAAATAGAAATTGTTCATTTAATAATTTATATATTGAGATCAAATAGAAGTTTTGGTTAAATTTAATTTTGATACGATTCCTGCATCTTTTTTTATAATTTATATATTTATATATATGAAAATGATCTTCGTTAATCAAAAATACTCTTCATATTTTGTATAGACTGCATGGGGCTGCTGGTGGTATTACTTCTCCAAGTTCACCGAGTTCTTCGACACGTTCTTCTTCGTGATGCGCAAGCGGTACGATCAGGTGTCGACGCTGCACGTGATCCATCACGGCATCATGCCCGTCTCCGTCTGGTGGGGCGTCAAGTTCACACCTGGCGGCCACTCCACCTTCTTCGGCTTCCTCAACACCTTCGTGCACATCTTTATGTATGCGTATTACATGCTGGCCGCCATGGGACCCAAGGTGCAGCGCTATCTCTGGTGGAAGAAATACTTGACGGTGATGCAGATGATACAGTTTGTACTCGTTATGGTGCACTCGTTCCAGCTGTTCTTCAAGAACGATTGCAACTATCCCATTGGATTCGCCTACTTCATTGGCGCCCACGCCGTTATGTTCTACTTCCTCTTCTCCAGCTTCTACAAACGCGCCTATGTGAAGCGCGATGGCAAAGTAAGTTAAAGAAATTTTTGATTATTTTTATGAAAATAAAAAAAATAAAATTAACTATACAATTTAGAGAAAATATTAAATAATCAACAAAAATATTCAGTTTAAAAAAAATTAAATAAAATCTAGTTTATTCATATTAAGAAAATATACCTTTAATTTGTTCTGATTTTTGAGATTTTTCTATTCAAATATTAAAATATATTTTTATAAAAAAAAATAAAAATATAAAAATGGAAAAAGGAAAGGCATTATTCAGAGTACAAAAATTAGATAAAATCTAGTTACGAAGCTTAAATTTTTTTTCAAATTTTTTGAGATTTTTCTATTTAGTTAAAAAAATTATTCAGAGTTCAAAAATTAGGTAAAATCATATTCTGATAATCATCTTACGAAGCTTTAATTTTTACTGATTTTGAAAATTTTTTAAATTATTTTAGAAATATACATTTTTAATTTAATAGCAAAAGTTATAAAACTATTTTAAAAAATAAAATATTCAAAGTACAAAAATGTTGGAAAATCAATTTCATTTATATTAGGAAAAAAAAGATGTTTTTTCTTTTCTTTTGTATTTTTGAGATTTTTTTACTCAAATAGTGACACTTTTTATTCATTGTGCGAATTTATTCCAGATGATTTCAAAATCAAATCGTACAAAAAAACATCATTTCTAAAATTGAAATATTCGATTTAAATGTATAAATATTTTAAATCTATGTATACAATTTTTAAAACTTAATATTTAAAAATAAAATGTCATAAATTGCAATTTAAATTCTTGCGCTTTATGTATAAAATGTAAAATATGAAGCCACAATGCAAAAGAAAGGCTTAAAATATTTGAAAATATTGAAAATCTAGCATTAAATCAATGTTGAAAATGTATAAATATATAAAACATTAAACAAAAATGTTTAAAAAAATTGTTTTAAAAATTTAAATATATACAAAATTTATCATTAAATCAGTGTAGACATCAGTGCACGCTAGTGACAAAAGCAGGCTCCAGAACAAGATATTTTTAAAACTGTTTCCGCGCTAAATTGTATATAAATTTTATATAATTTCTATTTTAAAACTACAAGCTAAACCCAATTTTGAAAATCTGCTAGAAAATCTAAACTAATTCTGTTATTTGTTTTCGTTTTTCAGGACAAATCGGCTGTTAAGGCCAATGGACATGCGAATGGGGCATTGAAAAAGGACGACGATGCGACGCAGCCGCAAAAGGGCAACTTAAATGGCGCCAACAATGGATTCAACAGATTCCAAAACACATTCCACAAATTCACAACCGAGATGTGCAATCCGGCAATGAATTCCAATACGAGACAGCGGATTCTGGTCAATGGGAATGCGAATGGGAATCTGATTGGGAATGGGCATGGGAATGGGGGCAACAAGTGAGAGAGAGAGAGAGAGAGAGAGACGGGGAGAGACGTCGCTGTCGTTGCCGTCAGTTATGCTAGCCAAAACGCCAGCCAGCCAGCCAACCAATAAACCAATAAATAAATAACAACAAAAACAAAGCATAAATTAATTAAATGTACCAATTAAATTACCGTAACATTAAATTAATTCTAAGCATAGGGAGTCCAAGTGTAATTCTAAGAAAAAGAAAATACGAAATATTTTTAAAGAAAATTGTAAAATGAAAAATTTAAACAAAAACGAAAAAATACATAAATATATTTGTCATAGAAATCCAAATTGTAGCAATTGCACGTATGTTTTATATATATATTTTTATCTATACTTTAAATATATCTATATATGTATCTGTATTTGTATCTCTATCTTACAAAACTATATCCATCTCCCTCCATTAGCCGCTTGCAGAGCAGAGCAGAGCCGCTTGCTTAACATTTTTATATGTATTTTATTTTTTTATGGTAATGCAAGCAAAATAATTTTTTGATACGTGTTTAATTATTTCGTTGGATTTTTCTGATCAACAGAGATGTGTTTTTTATTTTATAAATAAAATCGAGATTGAAAAACTTGAATGTGTTTCACTAATTGCTTCATTTGACTGTCTATTCAGTTAATTAATAACACTAGATAAATGCGACTTATGAAGTAATTGTTTAGTTACAATTGTCATGCCGATTAAGCATTTTCTGAAAAAGCATAAAAGAAAACTTGTATATTATTTTTAGACACTGACTAAGCAAGCATAAGATACTTGTATGTAATTATGCATAATCAAGTGCATTTGTTAGACGAAGAATTACTGGCAAAAGTAAAATTGATTGCATTAAATAGCACAAGTTTTACTATTATTAACAGTGCTAAATCGCTTTAATTTGAAAATTTCAAATTTTGGCGCGCTTTTTAGTATCTAAGTATTTGTTTTTCGTATTGGAATTTTATCCATTTGCAGTTTATTGTTACCCTCCATCGATGTTTTCCATGTTTAAAAGTAAAGCATCGAAGAAAACATCGATCAATTTGAAAATTTTCAAATTTGGAGCCCAGCCAAGGGGCTGCCACCTTGTTTTGCGAAAGTAGGGCCAAGGCTGCCACACAGTTTCAACTTTTTGTGTTTTTTTTGTAATTTTTTTTTAAGATTTTCAAATAAGTTTAAATAATTCAATTCAAAAAACAAAGAAAACTATAAATTTTCTAAAATAATAAAGTTTATTTTAAAATTGGTTTGGGGCATGTCAGCCTTTGCGTGGCGAAGAAATTTACACAATTCTAAAGAACAAAATTATAAAATCGCAAAAAATATAACAAAACTCATTTGAAAGTTTTAAAGCTCTAGCTTCAATATTTAAAAAAAAAAAACAATGCTTAACTTTAACATTTTTTTTCAACTTGTTAAAAGTGGTCAAAAATTATACCGTTGCCAAGGCTGCCACCTTTTATTTTTTGTGTGCCAAACTTGGCCCAGGCTGCCACCTTTTTTTTTTGCCGATGAATCGCTGATTTTATTAGAGGTGTGTGTTTGTTTGGTGTTGTCTTTGCTGACAACACATAAAATTTTTTGGACATGACTTTAAAATCTGTAAATCGTCGTAATTATCAGGATTTATTAGTTTTCTTGTATATAAAAACATTCGATAGTGGGCTACCAAACATCGATGGTTGCTTTGTTTTTTTTGCCTTGTTTCACTCGATGTTTCTCCACTTCTAGTCTAAATAAACGCCGATTTAAAAATATCAAAAAAGGAAAAATATTTTATTGCCAAATTTTTTTTAAGACAGGATTGGTTTGCTTTTATTTTAACAATAGCAAGTGAATTTAGTGCTACGCTACTCGTGAATTGCAGCAATGACGTCATTTATAGAGGCATCTATTTGCGCTACCTTGTGAGCGTATTAACCCATGCATTCTCTCTCTCTTGCTTTCGTCGTTTTCCTTTTGGGTTTTTTGTTGTTTTTGTTTCCCGCTTAGTTTCATTTTAGACTTTCTTGTGCATGGTTGTTGCCGCTTTTTGATTCGGTTTTCTTTTCGGATATAGTTTGTTAAATTCGATTCCTGTGCGTGGGTGCGTGTATGTGTGTGTACGTGTTTTAATTAAAAGCAAAATTATTGCAACAAGCACAAAAAAAACACATTGTTTAAATAAACCGCACAAAACGCTTTCCTCAAGTTCTCTGAATTCGCGGCGTCGATCGGTTCATTAACACACAAGTGTGTGTGTGTTTGTCTGTCTGTATTTGTAGTACACGTGTGTGTGTGAAATTCTTGAAATTTAAGCAAAAATTCCATCGTTCGCCGGCCTGAAAAATCCTCCCCAATTGGCGGTGAGTTTCCCATCGATTTTCAGTTAACAACTTGTTGTGCGCTTACTCACAGAATGTATGCGTGCATTGAGAAAAATTAGTCATCGCTGTAGTTGCTGCGTGGTTTTAATTAAAAAAAAAAAAAGAACGGGGAAAAAAAACTGTCTCCTGTTTCCCGCCGCGCCCAGCAACGAACGCGCTTCGTAAGAGTGACGAAACAGGAAAGCAACAGCCAAAGCAATAGTTTAAGAGAGTGCACGTGCGAGGCTGCTCTCTTGCTTCGTGCGTGCGTGTGTGTGTGCGAGAGAGTGAGAGTGAGCGTCTATGTGCATGGACGTGGAGTCGTGCCCTTTTCAAAGGGGCACCACATAAATGTCAATTGTATTATGTACAAATGATTTGTTTATGCTTGAGAGATGACTTTAATTTCATTTGATATTAATAAATAAAAATTAATTGAAAATAATTTGCAGTCAGTTAGTGTCAGTTAAATTCAAATTAAAGCTTTTATTCGTGCGTGTGCAAGGGAGTGGGCCAAGAGCGTGAGAGGCAGAGAGAGAGATGAGCATAATAAGTGATTAATGGATTCCAATTCGTTCCCAGAGATGCTCTGTCAATTGGTTTGCACACATTCGAGTTATGTCAATTCATTTTTGTTGCATCACGCGTCGCGACGGTCTTTTCCCTGCCGTGAACGTCAAGTTGTCAGCGTCGTGACTGAGGTGTGTGTGTGTGTGTGATTTTGAGTGTATGCGTCTGCGCGCAGCCCTGCGATGCATTTATTGTCGATCAGGGAAGAAATTTCACCTGTCAGCAATGCGGAAACCAATTCGCAGAGGGTAATCGAGGGTAATGGCAATTGAGTTCATGCAATGCACAGAAGGTCGGTGCTCGATCAGAACAGTGTGTAATGGCAAATGGAATAAAAGCTTTAAGGTTTTGTATTTTTTTTTTCATTCCAGAGCTTTTACAAAGATTTGCTGAGCGTGTGTGAATTATGTGGATTTGGTGTTGTGTGTGGAACTCGACTCATTAGACTATGTAAACTGCAAGTTGTTAATTGAATTCTAAGACCTTGCACCTTGCGCAATCCCCTTCCCCCACTCCTCCTAGACAGTTTGACACTTGCGTCATTTATTTATTTTTTTTCTCTCTCATTTCAAATTGTTAAATCAATAAGAAAAAAGCACATTGTAAATGGTCAACAAATACAAATCTCGAATCAAAAGTCCCAAGGTTCAAGTTCGCAATATCTTTTGTATTTTTTTTGTGTTTTGTTGTTTGAGATCCCCCGCTATGTGTTACGCCTCAGTCGAGTTCCATCGATTGTTGCTGAGAGGCGGCGTTGGCGTCGGCGGCGGCATTATTCAGTTGGCTGCACTGCGAATTGGGAGAGCGTTAAAAATATATAGAAATTTCATTTTAGCACCGCGCAGCGATCAAAGTCCACAATCCACGCTCCACACTCTGCCCGCCGTTTTGACTACACATACTCCACACACACACACAACATTTGTATATGTACATAAATATGTGGATCTCGGTGTGCTGTGATGTTTGATGGCATCGTAAGAGAGTGACTGTGTGTGTGTGTACATATATATATTTATATGTATGTATGCATATCATATCATTTATGTATGTGGGTCTCTTAGCATCTCATGCTTGATAAGCACTCTTTGGCACCTAAAAGTAATCTATTGAGCCAAAAACAAACGAAAAATGAGCCAAATAAGAAGGCCGTCGAACACGGAACATCGAACATGCTGCAAATGCCACTCTTCTCTGTTAGTATGCAAGTGTTAGTGACTTTTTCTGTTAATTTGCAAGTGTTAGTGACTTTTTCTGTTAATTTGCAAGTGTTAGTGACTTTTTCTCTCTTCACTTGCAAGTATTGGTGCGTTTGTTAGTATTTGTGCGCGCTAAATTTGAAATGGAAAAACGTGAAATTTTCTAAAATTAATTTAAAAAAGCTGAGAATTAATTTCAAAAAAACAACAAAATCCAAAATTAGGTAAAATAATTAACTTTATTTAGAAATTGGTTTTGGTGGCAAAATTGAGAAAAAACCCAAAAAAAATTGAGAAATAACAGGAAATTTGAGAAACAAGAAATATCAATAATTCGAGAAAAATTCAACAAATTCTCTGACACTAATTTCAAAGCTCTAGCTCAAAAAACAAAAAAGTTCACTTTTTCGGCCATGTCAACAATTTGACATTGGATTGCTGGAGAATTTATTCTGAAGCACCAGGCAAACAGAACAGTAGCAAGTAGATACACAGAAAACGTTTTGCGTTTAGCGGGAGCGAGAGAGCGCGCTTTACAGCACACTGGAGTGACCGGTGCGACTAGCTTTTGGGTTAATGGCGTGCTTGCCAAGCACTGCTTGCTTGGGTTTTGTGAAAATAGACTACACAAAACTGCCGCAAGGTGTCGTTATTTACTGAACAATTAAATTTGGGCTACTGAGCAAAAGCGCCACCTCTCGTCTGTTTGTAATTTTCTTTACGAACGAAATGTGGATAGTGCAATATTTTCAATTTGAAAGTGACTTTCAACTCTTGCAGACAGCAGACGAGCACGAAGCGTCGCAGCGACGAAGAAACAAGCGACAAGAAAAAACATACAAATACCTAATTCTGAACTGATCAAAAAAGGAGCCAATTCGAAAAAATAAGTGCCAAAAAAAAACCAATTTTGGTGCAAAAGCGCCAATTGTGGCAACCGTGGCACTCTTTGGCACACAGCTAATAGCTTGAAGTTCTTTCAACCGGTTTGCCCACCAGAGAAGGGGAAGAAATATACTGAGGGCTTTTAACTATGAAAGTGTAGGATGTTTAGATACCCCGTGTATCCTGAAAATGCAAACAAATTGTATTTCTACATTTTATTATTTGTAGAAGCTTAAAAGATAATAATTAAATTAATAAATACCCTGTATATCAAAAACAAACAGTTTATAAGTCAAATCAAGTCAATTTCAAGTAAAACAAAAAAATGCTTTTCTCAACTCTTAACTACATTAACAGCACACCCTTTTTGAAGAACTTATAATTTCCGGGGTATATCAAAAACTAATTCTATTGAAATTAATACGAATTCAAATCTGTGTCTATAGACCTATGCTCTGTTCTATTGCGGCACGTCTTTACAGTTATTGTGTTTGACCACAAACATTTGAATATACAACAACAGCACAGCACAAAAGCGAATCGAAGAGAACGAACTGAATTCTCAACCACCTGTTGTTGTTGTTGTTGTTGCTGCTGCTGTTGCCATGAATACAAAAGATGCCGTTATCTGCGGTGACACTTGAGAGTTTTCTGTAAAGCAAAAGAATTCTAAGCTAAGCATATATGTATGTATATATTGCCCCATATCTAACTATAGATAAATATCTATCTATAGATAAATTCTAATAAAAAGTTTACAAGAAATAATTTACATACTTGCAGGTTTTTTTATACCCGTTCTTTAAGAAAGAAAAGGAAGCATCTCCGATATATTCTTGATCAGCATCAACAGACGAGTCAATATAGCCATGTCCGTCTCTCAGAGACCATAAGAGCTAGGGCAACCAAATTTGACACACTGATGCCACAAATTTATGCCACGCCCTTTTCCGCCTCCGCAAATCGATTTTTCTTTACTAATTAACGTTAGCTACTATTATTACCTATCATGCTACTAAATCGTAACAAGATCGGGCAAATAGAAATGTGCATCAAGTTAGCTAAACATTTTCGGAAAAAACAACTTTTAAGGGATGGATAATTTGCCGTTAATTATCCGTAAATTATTCGTGAAAAAATTAATTTTGCCGCTCTTTTATTTTTAAAAAAAAACCAATGTTCTGCTAACTTGATATCAAGTTAGCAAGACACTCCCACAATTTTGAGAATTTTTGAAAACTTTTTATAGTGGAATTTGCCGTTAATTATCCGTAATTTATTCGTGAAAAAATTAATTTTGCCGCTCATTTATTTTTAAAAAAAATAGTGTTCTCATGTTTCAAGTCCAATCGATCGTTGCTGTAATTTTAACATTGGACTGTTATGTTAACATTTCTGGTATTTAACATAACCCGTTTTTGTGGAATTAATTAATTTTCACAAATGTTCAAATTTTTTAATTTTTTATACTAACACATAAATACAGTCAAACTTGCCTAACTAGAATTTTCTCTAACTCGAACAAAATCGAGTGGCAATAGCGTTTACTGAGCAAATTTCATACAATTCTGCTTCTGTAACTCGAACTTCCATAAGTCGAATTTCTCCAGAACTCGAACAAAAATATCGGCCCGTGCTTCTGTAAGTCGATGATGGAATATTGCATCAACAATTACGTTGGCTGGTAAATTAGCTTTAGGAAAGACGTACTTTATGTACTTCTTTGTTAGCGTAGCAGCGCAAGATTAATTAAATTATTAAATTAAATTATAAAATATTCAAACTTTTTAGTTAAGGAATTCGAAAGTGGCTGAAAAATTTGGTATCTCAGCAAAATAAGAGTTTTTATAATTTTAAAAAATAGAAAATTTGTTATGATGTTATTTGATTCGGGAACTTCTTCTGGATACAGCAAAAGAACGAACATTTTTGAGAATATGGTAGGTTTTGAACAAACTGGAATCAGTTTTTGTTGAAAATAACAAGAAAAGTTAGCAATTTAAAATGTATTTATGAATGAATGAAATTGTAGTTTCTTTTAAAAAATTAAAAAAAAAAATTCCCTAACTCGAAGTCTCCATAACTCGAACTTTTTTCTTGGATAATGGTGATTCGAGTTAGGGAAGTTTGACTGTATATTCAGCTGTTATGTTACATACCAGAAATGTTAACATAACAGTCCAATGTTAAAATTACAGCAACGATCGATTGGACTTGAAACATGAGAACACTATTTTTTTTAAAAATAAATGAGCGGCAAAATTAATTTTTTCACGAATAAATTACGGATAATTAACGGCAAATTCCACTATAAAAAGTTTTCAAAAATTCTCAAAATTGTGGGAGTGTCTTGCTAACTTGATATCAAGTTAGCAGAACATTGGTTTTTTTTTAAAAATAAAAGAGCGGCAAAATTAATTTTTTCACGAATAATTTACGGATAATTAACGGCAAATTATCCATCCCTTAAAAGTTGTTTTTTTCGAAAATGTTTAGCTAACTTGATGGACATCAAATAGAAAGGTGGTAATGGCTGATTAAAGTTTTAAAGCAATCTAAGTGCCTAAAAGCATGCAATAAGAAATATTTTAAATTTATTTTAATAAGTAACGGGTATCCTAACGTCGGCAGCTCGACTATAGCCTTTCCCACTTGTTTTTTTTTGGTTCTACATATAAGAACTATCCAGTTTTTTGAGGGAATGCTTTTAAGGAAATAAACACAGAATCTGTAAAAACAATAAACCCACATTTGCCTATTGATATAAGGCATGACTCCATAGTTGCCCTTGAACATGTGTATGTATTTATATATTTAGTAAGTTATACCATATTTAATCGCTGTATAAGCCAGTCTCATTTTTTTCCCATCTGTTATTTTGGCCAATACTTGGCTGTAGGATAGTATTGTGTACATATATTTTACTAAAAAACAAACCGGTTTAATCAGCGAAGCATCTGGAAGCATTTTTTTTGTGCATTTCTTGGATTTTGTTTTGTTTATGCTTTCATTAAACTTAATATCGTTGACTCAATTTCATATTTTTCGCACATTAATTTGGCGGCCTTCGTTTCTTTGTTTTTTTTTTTTTTCTTTTTAAATTATGTATTTTTTAGGCAGGTTTGTTGTTTTTAGCCCTAGGCATTATGCAAGTCCATTATCTGGAAAGTTTCACCTCAACCCTAGAATTGTCAGCATAATTTTCATGCCTCTTTCAAGTGAAACTTTCCCAACTAAATTCGCAATTTGGATCGAATGTGTCAACAGTTATGTGCACAAGTATGTGTATACCCGAAAAAGGGCTGAACGAACTCAAAAGTCGGTCTCGGTCTCGGACTTGGAATGAGGGTCGTCGTTTTCAGGCTACTTGCGTTTTCGTTACAACATCAGCAAAAGCAAAAGATAAAAGCAAAAAGAGACATTCAAAATAAATTATAATAATCATAAATAAATAAATTATTTAAAAAGCGCACGATTGGCGAATCGAACGATCCATCGATGTTCCATCCAACCAATTCATTGGCCGTTGCCTTTATTTAACTTTAACTTTTGAAACGCTTGGAATGCCAAGTATTTCGTGGTCTGCTCCAACTTGGCCCAGTCACGCACCTGAAGAGCTTTATTTTATTTTTCATTTTTTGGGCGTTGAGCTACTTTGGCCCCCGTTTTGTTGTTGTGTCTGCGCTTTTTGTTTTTTGCTCTTACTTTGCGGCCTCTTTCTTCCACAAGAGTTGGGCAGAAATGCAAAAAATCGTCAAGTTATCGAATTTCTATATCATACTTTATATATCATATCATATTTGTATAGATAAAGTAGAGTAAGCATAGCTTATTTATCCGTAAATTTTTTTAAAATAAAATTTTATAATCATTATTTCAAAATTAGTATTATAATTAATTTTAAAAATAAAATTTTGAGACTTAGAATTCTCAACTGGTATACCGATCATATAATTACAAGGTTTTTCTGTTCCCTGATATCAACTCTGTGTATTTATTCCAATAAAGTCAATACTATCGTGTAATAAGTTCAAAAAAATACAAAGAAAATCGGCAAATAACTATAATATCTGTAAATATCTAGGCATATACATTCTAATCTAGGTGGTGCAAGGTTCATTCACTACTTTTGAGTTATTTGCACTGAAAAACATGCAGCTAATGTGTGATATTTTTCAGCTTTAAAAAAAGGAAGTGCTAAAACTGTGACTGTGACTTTGAACCCAACAATTGTGTAAATAAAATAACTATTCATTTTGATTCATAATACGAATAGCAAGTCACGGTCACCTTGAGGATATTTGCACATCTCTAGTGAAATCGCTAGTGAACTTATTTTGTTTTGCGCTAATTTCGAGCGCATCAAAAATTAATTGACTTTGTTTTTTGTATTTTCTGTTACCATTTTACATGCATGTTATTGTGTGTGAGTGTGTGTGTGTGTGTGTATGTGTTGGATGTGCAGGTGTTGTATTGATCGACCTCCATATGTATGCCCAACTCATTCATAAATAAAACGTCGGCAAATTGTGCGTTCGTTTGGCCGCCTTTTTCAACAACATCCACATGGCATCCACATGCGAGTATATTCCCCAGAGTCCACAAAAAAAAGGCTTGTTTGCATTTGAAATCAGCGCCATCTAGCGCTAATAAGTCGTGCACACACACAAACACACATATACAGTGTGTCAAGAAACTGATTGAACAAAAAAAAATATAAAATATATTAAAAATAAAAAACTTATATTTCCTATTATAAAAGTTATTAATGGTATCTTTTGAATTAAACTATTCTTTGTCAAGGCAATTACTTGACCAACTGTATGTACAGCATTCAAAAAAGTCAAAGTCAAAACCAGTTGATGGTCAACAGTTTACATCTATTGCTCATCCCAATTGAAAGATATCTTTTTTCGACATTTGCCACAATCCGAATCCGAGTCCGAATCTGACCATGAAATTCATTTGCTACGTGTTGTTGTTTCCGTTTTGTAAGAAAGCCAATTTGTTGCTGGCTGTTGCTCTTGCTTCTGTTGATGTTAACGTACGATTTGTGCAATGAATTTCGCACTCACACTTACCTCCAAATAGTTCAACACCACACATATTTATTTATGTCATTTTGACTTTGACCCGCTTCGCGTGCCATTTTTTAATTGCTTGTCATTAACAGGTGGGCGTAAAATACACGCACAACATGAGAGAAAAAAGGCTAAAATTCGGCTTGTCTATAATTTAATGCACTTGTAATTTGAGACACTGTAATTTTTTAAAAGTTTTTGTGGAATATTTACTAAAACTTTTCCAAAAAACCGTTTTTTTGAGGCCTTCTAGCTCTAACCGTTTTGAGAGCTCTGGTGAACAGTGAGTGAAATATTCAGTGTTAGGACAGAAAATAAGTACCAAAATTAGAATACCCACTGCAAATGTATTAAAACACAAACTCACAAATATGGCACTCGACTAGAAGATACCCTGTACACTTTATATGACCCACTTTCAGCATTCGTTAAACCCCGTGAAAAAGTTCAAATTATTGACCCCAAAAATCACTTGTCGTTGCCCCTATTGAAAAATTTGTCGTAATTCCCCACAGAAATGCTAAAGGGCGTGAATTTCTTCTTGAAGAGTATTGATTGATTACTTGTTTAGTACATGTACTTAAATTAGTACACAAATATTGACTGAATTTTTAAATGCACACAAATAATGATCATTAGTCGAATTTCAAGTTGACATTAGTTGTTGAACTTTAGATATTGAATATTTAAAATACAGACAATTATTTGTCTGACAATAACAATTTCTACTTAGGTACAAAATTTACGAGTCCAATAAACAAATTTAATAAACAAACTCAATTTGTAGATCAACAATAACAGAATACTTTAAGCGTTGGTGGAAACGCCCAAATCAAAAATTTTATAATACTCATTTGCATTTACATTTGTATTAGCATTAGCATAAACATTTGCATATGCATTCTATCAAAGAACTGATTAACGAATAAAATAAAGAAAAGAAAGCAGCAAAGAGAATTCCAAATTGTCATTTCCAGTTAGACAAGTCTTGGAACCTGGAACATAACCCAAACAGACATCGAACTGTCGTCGGATTATTAACAAATTAGGCCTCTCCCGTATGCAAGTAACGGTCTTTATAGGGTAGATGGGGCAAAATAGGGTATGATGATTTTATAAAATATTAGAAAAAGAAAAAAATAAATAAATTAGCGTTTTTACTTGATGTTTCTGTTTCTACATTTCAAACGAGTTCAAGTCTCTCTGTTTCACTCCCTCTCTCTCTCTCTCTCTCTCTCTCTCCGCTCTCTTTCGCGCACAAAAACAGACAAGCATAACTGTGCTTTCTTGCATTCTGTCTACTCTTTTCGTTGTGGACTTTGTTCGCCTTTTGCGGGACTTGTTGTTGTTGTTGTTGCCGGTTTTTGTTTTTTTTTCGCACACCTGTTGCTGTTGCATGTGGCACAGTTTAAAAGTCGCTCTGCAAAACGTCTGTTATAATAATATCAACATACATATATACGTTTATATGCACGCACAGTCAACTGCCGGAAAGCGAAAGTGATTTTGTTGGCAGCTCGAAAATAGCCACAAAACGCTGAGCTGGCCAAAACGTACGACGACGAACGCTTAGGCAAATGGCCAAGCAGTTACATCAACCGTCAACATTGCCGCAGAAGATAGCCCGACTTGCCACAAATGCCTTAATTTCACATACACAAACACACATATTGTCATACTCTTGCTGAGAGTCTCTTGAATTGATCACTTAATTTGTAGCACACTACAAAGCTTATTTATTTTTTTTTTTTTTATAGAAAATAACAATATTTTAACTCGTACAACAAATAAAATGTACAGTGGTCTGTAAAGGGTATAAAATGTGCTGGCATATCAAAGAAACATATTTTTTTTTTTTTGTTGTTGTTTCTTGCATTTCTTCTTCTCTTTTCACAGCTGTTGTTGCTTTTGCACAATGCAATCACGACTCAGCAAATAAATAGAGGAAACTGAAACTGACCACAGCTTTTGCAGCACTGTGCAGTGGAGCAATGTCTCAGTTGTATTTTTGGCACGCTGGCCAACGGTTCAACTAGCGGTTCGTCTGCGCCGTTGGCTCTCGCAAAAGCTCTGTTGCTACCTCAGTCGCTACTTCGGCTGCTCTGCCGCTGCCTCTGCCGCTTCCTCTGCTGTTGTGTCTTAAACAAGCAGTCAATAAACAAAACGTTCGATAAACGGTCACTTACACTTTGAAGCGACGCGTCGCTTTTATCGAAGGGCGTGCGGTCACACTCATTTGTGCGCGTGCGCTCTCTCGACTAAAGTTTAATGCTCTCTCTCGCGTTCGCTCTCTTGTAAGCTCGTTAGGGCATGATTCACCGTTAAGCTGTGTAATCGCTTTGCTCGTGCGCGCATTGATCGATTCAGTCGCGAGTCTCGTCTCGTCTCGTCTTTGCTGGTCGTTTGGTCGTTGGTCGTTGGTCGCTGTCCGCTGTTCGCAGTCGCAGTCGCTGCCTCTGCTGCTGCCTGATAAGGCTCACAGGCGCATCCAGCGAATCGTCAGTTGGCTGAAAAGCGCGCAAGACGAAACATCGCGTTAAACGTAACGGAAAACGTTAAAACGACAACAACTGAGAAAATCGTCAACCGTCGTCTGACGTTTGTGTCTATGTGTGTGTGCGTGCGTGTGTGTATGTGTGACCAATGTTGCTGTGATTATCTAATCGTCATAAACACAACAAAATACATACATACATAATTAAAAAGCCAACGCCAAAAATAATAGTAATTTTTGCAGTCCACAAAAGAAAAGCGAACAACTTTCCAAAAAAAACCTAAATAAATAAATAATATAATAAGAAATTAAAAAAAAAGTATAACGAACAGCAACAACAACAACAATTAAAATAAAGGCAGGTGCGTGGTCAAAACTAACAAACTGTAACTGTATAAGTATCAATCGCTCTCGCTCTGACACGCTTGCTGTCTCTGTCTAGATGTATATATATGAAATTCGCATTGTATAATCGCACCAAGTGCGCAAACGTGATTCGCCTGCGAAAGCCATAAAAAAAGATTAGGGCCCAAAAGCCGAAGAAAACCAAAACCAAAAGCAAAAAACAAAAATGCTATAGCTTCGCATCTGGTATTACCTGATATTTTCTTAAGTGTGCCAATGCCAGGTGCCTAATTTGTTAGTCACCTTTCGTCTTATCAGTTACCAAATCCAATTGGCAGAAAAAAAAAACCCAAGAAGTTGAGGAATCATAAATTTATTATTAGACATGCGTCGCAGAAGGGGGGGAAATTGGACAAGTGGTGGGGGCGGGGGGGGGCGTGGCCTGGTCTGGCAATTGGCATTGATAGGGGCTGATTATGGTCAATTATGGGGGCGCTTGCTTCAAGGAAATAAACTTTTTTCTTTTGTTTTTAATTAATTTCTCAAACAATTCGCATTTGTTTATCTTTACGGCTGAGTCAGTTGAAACAGGTGAAGTGTATTTCCATCATGTGTGTGTATGTATGTTTATTGGTATGTATGTCTCGGGTATAGATAGATTAGCCAAATCTTATCTGGAAATATCTTTATGCTCTCGCCTTTGGCGTCTTGTGACTCAAGTGTTGGATGTTTCAAGTGTGTGTCATGTTGTCAGTGAACACTTGAACACGCCCCTCTTATTAATACTATATATGTACTATATTTTCTTGAAGAGGGTATTATTATTATAACTATTTTGAGCAGAAATGTGTTATGCATTTAAGGATTAATTGCAACTATTATTTTATTTAATTTATTTTATGTTTTAGAAATTAAAATAAAATATGATATTAAATTAATATGAACTACAGTCGTCCGTTAAAGTATTTTGACAAAGCTAAAATTAAATCTACTCATAATTTGAACTTACTTTATGTAAAGTTTGGCATCAATTTTATAAATCTCTTCGCTAGTATTTTTTATGATTTTTGGAATATTGCTAAAAATGACTAATTTACACACTTTTTCCTCCTTTTCAAACAAATATTTTCTGAAATCATTCCATACAAAAAAATATTAAAAATACTAGCGAAGAGATTTTTGAAAATAATTGTTTGCAGTCACTTTTAAAATTGTTAAGAAAAACTTTTTGCATCAAAAAATTTTTTGTTCAAGACCGAGGAAAAAAGTCTAAGCAGTAGACTTTTACTACATTTTCAATGGGCACTTAATGGGTTAAGGAAAGTTTTGTATCATTCAAACGTAATTTGAATGACCTTTCCATTGATGCCTAGCTTTACATAAAGTAAGTTCAAATTATGAGTACATTTAACTTAAGTTTTGTCAAAATACTTTACCCGACGACTGTATATATAAATTTATATTTAAACTGAAAGAATAAAAAAGAATTCTAAATTCTAAAAATTCTAAAAGTGTCAAAATTGGAAGGTTTTCAACAAATTATAAAATGAAACATTTGTAGCATGGTTTGGGAAAAACCAAACTAAAAGTATTAGAAATGTCAGGAATATCTCAAAGGAATCTCTGCTATAGGAATAATTAGCTTAAAAATAAAATTTTATTTTATGTAATTAATAAAAATGATTTACTTATTTAACTTTGTATCAATTTTATAGGAATAATCAATTGAAAAATAACAATTTTTTAGAAAAATATTTTTTTATTTAATTTTATATTTAAATTCAATTAAAACTTTTTACTTAATTTAACTTTGTATTAATTTTTTTAAATTCAAACTGCACAGGGTATTTAAACTTCCATCAACTATATTTCTTGCTGTATTTGTGACATATTCTCGAGCACACATTATGCATCGATTTTGCGCTCAATTAAGTTTTCTAAACGAGCGATTATATCCAACGATAAGCGATACATTAAAAATATATAAAATACACACACATATTTAAAACAATGGATCGCATAACCTACTAAGTTCCAGTTCCCTTACTCCCCACCCCCTTCCCCCTCCTCCCTTCTGCCACTGTGCGATTAAATCAAATAAACTTGTAAAATGGTATGTGAAAAAAATGTTGTGTGTTTGCGTTTTTTCCAGCTCAATGTTGTGGGCGTTTTTTGTTGTTGTTGTTGCTGTGTCTGCTCCAATTAATATGAGAAAATGCAACAACAACAAACACAATAGTGACTAGAACAACAACAACAATTGCATTTTAACATTTGCGTGTGCAAGCAGCAGCTGTTGTTGTTGTTGTTGCTGTTGTTGCTGCTGTTGTTGCCTCACCTTCTGCAACACCTGCTGCCAGCGATTAGTTGGCCAATCTGTCGCCTCTTTTCCTCTTTACAGCCGGAAGCAACAGGCGTCAGGTCGCTGTGGTTAAGGCAATTGGAGGAGAGTGAGAGGGAGATGGTGGGGAGTGTAGTGTGTGTGTGTGGGGGGGGGGGGGGGGGGAATTCTCTTGTTGCATGCCTCATTGAATGTTTACTTGGGCGACGCAGACAATGACGAGATGACGCCGCACACGGTGACACAGCATTAACAGAAAACAAAACAAAGCTGAAACAAAATGTGCAAAAATAAAACGAGAGCAAATGAACCAACAGAGTGCTCGACTGGGCCATACCCTGTAATCAGCTGGAATATATGACAATAAGAACCAGATTATGCAATTGTTTTTATCTTTTCGGCTAAACATTTATTACAGTTCTTTAAATTGAATTACTTATTAAAAATTTTAATTTATGACTAATAAAAAATAAGTTAAATAAATTGAATTTTTCCTTAAAATTTGATGTTTTTCATGCCTAACACCTTTTTGAAAACCATAAAGTCCCGTTACTTTTTTTTTAGAACTTTACCATCATAGATGAGCATTGGCTTTTTGATCATTTATTGACTTTTTTGATCTGCGCTTAAATTTTGTAAATTTGAAAAAGGCAAATATTTTGCAAAATTCACAATTTTTTCATGTTTACCCATAACATATTTTTGAAAACTTTAACGTTCCATAGCTTTATCAAATCTTAAGCGACTTCCAAACTTATAAACTTCTTATTATTTGAATTTTTGTTCAATTGTGCAACTCAAATTTTTCCAATACTTCGATTTTAAGACTTTACATTTTTTACTTTGATAACTTTGAAAAAATCTCCATATTAAGTTTTTTCCGTGCTTAATTTGTGTGTATTATACCCTATCGAATTAGGCTAATGACTGTAGGGTATATGTACAAGTGCACACATGTAGCAGACACACTCCCTGCTGCACCCGCACCCAATTCATGCCTCGTGTTTGCCAATTTTTATTTGCTCCACTTTGAGTTTGTAATTCTCGTGGGCCTATTATGTAAGTTAAGTAGAGTTGTTGCTTGTAGTTGTACTTGTAGTTGTAGTTGTTGTACATGTTGTTACTGCGATTTACGATGCCACAACTCACGGCATGTTTGTTTACCTTGACAATTCGAACGGCGTGAGCGAAAGAGAGGTAAGAGTGAGGGCTGGGGAGGGGGGAGAAGACGGGGGAGAAACGAACTGTGACGCCTCCAACAACTCATCGCTGGCCATGCCCAACAATTCCGCATTTCGTCAACATTTCATTTCATAATTCACATTTTTTTGTAATGCAAAAAAGAGGAAATCTATTGACTGTGGATGCTGTTAGCCATAAAACGTTACCACTGACCCACACAACCGTTTGAAGCTGTGACCAGTGCTGCCAACTACTCAGAAACTCTAAAAAAAAATCCAGAAAACAATTTTAAGAGATCTCAAAAAAACCAAACTTTATCATAGATAATGAATAGAACTATCATTTTTTTAATGAAAAATTGGTTAAATTTTAATATACAAATTTAATTTAAATTTAATGTTGTATTTAAAAAAAAATGAAAACATTTATAAAAAAGTGCTATAAAATTTCACTTTCAATTTCTATTTTAAAAAAAGTAAAATAATGATAATATTAAAACTAGCGTGAAAATAGCTGAATTGTCAGCACTGATTGTGTTTGAAACCAAGACTCAAACAACAACTACAGCAAAAACAAAAACAAACGGTAATAAAAAACAAACGGCTACACAGCCCACAAACCTAGCGGCACATTTTTGTCAAACGAATCAAGGCGATTAAGCAAGCGGCATCGCAGTCGCAGTCGGCGTTGCAGTCAACGTCGCAATCGCAGTCGTCGTCGATGTTGATGTCGACGTCAACGCCAACGCCAACGAGAAACGACAAAAGCAACGGCATTGCCAGTCATTGTTCATGGCATTCAAAACAAACTTCAAGTGGTCACAACTCACGAGTACATTGCCATTAGAGAGAGAGAAAGAGATAGCGACAGTGGTCGGCTGAGAAGGAGTTGGTGAAGGGTAGAAGGGGGGGATGGGGGCGAATTGGAGGTACGTTGTCTCTGTGTCATGGGACAGTGGCAACTTTGAGTATTCGGAAGGCCGTTGAAGACATGTGCGAATTGTGTGTGTGTGTGTGTTGTGTGATTTTGTGCACTCAAGAAAATCTAATGAATGTCACGTGTATTCCTCCACTTTGATCAAATCAAACAAAATAATAATAATATAATAATGGGGAATTTCTGCAAGCAAATTAACAGAAAAGCAAAAACTGCTAATGCCAAATTCTGCAAATGAGCTGTACAGAAAAATGTACAACAACAGCGTATGTCTATTATTATTCTCTCTCTTAGTCTCTCTCGATCTCAGTTAAATTTAATCGAAAGTGAAATTCACAGCATTGCTGTAAATTTCCATACACGTGTCTCTATTACTATAATGAAATCTAATCAAATTCAATTAAAAAGTTGCTCTACGAATTGAAAAACAATTTCTAATTGCATTGTTATTAATTCATACTGCAGTTTCTGCTAATATATTTTAACTATTTCAATCTAGACGATCTACAGCATTTGGTTTAGAATGGGAATTGTCAATTGCAATTACTACTAATTTCCAGAAACTACTATTTATTTATGCTGCAGTAGGTTGATCTACTACTATTTTGTATTCACTATTACTACTTTCATGCTACTACTATATTAATCTACTGCTAAATTGACTTCTTCAGTTCGGCAATATATTGTCTACTACTATCTAAACAATTTACAACTTTGGTTGTACAATTGTGCAATTAGTATTAACTTCCTGTTACTACTATTTGTCCACTACTATTTGTCTTACTTTAATGTTATTTCTACAGTATTTATTTAAGTACTATATTGACTGCTACAGTTATTTAACTTCTATAAATTTCTATAGTATTTTACAACTGTTAATTTACTACCATATTGACTAGGCAGTATTTAAAATCCACAAAGTCCTTCAAACAAATCTAATTAGAAATTCACAATGACCTCGACGGGGTTTTTGTTTTTGTATTTAATAATGAACGCACCGTTAATTAGGGGCTGCTCACATTGGAATTCAAATGCCACCCACTAAGTGAACTGAGGTCACAGCTTCCGCCTGGTGTGCTCACTGTACAGAGTGCACTCTTTGTCTGGACTTTGGCATTGGCAAATCAAATGCCTTTACGATATGCAATTTCTTAAATTGAATTCCGTATAGACACTGTGATTAGCAGCAAGCAGCAGTAACTAAAGCCCATAAAATCGATTATATGTGTACACTAACTTTTAGTTCGTGATTAAGTAAGTGTTGTTTGTGAAATTGCATAAATTACTTTTTAATTTCCTAAAGATTGTTCCGTATTTATTATAATTAGCAAGTCGGTTATTTACATGAAAACTTTCTAGAACTTTGAGATTTCAATCAGGAATCGCAAAAAGGCAGTAAAAAACAAGCGGGTAAAGCTATAGTCGAGCTCCCGACTTTAGGATACCCGTTACTTATTTAAATAAATTTAAATTATTTTTTATTGCATGCTTTTAGGCACTTACATTGCTTGAAACTTAAATCAGCCATTACCACCTTTCTATTTGTCCGATCTTGTTGCGACGGACGAACGGACAGACGAACATGCTGATGCTGATCAAGAACATATATACTTTACAGGGTAGGAGATGCTTTCTTCTCCCTGTTACATACATTTCAACGAATTCAATATACCCTTACGGGTATATTTAATAAAAAAATGTTAGAAAAGATCTAAGATCCATTAAGTCATGGGATTTCAAATAGATTTCCAACAAAAAAATCTAAAATTTTTGAAAAACAATTATTATTTTAACATTTTTTAATTTTCTTTAAAAATTTTCTTCTATAATTGATATGCAAAAAACTGTAATCGTTTTATTAAAAGTTCTTTTTTATAGTTGGATATATGACAGTTTCTTAAATTTGACAATCATTTTTTAAACAATTTCTTATATTACTTTTTTTTATTTGTTTTTTTATAGTTAATCCCAAGACTTCAACACCAAATAAATTAGCAACAACAACAACAAGACCTCTACAAGATGGATGTCCTCGTGCAAGATGCGTTACATTGGTATCACGACCTAATGGACAATAAGAGCGGTAATTGATTGATTAACATTTACACTTGTTTTTTTTATCTTAAAATCTATATAATTAATTTCTGAATTTTGTGTTCGACAGATCCGCGTGTTAACAACATGTTTCTGCTGTCATCGCCGCTGCCCACGCTTGGCTTGTGCCTCTTTTATGCCTATTTCAGCAAATCCCTGGGACCAAGACTTATGGCCAATCGGAAGCCAATGGATCTGCGCAAGGTGCTAGTCTACTATAATGCAATACAGACCATATTCAGTGCGTGGATTTTCTATGAGGTAATACTTGCATTTCAAATAATCAGGAATCGCTTTCGCTTGAATTTCATACAAATTTAAGTGAAATTCAAGCGAAAGCGATTTCTGCATATTTAACAGTAACGAAATAATGAATAATTTTTAGTTATTTTATATTGTGTATGATTAATTATATATTTCTACATCTATTAAATAATATTTAAAAGTATCTGAATGACAGTAATTAACTATATATTTAATATTTCATATACAGGGGTACCACAGAAATCACTTTCGCTTGATTTGCACTTAAATTTCATACAAATTTAAGTGAAATTAAAGCGAAAGCGATTTCTGTGGCACCCATGATAATACATGTTTAATTTGATAATTTAAATTATGCAACTATAAAATTTATATAAAACATATTTCATGTGTTTCAATTTTAATTATCTCACGTTATTTAAATTCTTTTGTTAAATAAAAAATTGCTTAGTATTAATTTAAATTCTAACTTTATTAAAATCTATGCAAAAAATATACAAATTTAATTGATATTTATTAATTGATAACTAATAACAATTAATTATTTTACATGAAACATATTTTATATGATAATTTAAATTGTGTGACTTTATTAAATTTATTATAACATATTTTATATAAAACATATTTCATAAATAAACAATTGGCACTAACTTATCTCAAACTTATCTCATTTGGTCTTAACTAATTGCAATTATCTTTAATTGTATTTTTGCAGTACTTAATGAGTGGCTGGTGGGGTCACTACAGCTTCAAATGTCAACCCGTCGACTTTAGCCACAGTCCAATGGCCATGCGTGTAAGTTGAGGGTGGAAAAATGCTTGGAAAACTGTTGCACTTGTTCTACATCCCAAAGATACAATCTTGAAATTTAGTGATAAATTAAAGCAACTAATTTCAACAGCAACTCTATAATAACTTTAGTCCATAGTTGACAAAATGATTTGTTAAACTTCTAGGTAAACATTCTTTGTCATTAGTTTCTCAGTTTGTACATTATTTCAAAGATTTACAGTGATGGAAAAAATAATAGAAACGAGTTCCATTTTGACATTTAAAATATATTTTAAAAGCTGCGCATGAAAATAGAAGTCCTTTGTTTTGTTAAGTTTTGAAACATTTCAAAAAGATAAAAAAAAAATATATATTTTCCGAAGCAATTTTAAATGAACGAAAATTATGGTTTCTATTATTTTGTCCATCATGTTTAATCAAATTTTAAACTGTTTATTAAGGGTAAATACAAAGGTCGAGTCTACTTATAACAGTTTTCTAAAGAAAATGTGTGAAAGCTTCAACTTGATATTTTCTAACTCATATTCATAGATTTATCTTTAATCCAATTTAAAGTCGTTTTCCAAGGCAACTTTTCAACATCAAATAAAACAGTTTAATTTTTAAAATATAATTCATATAATCATATATTGTTTTTGTTTACTTTCTCAGATGGTCAATGTCTGCTGGTGGTACTACATATCAAAATTCACGGAATTCTTTGACACGCTCTTCTTCATTCTGCGAAAGAAGACCGAGCACGTTTCGACGCTGCATGTCATTCACCACGGCTGCATGCCGTTCTCGGTCTGGATGGGCCTCAAGTTTGCACCAGGTGCGTAGCATTTTAAATTAACCAATCAATTAACTCAATTAACCAATGCTAATTTCAAACAAATTGATTAATTTAAATGTTAATTTGCTATTTGCAGGCGGACACAGCACATTCTTTGCCCTGCTCAACTCGTTTGTACATATCGTTATGTACTTCTATTACATGATTGCTGCCATGGGACCAAAGTACCAAAAGTTCATTTGGTGGAAGAAATATTTGACCACCTTTCAAATGGTGAGTGCGAAAATTACGATGTAATTTTTAAGAATTTAAAAATGGAGTTATTATCAAAAATTTTGAAAATAAGTTTCAATTTATTCTTAATTTTATGCTAATAAAAAACATTTGGAAATCTTTTTTTAAAAATCATACAAGTTTTATCAAACTGTATACTCATTTTTAAATTTTATTTTCGAAATTGATTTTTAATTTTCATTTAAATTTTAATAACTTGAAATTAATAAAAAAAAGTGAATACTTAACAAATAATAACTTAAAAATACTTAGTTATGTAAATCGAATCAATGAAATGAGTTTTATATCAAATATATGAAGAGTTTTCGATATATGTAAGTATCTCCAAAAAAACCGATATATCGGGTAAAAATAAAAAAAATTTAACTGAACAGATTTTTTCACTGTTTTATCTCCAATTAATTGATTGATTTAAATGATGCATTCAAATTGTTTTCATTGCTTAAAATTAATATATCATGAAAATCGATTAAATTAACTCGATAGGTAGTCAAACAAAATATCGATTTAAAGTACTTGAAAATCGCTTACGCAAAAATCGTGTTGTTGATATTCTTTGTGTATTTTTACTACTCATAAGTCTTATCAATATTAATGATAACAAAATAATGCCACATTTGAATAATTCAAATAAAATGTATTTCTCATTTCAGGTGCAATTTGTGGCCATATTCACGCATCAGTTCCAGCTGCTGTTCCGCGAATGCGACTATCCGCAGGGCTTCATGGTCTGGATTGGACTGCATGGCGTTATGTTCCTATTCCTGTTCTCCGACTTCTACAAAGCCAAATATCTGAATGCGAAGCGTCGACTGAAAACACTGAAAACCAACGGACATGCGAATGGTGTCCATGCGAATGCGAATGGCAAAATCAAGATGCATTCGGATTCAGATGCGATGCGAACTGCGAATGGCAGCAATAAAGGAGCTTGCATGGTGAGGCCAATCCCCAAAAACTACTACAAATATTACTAGTTGCAAAAAACAAAGACAACACACATTTAGTATAAATCAAGTAGCCCTTGAAAGTTATTAGCCGTGTCTAAGCAAACAGCAAAATTGAAATTGACGCCATGTGCCGAGCACTCGACTCAATGGAAGGAGAGGCATACACATATATATATATATATATAAATGTGTTTACATACGTATCAACTTAAAAATTCTAACTAGCCTTAGTTAGGCAAACAGACAAACAAATACAAATACAAATATAAACAGCACTTGAAAAATAAAAAACTCTCAGCCGTGTGCGGGGGACATTTCAATTAGCGGACACATGTGAAGCCGGATGCGAAGGCCCCCAATCAATCCATTACTTTTGAATGAGCAGACAATCTGCCATATCTTCTCTACTCTGCTCTTTCTATTTTTCTATGCCTCAAGATTTACAGAAATTATGGCAAAAACAAAATTGGGAATTCAATTTAAAATAAAAAATTAATAGAAAAGAATCAATTTCGAAAAAGCTAGCATATTAAAACAAGATAAATATTCAGAGAAAATTATTAAAAAGAAAAAAATCAAAACACAACAGCTTTACAGCGATTTTTTCACTTCGGCGACTTAGAATTCTCAACTGGTTCTAGCGTCTCAAAGATGACACTAGGCTTGGATGCCTGTTGCCAATTTGTGCTTTTTGCGTACAGATTTGTCCGTTTTATTTTGTTTTATTTTTTCATTCATCCTTTTTTAATTGTTAAGTCGCTTATACAATTTATTAATTACAACTATGTGACATCGATTTCATATTGTTTTTCCGATATCGATAAGCCTTTCACGAAGTCATGCAGCAGCTAGTGCTGTCAATTTGTCCTTTGCCCTTTTTAAGACTGCGATTTCTGAACAAATTTTTGAACGTCCCCTATCCGGTTTTTTTTTTATTTTTTTTTTTTTAACTTTTTTACTTTTTTTTTTATTTATCCTTTTTTTTATTGTTCTAAGTCGCTCATTGAATTTATCAAATACATCAATGCGTCATATAATATATTCATTTTCGGATCGTCAAGTATCTTTGAAAAATATATTTGGATATTTGTGGAAAATGTTTTACTGGCGTATAAAGAACTAATACTTTCAATATTGTAGTAATTTTTAAAGCTATGATAATTTTTTTTAATTATTATATGAATTAATAAGAAAACATTGTTTGTCCTGATTTTTTGTCCTTTAAAAAAAAATCTGTGCGTTTTCTGTCTTTTTTTTGGCTTTTGGCTTTTGTGTAGAGGCGTTGGCAACACTGATACCGAGTGAGATATAGAGTCTAATCGACATTATCATCTACTACATTATAAAAACTGTTTAACTAATTTGTAGGAAAAGTAGCTTTGATTTTTGTGACAAGAATTGAATAATCATTGAAAATAGAAATGTTTATTTTTATTCAATTCTGCAAATTCTTTCAATATTTACTTAATTGATTCTCGATTAGTTTAAATAAAATGTGTAGGTCAAATTGTTTGGGTTTTTTATTTAAAGTCGCGCGATTTATATTAAGTATTGTTTTTGTAGTTCTTATTTTTATAGCTTTTATTGATTTCAACAAATTGAAATATAATTTTCTAATGAAATTTTTGTTTTTACACTAATATCGTATTTCCAAATTTCAATTTTGATTGTCTAAGGTCTGTTTTAATCATAATGCATATTATATATCAGTTATTTAAATAATTTACCTAATGTAAAGCATATTTTAGTAGTTGTAAAAATTCAAGAGTTGTTTCTAATTTTTGCATTTTGTTTTGCAGCCCGTTTTGGAGGATGAATATGTGATGAAGACGAGCAACGGGCATGGGAACGGGAACGGGAATGCGAACGGGAATGGGAACGGGAATGTCTATGGGGATGGCTACTTCAAGGAGGGCGTCTTATCGAGCAACGATGCCATCTTGAACCCGGACAGCAGTAGCTCTAGTCTGCATCAGCGCAAAGTCAAATAACTACTACTAAGGACAACAAAACAAAAACAAAACAAAACAAAACAACAAACAACTACGATGATATTCATTATGTTTACTTTAAGTGTTTAGCATGTAACTGAATCGGATGAAACTTTTGCGAGAGCATCGAGAAAACAGAACAGAAAGGAGAACAGAAAAGAAAACTATAAAAAGAAAACAACTGAAGAGCAAAACGGCAGCACAATAATAATTAATATAATTTATAATTGATATATGTATATGCCAGAATAATCAGAGCCAGAACCAGAACCAGGGAATTATAACGCCCTCCAACACCAACAACAACAACACTAAGAACAACAACAATCAACAACAAAAGATACAAAGACCATCAGCAACAACTGAAGCCGTAACTGAATTCAAGTCTAGATTTTAAGCACATAATGAAACTAAACTATACAGCATACATAGATTTTATATGAAACATATATATATATATATATATATATATTATCTCAATATCGTATTAACTGTAAACCACCCCCTCCCCCCACACACACAATCACAATCACAACAACAACAAACATCATGAACATAAATCATATTTTGTAGGCTCAAAATAAGCATATTTTTCTCAACATTTTGGCGACTCTTTTGTTTATTAATTGAATAGGGCATATTAACTATGCACACACCCCGCACATTAACTAGGTGTAAACTTTTTTATATGACAATTTTTGGATAAAACTAACGGATACGTGTCAACCTAACGATAAATGATAACATATAAACAAAGAAAAAATGGAACAAAAATTATGCTCTTAAGCCTGCTTTAAACTTAAACGTTAAACTATTTGTAGCTTGTTTTTGTATATTGAGAGAGAGAAGAGAAGTGAGGAGAGAAGAGAAATGAGAAATACTTGTAATGTTTGTTGCAATATTTTGTAAAAGTCTAATAGTTAAAAACAAAAACACTTATACTTATATATGTATGTATGTCTAGTGCGATGTTGTATGTAGTTTAGTTAGCTAGCAAATCAAACAAACAAACACTAACACTAAACAACAAGAACAACAACAATATTAGACTCGTAAGGAGCAGACAATCAATCCTCACACAATAACTAAATCAAAAACAAACATATATTTATCATATTACAAAAAATGTTCATTCAATTTTACGGTGTGGCTTTCATGCATAGTTTTCTTTTAATTTTTGTTATTCTATCTACTCTAAATATTGTTTGGGTTTTGAAAAATGTTATATAATTTGTATCAACAAATGAGATAGAGAAAAAGGTTTTACGAGTTAATTGTACCTATACTGTCTGTTAATCTGTGCATTGGTTTCTTTGTTAAGTTGTGGTTTAAGCTGACAAGTTCAAAACAAACATGAGTATAAAAAAAAAACAAAAGCTTATTAATTTATATTAAAGAAATATTATAAAAACAAACAACAAATCTTTGTTTTATTTGGCCAATCAAGAGGGACAGGAATATATTTATTTATTTCGACTAGCAATTGTGGATCATTGTTAATTCCTTAGTAAATTTAAAGATATTTAAACAATGGCATATAAAATTTGTCAAATTTTATCTGTGAGATATTTGTGACTTTAGCATTAATTTATTGACATTTTACGTCAATATATTTTTAAATTAAACTTAGACCTTTAAATTATATATCTTAAAAAATTACCCTTAAGAATGCTTTAGAATTCTCCTCAAATAGATAATTATAATGAACATAAATTTTGTATAGTCTCTTCCCCATAGTTAGTTTCCATTTAACCCTCTAAGGCTATCTTTTAAAATAATGAAGAAACAGAAGTCAAGTTATTTTTTCTAAGATGAACTTGGGCCTCTGAATTCAAAAATGAGCTCAGAAAAGGTGTACAAGGCTTCGTTCACCTGTAAGGTGACAAAATGTGAAAAGTGACTCAAGGCTCTTTTGGGGCTATCAGTGAAAAAAGACGGTTGAAAATATGTTTACATCTTAGATTTGTCATTTATCTATTGCTATGTAACACCAACCAAATAGATTTTGTTGTGTGTACAGCATAAGAGCAGATTGAAATTGACCCTCCCGAGATTTTTCGCGAAAGAAAAACGGAAAAAACACATGGCATGTCTTAATCAAAAAAAAAGCACCATTAAAAGCTTCCGAGTGCTTTAAAGCATGTTGCAAATGTCAAGCTGTGTTTATTAGCAACAGTTAAAAAATATTTTCATGTTAAAAAACGGATTACTTTTTTAGTTATTGTGATTTAACGGATAAGTGTCTTGAGGCATGCTTACGTGTGAGAGGGTTAAGTAAATTAGTAAAAAAAAATTGTTGCATATTTTTAGGCGGCGTTTTAAATGAATATAAAGTTTCATTGAAAAGTAAAGGTTTCCCATTTAACGTCCATGTGACCTACACTGTTGGTTTTCACAAATTTAAAACTTGATTAAGTTAAATAAAATTACTAATTTAAAAAAAAATAAAGCTTCTGAATAAAAACAACTTTGTTTAAAATTGTTCATCTTAAAACAGTAATTCAATACTTTTAATCCGTACAAACAAATTAAGAAACATTTCTCTTTTAAAGTTAAATATTTATAACTAAAAAAGAAAATGATTTTCTGAAATTTTGAACTAGAAATCTTGACTTAGTTCAGCCTCAAAATGTAATTGTAAAAAGTAAACAAGTTATTAAACTAATTAAGGTTCATATAACATCAAGCAAACTAATTAACAATAAGACACCTTTATATTAAATTGATTATTTGACTGTTAATGTTATTTGACAGTGCATGTTATTAATTTGTAGACCAAAATGTCAAGTTTACAGAATGATTACACAATTCTGAGTGCAGCTACTTGAGGGAATTCAATTATTCAATTTGTACTTGTAAAATGTACTTTAATTTTGAGGATACAGCGCGTTGCAATTGTCAATGAGATTGACTCGCGGTCAATAGACAGACAGGTGCAAACAAAACAGTTAACACGCTGTTTATAGCCGTCGATGACGATTTCACACGGTCCCAAGTCCCATTCTCCGACTGGGGGGAAGTACAAGAGTTAAACTGCAATTCAAAAATATTTAACTTTGCACGTTGCACCTTAAAACGCAGTTCAAATGTCGATCGGGAGTGAAAATAACGAGTTAAAGGGATTATCTTTGACATGCCGACTATTTAATACCCTTGCAAACATTCCAAATTTTTTAAATAGTTTTTATTTGAAGATACATTAAGTAACAATTTCAATAATGAAAAAATGTTAGTTGAAAAACTAAGACGAATTTCTGAATCAATTTAAATTATTTACTGATTGTTCATATGTCTAATTTTAATCAATACCAATCTTTTTGTTTTAAACAAAATAACTGTCCAAAAACACATTATTTTGTTAAGAATCTATAATTGTCTTGAACTTTTTTTTAGTTATAAATTTAAAATTGTTTATAATATAATTAAATTACTCTCTTTATAATTTTATTTTAAATTAAAATTTTAATTTATTTTGTCAACAGTATAAAGCTAAAATTAAATAGATAAATAAAATAAAGTAAATATAATTTAATTGCTCTATTTATAATTTAATTTTAAATTAATAATATAATTTATTTTGCCGATTGATTTAACTCAAAATGATATAGATAAATATAATTTATTCGTTATATCTATAATTTGATTTTAAATTCAAAATCTTCTTAATCTGTTGATTAATGTTAAGTCAAAAATAAAGAGATGAAAAAAATAAAATAAATATTATTTAATTGCTCTATTTATAATTTTATTTTAAATTAAAAATAGAATGTATTTTGCCGATTGATTAAACTTAAAATAAAATAGAAAAATCAAATAGAACTTGTTATATCTATAATTTAATTTTAAATTAAAAATTCTTTTATTCTGTTGATTAATTTAAGACAAAATTAAATAGATAAATAAAATAAAATAAATAATTATATTTAAATTCTATAATAAAATATAAATAAAATTCAAAATCATTTTAATCTGTTGATTAGTTTAAGTCAAAATTAAAAAGATAAATAAAATAAAATAAATTGAATAAATTTAATTTGAAATTAAAAATTCTTTTATTCTGTTGATTAATTAAAGTCAAAACTAAATAGATAAATAATATAAATATAATTTAATTCCAGATTAAAATATAATTAAAATTCAAAATAATTTTAATCTGTTGTATAGTCCGAATTAAATACGTAAATAAATAAAGCAAAGTTTTCTTTGCCGCTTGGCTGGTCAAAAGCTTCCAATGAGCTTCGATTAAGTAAAAGTTAATAACAATAACATTTGTTGGCCCAACATAAAAAAATTAACGATTACTTCAGCAACTAATTATTGGCAAACACACAACTGCCAACTCCGCCTCTGGTGGCTAAAACGCTGCTGCCTGTTGACCGCCTGTTGCGGCCAGGCAAATATTTGACACTTCCCTCCCCCTTGACCTTGAGAGAGTGCAGCTCGCGCCTTTTGTTTGCCCAGTTTATACAACCCAACGGGGGAGGGGGTGATGGTGGTAAAGTGGGAGGGAGGGGGCAACATTGCATTGTTCGTTGGTCGAGTGTCACTTGAAGTTAATTAGATAATCGTCTGGTTGACTTGACTTGGCCTAAACACTAGACAAAAGCTACGTACAGTATGTCAAAAAATGTATTTGACAAGGAAATAACATAAGATATTCTGATTAAAAACAAAAATTTGGATAGATTCCAAAAAAACGCACTTTATATTTTACAAACAACTTTTTTACTTTGTTCTTTTTTTTTTTAATTTAATTTCTAGTTTTTATAAATTGTTTTTACTTACTATAAATACTAAAACTTTTAAAATAAAACAAACAACAATCAGTGCCCTTATCTAATTTTAAGACTAACAAAAACAAATACGTTTATTTTTTTGTCACATTAATTACTTGACCCACTGTACATGCATGTCCATGTAACTGCACACTTGAACTTCAATCGGGTTGCGAACAGGAGCGCGCCCTCTATCGGTGCAATTAGTTTGTTTGCTTTCTTAGCTAAATTACAAAACAGGCACTTAAAGGGGAGAGCACCTCTAAAGCTCTCGTGTATCGTAAGTTTCCACTTTGTCGGGAGTAGTTATGTAAATTCAAACAGAACATCAACTTTAACTTTGAATTTAAAAATAGCAAATAAAAAAAGCAGTGTTTACAAAAATCGATGTACTATCGACATTCCCATATCTTTGCCCATCCCTAGTCAGAAGCTTTTTTGCACAGCGCCTTAAAATTTAACTCAATTTTTTAAATAGAGTTAAATCTGGAATTGAGTTATCCGTGGAGCCTGATGGCTGCCACCTTTTTTAAGTGGCAGCCGTGGTTCTGCCTGCGCCTGCTCACCCGCACAGCTTTATATACATAAATATGTATTTACGACGCTAGCTGCGCTGTCAGCGTCAACGGCAGCGTCAACGTCGCTGTTGCGACGCCGCATTGCGCGTTTAACAGGCGCTCCGCGCAGTTTTAGCTCAGTTTCATTCAGAAGTTAAGCTTAAACGCGTCTCTGTCTCTCTCTCAGCCGATCGGGTATTTTAGCACTGCTCGCTGCTCATTAGGCGATTGCGCAAAAATTTTTGGATTTTTACAAAGTTCTTGTGAAATATGTACGTATGTATGCACATTCGGGCATACATGTGAGCATAATACACACACATACTAAAAACTTAGCTAGACTTTGGCCGTGCATTATTTTGTGTTGTGGTTTTTGCGGTTTTCAGTTCCAGTTTCAATTGATTGCAAGCAGGAGCGGCAACAACAGCAATAGCGGCAAAACACCACCAACAACGACAACAACAACAACAAGAAGTGCAACAGCAATAGGCAACACACAAAATTGTTGGTAAGTTTTCTTCACATACGTTTTATGCTATTACTTCTTTTGCAACTGTTTTTGTTGTTGCTTTTGCTTTGTCCAACAAGCTGGCAACACTGCCCCAATAACGAAATACCTCAAATAATAAACAAAGCGCATGCTAGAAATAGAAGAAAGAAATCAAAGAAATACACACATATACAGACTTGAATATCTACTTATGATTTCACACACTTGACCTAATAAATAATAAATATTTGTATGTAAGAAGACTTAAGTAATTATTTATATATTGTTGTTAGTAATTAATCATAATTTAGCAACTATTGTAATTTGCTATTTCAATTCTTGCTCTTTCTCCTTCTGCCTGCCTTTCTTCCTTTCAATTGCTAACAGCTGACTTTTGTTTACATTGTGTGCAGTACCAGGGCTGCATATGCAATTTCTCTGCACTTGCGAAAGTTCACACGCTGAAAGTGCGATTGTGCAGCCATTGTTCTTGTTACTTATTTGCATTACATTTGTAATGTTGCCAGGAACATTGAGAGCATCGCCAGGGTTGAAGTTCGCTGGAAGATCTACTTTGTACTCATTGTTGTTACTCATTTGGTAATTAATTTTGCCAGGCATGATTAACAGATTTGTGTTAACTGATTGCTCGTTATGCACTGCAATTACAAGCCTGCAACAAGAGCAAAACAACAACAACAACAACAATAAGAAGAACAAGGGAAGCAACAAAAGTTACCGCAAATTAACTGAGACAGTGGAAATCCCCATTGTGGAAATTAACCCATGCTTGTCCATGTCCAACCTTGGACTTGACTCTTGCCACCGATTTACCTGCTTGCCAACTTGATGTCACATTATGTCCATAAGTCCGTTGATGAGAGGCAACGCCTTTTGTATTGTAGTCTGATGTTGGCCCTGTCTGATGTTGATGTTGCCAATTGAAAACAACTTTTGGAACAACTTTCAAGCGTTTATTATGTCTGGAACTGAAATGCATGTAAGAATGTTTTATGCATCGAAACTCACTCCCTTCTTGCAATATCAATCTGATCTCATATTTTTTTATTTTTTTTTTATATATAGTTCAGTGTTCACTTCCGTATTGCTTATTGAAATGCGGAATTGATTGAACTTGTTAATGGCTAGGTAATGATAATGGATTCATCGACCAGTTCCTGGTTATCGCAAAAAGATCCCCTTTATGTTCTCCGTTTATTTTAGGAACTGTAACGATTAAGTAATTTTTAAAAGAAAATTAAAAAAAGCAATTTCGTTATTTTTAATTTAAAATTAAATAAAGTTAAAAAAATACTACTAGCTTGCATTTTTTTTTAATTTTCCTGATATTTTTTTTATAGTTTAAAATACAAATAAATAATATGAGTTCTATATATGTACATACGTATGTATGATGGAAATTTAGTGTTATAATTAATTTATAACTTCAAAATTCAAAACAATAATTAAATCGCTACTTTAACCCAATCCAGAGCATTTTTTTAAGGGGCTTTGGATTTTTTTAAACATTTTATTATTTGTGATTCCTGGTTTATTTCTTCTGAAATAATTGCAAAGCTGAGAGTTATTGAAACAGACGGGATTTCGCTTTTATTTGAATCCTATTCGCATGCCTTGCTGTTTTTTGGAATGCCACGCACGTAATCGACATTTCATATGAAATTTACAGGCGTACCCTTTTACTGACAAGCGATCGTCAAAGCAAGATCTAAAGATCGCGCTCACTGATCACTGATCATCATCACACAGTGCGGTCAATGTTCTCCGTTCTTCGTTCTTCAGCACAGCGCTAAAAATTCCCCAAACATAATAAAATTGCTTAGCACTTGATGGAGGCGTTGGAGGCGTTGGAGGTTGAAAGTGTGGTCTCCACTCACTCTCTATAAATAATTCAAACGCACGTTTGTCTAGAACAGGATCCGCTTTTCTGCGTGGGGGCAACTGGCAAAGGGGGGAATTTTCTTGCTAATTTGTAAACATAACAACGAGCTGACATTGACAGCCAACTGTGATTTTGGGCATTCATAAAAGACCAGAAGATACCCAAGAGACAGAGAGAGAGAGAGAGAGACAGAGCATAATGTGCGAGTAGTTTAAATACGAAACTCTTTTCATAGACAAAGTTTGTGGAAATATGTCTACAGATATGTTCATAATATAAATATTCATCTCATCTAAAAAATATAGTCAAGTTATGTATTAAAAACATAACAACATAATAAAAAAAAACAACAATGATCTATCCTAATAGATTTATAAAGTTTGTAATATATTTTTCATAATCTCATAAATCTAAAAACTCTTTAGAAATATGATTCTCAATTAATATCAGTTAGTTTGGTATTTTAATACAACACCTGGCATATTTTAAAATGTTTTAAAATAGGTTTTATTAAAGTAAAATGTTAAATAAATAATTAAAAACATTTATCCTCATCAAATCAGTTCCCTTTCTCTTTAATTACTCATTCGACGTGTGTTAGGTGAATCAAGTGAAAAATGCATTAAAATAAGAACTTTGACTTGTTGTCGGTTGTGAAATTGTTTATCGAGAAGTTGGTAAACTTTCCATATATGATACGCAAATTTTTCTAGGAAAATCTCCACAGTATTTAAAGATTAGTAATAGATGTATTACAATTAAAAATTGCTAATTAATACACAGGCTTTTCTTAGTTAATTTGCGCTTGATTGCGCATACGACGCGTGTGACGCATTTTAAAAAGAATAACTTTTTTTATTTTTTAGAATGCGAACTTTGGCCCGTGATCAGTTGTAAAAATGGTTAGCAAATAACTTGTCAGCAGAATTGAACTGCAAAATAAAAGTGAGAGATTTTGTTTCCGTCATGCTGATTAACGAGTGTGTAAATGTACTTACTTGTATTTTTGCAATGCGTAAATACACGTACATATGTATGTGCAAATTGAATTTAAATGTGTATTGTTATGACTAATGAAAACAATTAACAGAGTTTTATCTGACAACGCAGCTACGTGGGCAGCATAATCAAACATTGGATAGAATCACGCCTCATCAGCTGACAGATATTGCCGGCAATTCCAGAATTAATATCCTTTTCTGATCAGACTACTTAAACAGTTTTAGTTTTATTTCAAAATCAGCTGATTGCCTTTATGAACTTCAAATTCCATTTGGCCAATAAACTGCTGTTGTTGTTGTTGTTGTTGTTCCTGTGATTGGCACAATTGTGAAGATTTACAAAATCAAAACAAATGAGAAACATGATTGAAAGATACAAATGGAGTCATGTTCAGATATTACCTGTTAATTGAGCTAATTGGCGCGCTTAATACAATACGAATCAACTCAACTCAAGTCGACTCTGCAACAACAACAACATCAGCAACAACATCAACAACAATGAGAGCTCGAAAAATGCAACAAATTGATTTCAAAATAATCAACCATTAACGCCATATATAAACCCAAAGAAAAAAATTCGTTGAAAGCTAATATTCGTAGTCGAATTTTATTTTATTTAGTTTAGTTATAATTAAATCTAAAAATATAACAAAGTTAATTAATATAGTTAATAATATAAATTTAGTTAAACATTTATCATATTTTTTTAAGAAGTTCTCTAAAGTGTTTTAAATCTCAATATAATAAATAATATAAATTTAGTTAAATAATCATATTTTTTTTTTAAAAAGTTCTATAAAGTTTTTTGAACTTTATTCAAATTAAATATTCTCCATACTTGTATTTAAATATTCGCTAAAAATAGCCAAGTCTAATATTTTTTAAATTTTTTTTTTGAAATTCTCAATTGGTTTTATTCAATCTGAAAACTTTTTTATATTTAATTCATACTTAAAATAAACACACTTAAGACTGATCACTTTTATATTTTAAGGCTAAATCAAAAAGATATTTGTTAAATTTGAATGTAAACATTAAAATTTCATAACATTTTTCAGTGGGTGTATAAAGTGTAAATATGTATACCAATTTGTCTGCCTTTCTTATATATATACTTTATATATAAAGTTAAAGCCCAGCTCGTTAAGTCAGTCAGTTGGTCAGTTGACTGCACGCATGGATGGCCAATTAATTGGCTAACCTTTGACATGCTTAACGCTTTTTGGCCACATTGTCTGCTTGTTAGTGCCAACTAAAGTTCAACTTAACAACTAGCTTGGTTCAGCTAATTAAGTGAAGAAAAAAACATGAGGTTCAGCTATAAAACCGAGTTCGCTCTTTATGAGAAACATACATAGTTGCAATCCACATAATTATTATATTTGTATATTGAAGCGTTTATTATTCATATGAAAACACGCATTTTTTGTCAGCTACTAACCTTAACTAATTAACTAAATTTATTCAAGAATTGTTACACAAGGATATATAAATAAATTTTCTATCTATATCTATAAAAAAGGGAATCGATTTCTTTTCGAAAAAACTTGTAAATTAATTCAGAAATTACATCTTTTTTTTTTGTTGTTTTTGTTAGCTTTTTTCTAAACTTTAATCTTTTTAAACTTGATTATTTTTTATTCTAGTTTCGTTTATATATTTAATCAAATTCATAAAACTATATTTTAGGTAGATATAAAAATATTTTTAAAAATTGTATTTTTTCAAATACTTTTTGTTAACTTTCAACTGTCTTAGCCAAGTCAAAACTTATGCGATTTCAATATAGAATGTAATACTAATTGCGATGTGATATCTACATTTATACAGCAATAAAAGTCATTAATGTAATTATTTTATTTTAATACTTTGCATTTTATTTCTTCATTATCAAATTACATTTTTTTTTTGTTAATCAAAATCCGATTGTCGCCAATTAATTTAAGAAACTGTGAAAGTACACAGCTACAGGGTATAAACTCGTTAAGTTGTTGAAAGATGAA
This sequence comes from Drosophila suboccidentalis, assembly GCA_037043435.1. Classification (NCBI taxonomy): domain Eukaryota; kingdom Metazoa; phylum Arthropoda; class Insecta; order Diptera; family Drosophilidae; genus Drosophila; species Drosophila suboccidentalis. The sequence continues at coordinate 116,796 of JBAMBK010001105.1, read as the reverse complement.
GTGAGTAACACATTTGTTTTTTGTTTTTTAGAACATAAATCATGAAATACAGAGATCAAAAGAAACGCTTAATTTTGTCAAATTTTGCAAATTACGTAGGGGTAAAAAAAAAAACAACTACATATTTGGCTGTCGCTCCTCCAGAATTGGCTAAAGTGATTAAATAATCTGTTTTGATACGTAAAAGAAACCAGAAATTTATTTTTAAATATATATAAAATATGTGGTGGATTTTTTAAAATTATTGCTACTAGCTTTATATAATTATAACGTACCTAAAAGTTGAAGCAAATTCATAAATTTGAATTATTAATTGGAGTTGTGTTTGGGGGGGATTTTTACTTAATTCTTAATTTGGAGCGATACCAGTCTTATAAATATAAATAAAATGTAGAATTTTTAATATTATTCTTTCCAGTTTTCTATATATATTTAGAACGAAGTTTAAAGTTGTTTTGGGGAATTTTTTCGAATTACTTAATTGGCTTCGATGCCTTAAATGCACATTTATTTGAAAAGGTCATTGAGGAAGACTATGTATATTTTTGTGTGTTTTGTTTAAACAATTAACAGGCCTGTCATCATCCATTCATTTGTGCATTTTGTGCATTTTGTTCATTTGTCTAACCCAAAAAGCAAAAAGCATTAATGCAGCTTGAACTTCACATTTCTCGAGTGATTTTTGCAAGTGCATCTAAAGTGTTAATTATTTCCGTTTGTTTCTCTCGGCTTCAGTCGCCGAGACGCGTGCAAACAATTTGCAATGAATTAATTAGGTAAATACCAGTCCCAGTTACATTCTCAGTTTAATAAACAAATAGCATTACTCGATCCACACACAAAAAACAAAGAAAAAAACAAAACGCACGCGCATTTTTCTGTTTTTTTTTTGTTTTTACAAATTCTTAATGCTTCCGCAAGAACAACAACAACAACATAAACAAATCAAAATTAAGTAGATATATGTATATGAAAGGTCGTCACATTGACACTTTTACAAGCCTTGATTGACAATTTGCAATTCAAGTGCGGAAAGCATGTGATCCTTTTTTTTGTAATTTATTTTTTAATAACTAAAATAACTAATAGTTTTAAATAACAAAAAGAATTTAAATGTCAAAAGAATTTAAATTAAAAATGCATTAACAAAGGGTTAAAATATACATCTTATTCAGTTTTATTTTTTAATGTGACTTTGCTTAAAAAAAATAAGGAAGTTCAAGAAAACTTTAAAAGAGTTTGGGGGTTTTTTATATTTTTGAATATATTTTTTTATTTTTAATGTAAGCTTTCAGTTCATTGATCCTATTTTTTTGTCAATTTATTTTTAAATAACTAATGTTTTTAAATAATTAAATTAAAAAAATTATTAATTAAAAATTCATAAGCAAAGGGTTAAAATATACTCATAAATTCATACATTGCTTAAATGCTTAAACTAAGTTAAAGTATCTTTAACATTTTGTTGTTTTAATGAACACTTTGCGCCTACATTGAACTTGTTATAAATCCGTGTGATTCAAGGGGAGGAACAAGAGAAAAAGAAGAAGTGAAGAATAACAAATGAAAACTTCTCTTTTAAGAAGGATGACATTGAAATTGGCCAACAAAAAAATGTAGCTAAAGACCGCAGCGAGACGTTGATGAAGTTGTCAAAAAGCAACAACAACAAAAAAACAAGAGTAACAACAATGAAAATCCCACATAGATTTACGAATACATTCACAAAAGATATGAGTACTTTTTCGAGTTTGCCATGCCTCAACTTGACATTGTCTTTGCTTTTTGTTATTGTTATTGTTATTGTTTTTGTCCGCTTTGTTGTGGTTTATGAGTTTTGTTTTAGTTTGAATATTGGACATAAAGCAATGTATTATATTATATCGTAATTTGCTGGTATATGATCCGAATTGTGTGTGACAGACTTTGCACAAAGTTTAGTAATGTTTTTTTTAGTCGTTGCCTTGGTCGAGGTTATGGTTAAGCTGCTGGATGGATGCTGTCTACAGTCTACACTCTACACTCTACACTCTACAGTCTTCTGTCTTCAGTCTTTCAGTCTGCATGATGTTCAGGTAATGGCCTTAAAGCCTGCCAGTTAACAGTTTTAATTGGCCAAGACGTGCTGTCAAGCCTTCACTTTTCATTGTCTGCCTGTCATAAAGAGTTGAATGTTGTGCAAATGATTCTTAGTTTTATTCAGAGATACCCTGTAATCAATGATGTGGAAGCTTGATCATATCAATTTAGAAAAACGTATGATTAGGTACACATTTCATAGAATTTTTACGAATTTTCTGGGCTTGTCTTAACTGGTAGATACTCTGTAGTTTTTACTACAATTTAAGATTACAGCTAAATTTCAACTTCTTAATTTTATACTTCACTTTTTTTTACATTTAATATTTTTATTTAATACATTTTGTATATAAATAAACAACCTTTAATCAAACTTTGTTTAGTTTTAGTTCTATCGATAAAAATACTAAAAAGTGTGATTATTTAATGGTTTTTACACATTCTTAAGCTATAAAAAAAGCTTATTTTCTAGACACATACCCTATAATTAAGCTTAATACTGTAATATTTTATTTCCTCCCATTAATTGTATAATTAACCACAATTTTATAAAAACTCACTCTGTAGATACCCTGCAGTCAGATTCCGAACGATAGTATAAATTTTATTTATAGTTTTTAAGTGTGATTAGCTACCTGTTTTCGAAGTATACCCTGTAATCAAGAGTAGCATTTTTATAATTGATCGTTTGTCTAATTACAATACATAAATTTGTTTTTATTGTTGATCGGTTATTTAATGTGAGTGTATCTAATCTTTGTGCATCTCATTATAGAGCACTTAAAAATTCGCTATGCAATTTTTCCGTTAATTGCATTTCTTTAACACACGATTTTGTTAGATTACGCAAAGAATACCCTTTAATTAAGTCACATGAGGTGTAACTAAAATTGCAAGCTCTCCACATTATTTTATATAATTAGTTAGCTAATCAATAACTTGATAATTTGTTTTGCAAATGTATCTATCAATTTTACATATCGATTTCTAATTATTTCTATTGAAGTTTCGGTCGTTATTGTTTTTGTTTTTCTTTGTCATGTAATACTTACATTCCCTTTGGACATTAGAGTTTAGCCGTCTGTCTGTCCCTTTGTCTGTCCACATATCCGGCTGGCCCTTTTTTTTGAGGCACAGTTCAGCAGCCATTGAACGAAAAAAGTCGTCCAATATTTGAGTTGAAGGTCCACTAGAGTGTGCAAATATGTATCTTGTCGAATGTTCGGACAATACACATATAATTCTATAGATATAGCTAAAGGTCTATATGCATATAGCTGGATTGAAGTGTTTTTTAGTTGGCCAACTACTCACACGTTTGGTTGGATTCAATTTTGTTTATCTAATTTACTTGTTCCAGGTAAATAATCTAAAAATTGCGCCTTGTGTGGTCTTAAAATGAGGCATTAACTTTTCGCTGAACTGTGTATTATTTCTAAAAGCATAAAAATAAATTGAGAATTTAAATGAAAATATGAATAATTTATTATAATTAATTTGCGCACCCTTTGGAAGACGTTCAAGTATAGGGTATAAGCCAAAACATTATTATTAATTGTTACACTGCGAAAAACTATACCTAAATGAACCGAAACATCAGAATCTCTTCATAGATTCTGTATCCTAGCGCAAAGACATTTTATTAAAAATTTTTTATACAATTAGTAAATAATTTCTAGCTAAAAACTCATTTAATCCGCATTTTATAAACAAAATATTTTAAATAAAGACCCTTTGTTTTACTAATAATTATTCTTAAAAATAATAATAGATTAGTTTTGCTTTTTAATTAAACAAAATATTTCTCATACTTTAGACAAATTTCTAATTGTTAAGGATGTTAGAATTTTTACTGAGTGTAGATAATTGTGATTTTATACAATTTGTCAAGAAACACTTTACACACCCTTAAAAAATTTAATATTTTGACATTTAGTATTTTTTACGTCTAGTATTTTTTTTAAAAATCCACTTTTTGTGTGAAAAGTATGAAAAAGGGGTTAAAATACTCACTTTAAGGATTTTCAAAATACTATCAAAAATATTTTTGAAAATTTTTTTTTGCAGTTACTCTTAGAATTTTTTTTAAGAATTTTTTCGCATCAAAATATGTTTTGTAAAAAATCGAGAAAAAAGTGGAAAAAGTAAGTAAAAAAGTTTTGAAAAAATTCAAAATATTCAATGTATACTTAATGGGTTAAGAAAATTTTTGCATCATTCGAACGGAAATTAAATGAGCTTTCCAAATATATATAATAAGCTATTATTTTCTTATTAAATGTCAAAATATTATATTTTATATTTTTTAGGGTGTGTAAAGTGTTTCTTGACAAACTGTATTTAGGTAGAGTTGTCATTAGAAACCGACTGGGATGTATCAAGTGGATAGATAGATTTAAAAAGATATAGATATAGATGTATCCAGATAATAGATAGTTTAAATATTTTTATTTACTGATTTCTATTTAATAATCTTTTGTAAAACTTCCTTGATATTCTTGTTTTTATCGGTTTGTTAAACTGTAATTTTGTTTGCTTTTAACGCATTCGCAATGCAGCGACACTCTACAAAATCAAGTAGCCGACCCGTTGATAGAGATCAGAGTTAATGTTGCTGTTGTTGTTGTTGCTGTTGTTGTTGTTGTTGTTGTTGTATCTGCGTTTTCGTTTGAAGTCGCGGAACTGAGAATTTTGTTTTATATCGTATGCGATTTTATTTGCTTGGCAATTGCGAAATCGTAACGCTTGAGCGCATTTTATATCCAGAGTGTGTTGTGTGTGTGTATGTGATGTGTGTGTGTATGGTGTGTGTGAGTGTGTGTTGTGTGGCGACGCAACTTGAAATGTTTGCAGTTGATGTCCGCCAATTGGGCAAACAGCTGGCCCATTTTTGGGCGTGTCACTGACATAACTACATATCTATCTATCCATCTACCTATCCATCTATCCATCTACCTATCTATCTATCCACACTCGTAGTTGGATGTGTAGTTGATATTTAAGCCAGTTAGTACTTGAGCTCATTGTGTTTCTCATTATCATTAAACAACGCGCGTTTTTTTTGGGAAACAAATTTAACGCTGAAACCAAGAAAATATTATAAAAAACAAGTTAGAACTTAAAGTCAAGATGATCGACTGCTATATGACCGTATCTGAATCTTTGACTGTATAAACATGATTGAAATTAAAAAATAAAACTTAAATGTTAGCTATAAATAAGTATTAAGTACCTTTGTTGATTAATGCGAATTTTTTAGAGTTAACACCGAAAATTTTATGCTAGCTTAAACTTTTTAATATTATAGTTTTTTTTTTATTGGACTCTATTTTATTATTGTGGAGAGATGTTTTCGATTTGATCAATAAGACGGATATAAATTACACAATTCCTGTGATAGTACCTCCCCCACTGAATCAGAGAACTTTTTTGAGAGAAGTTTTTTTAACTTAAATATTTTTCATTAATCTAATTGGATTTTTCATTGGTTTTTCCCCAATTCTTGCAACAAATGAATAGCATTACTTAAAATTTGAACTAAATATTATTTTAATTTATAACTTTATAATTTTAGTCTTAGTTTAATTGCCAATATTATTTACTTTTTGCGGATTGCTTTAAGTAAATTATCGGGCCTGGTTTTCACGGCAGATTTTACGGATTGAATTCACTTGACATTGAGCTAGTGAGTTTGAATTCTAAAGGGATTAATCGATGCTAAGTGTTAAATAAAATTAAAAGCAAAATATTTATAAAATAGCCCAATTCTTTAGATGTTGTATCATCAGAAAAATAAAAAAAATGTATTCGATTTTTAAATAATTTTTTATTTATCATGCCACAAGCCTAAAATGTTTGTCGGATTTTTTATTTATCATACCACAAAATCGATAAGATTCAAGCCTAAAATGTTTGTCGGATTTGCTCGACCTTTTCTAGTTTCCGTGAAAGTATCGGTTATTTATTAGGGCTGCCTTTGTATGTGAAAAAAATCGTAAACCCCAATTTAAATTGTTTCAACTTATGATTAAATAAATATTTTATTAATAAATTACGCAATATAACAGGCTCAAATTCTTTTGACCCAAATTTCTGATTTGCTCAGAACATTTTTCAACACTGTTCTGCCGAAAAGTATACAACACATTCTAGGAGGGAAAATTAGGGGAAATTCGGTCAAATCTTTCGGATTGAAATTCGTAAAAAACAAGTGAAAACCGGAACAGGCCTGTATATAAAATGAATATATACAAAGTAAAAAAAAAATTGACATTCGGCACTGCGCAAAAAGTAATTTTTAGGTGCAAAGAAGCTGAACCTTTTTGCGCCAAGTGCCGAATGCCAATTTTTTTTTTTACTTTGTATGTATTAATTTTTTTTTGGCATATATAATAAATTAACATATATACTACACTTGGATATCAGAAATTTCGGACCATGGAAATGTTTTCGTCACTAGACTTTTACCTCGTAAAGAGGTTTTTGTATGGTATAAAATTTCTGTTCAGTTCACAGTTTGCTCAAATCACTTTTCCCTTACCTTATAAGCCTTTTTCCCCTTTTAAGTGATGGGCTCAAAAAAAAGTTAGAACTCGTTTAAGTTTCTTAGCTGGCTTGACAAATATTTGATGGCTCAGCTCCCAGCTCGATTGTTGGATTTCGGCTGGAATTCAGTTAGTTAATGTGGCTCTCAGGGCCATTAAAGAGAAGCGCTGAGAAAGCTCTTATTGTTATTGTTGTTGTTGTTGTTGTTGGCAGCACTTTCGGATTGTCTTGGCCAAGTGTTTTAGCTGAAACGTTAACCTGTTGTGGTGACGATTTGATTTTTGTCTGTTTGCCAAGTTGAATCATTATCATTACCACACATTAGCTATATAACTGCGAGCCTTCAATTTGAAAGGTGTCTTTGGTCTTTGGTCTTTGTCTTAAATTTTGTTTGGTGCTCATTGTGCAATTGCAATTGCCCCAGCCCCTGCCCCTGCCCCTTGTGCCACTGCCACAGATCAAAGACCAAAAAAAAAAAAAATTAAAACCAGGCTTCGAATCTTTAATTTAAATAGTTTTCGTTTGCTTTGTTTTTGTCGTTTGTCGTTTGTCTTTGGCTTTGTTTACCGCTGAGCTGCATACATAATTCAATTTATAGTCGTATGTCATTATGGTGGGCCAAGACAAACCCAACGCGGCCATAACAAAACAGTTAACTGCACTAACCAAAAATCACTTGAGATAATGAGCATCTTAACGCTATTCATTTCATCTGATTTCATCGCAAAGTTACAGCTTTCTATGTGCTTTCAAGCTCATTATGTTGGTTTTTTATGTGCGCTTTCCAAGTGCATTCGAGAAGAGCTTTCAAACGGTGCTTTCTAATTGCATATTTAATCTTATTACGACAATCTATGTGCTTTCAAACATACTCTGTAGATTCATGCCCTTTTTGAAGTATTGTGGTTGAAGTTCGGAAAAAAAATTAGGAATCGAATAATTAGGAGTCCAAAATGACGAATCCGAAATTAGGAATACATTTATTAGGAATCCAAAATTAGGAAAACACAAATTGCGAAAGCAAAAATTAGGAAAACAAAACTTGGGATAACAAAAATTGGGAAAACAAAAATTAAAAAAAGTCGAAATCAAAAATATTTTATTAAAAAAGCCGAAATCAAAAAAATTTTATTAAAAATCGGGCGTTTTTTAATAAAATATTTTTGATTTCGGCTTTTTCTAATTTTTGTTTTCCCAAGTTTTGTTTTCCCAAGTTTTGTTTTCCTAATTTTTGTATTCCCAATTTTTGCTTTCCCAATTTGTGTCTTCCTAATTTTGGATTCCTAATAAATGTATTCCTAATTTCGGCTTTTTAATTTTGGATTCCTTTTTCTATTTATTAGTAAAAAGAAAACATTTGTCGAACCATTTATTTCAAAATCAGGACTTCGATTGCCAGCGCATTCAATATTTACTCGATTTATTTATTTCAAAATCTACATGTTTATATTGTGTGCCACCTTATATAAAAAGTCAACCTTTTTTTCGTCTTTGTGTTGGTATTGATTAGCGATTTAAGACGGCTCTCTACTCTTTCATATTTTGATTGTTTTTTTTCGGGCCTATCTCCGATGGCAGGAAAACCAAAGATACTTTTCCCAATTTTTTTGTTTCCTAATTTTTGTACTCTGAATATTTTTGTTAGTTGAAATTCCCAATTTTTGATTTTCAATTTTATCTTCCCAATTTTGGATTCTTAAAATTTTATTCTTGCTTTTTTTTTCTTCTTTTTTAAAATTCCTAAAAAAAGATTCGGAAGTCGTATGAAAAAAGCTGTGCTTTTAATTGGATTGTGAGTAGATTGTTAGCTCCATTTGTTTTCCATTTGTTTTCTGAGATTTGCATGTGTTTTCAAGCCCATTAATGCTGTAATATTTATATGTTGTAAATTATGTAATTAATCACTAATTTATTATTAATAAATCTTTAAGTTCTCATAATTTTACTTTATGATAACTTTCTTTACATTTTTCAGTAGATACCTTAAAAATTAAATTTAGCCAAACTAAAAAAACGTTTTTAAATGTTTACAAACTTTTTTAATTTTGTTTTATGTCTGGAGTTTAAAATGCCAAATTGAATATTATATTGAAAATTTTGTTTTATTATAACCTTATTTTTAAAGTTTAAGTTTATTTCAAAGCATAAATCTTTCTTTAATTTTAAGCAAATAAATAAAAGTGAAATAAGATTAGTTTTGAAAACTTCTTAAAGTTTTTTTTTAGATTTATATTCAAAATCTACTGAGAGTAATAATGCCAAAATCTTTAAGTTGAATCTCGCTTTAAATTTAATTCAAAGTTATGAGCTTAGATTTTTTCTTTCGTTTTTATTTATTAAATTACCTTACTATTTATTTAGTTAATTTATTTATTATCATGATATGATAAAAAACTAAATTCTTAGCTAAACAATTTCAAAACTATTGCCAAGTTTGATTTCTGTTTTTTCAGCTCATATATTTTCTAGGAAATCAGCTGATTTATTGGCAAGTCACATAGCTTTAATCTTAGCTAAATGAAACAGCAGTTGCTTGGCCAAGAATGTGCAAGTTGGAACCATAATAATAATAATAATAAAAACAACAACAACAATAATACAATAATAATATTAACAATGGCATTGATTACAACATTTGGCAAACATTTGAAAATCACATTGCATGTATTTACATACAAATTTCATTGTTCGATTTTGACATACTTTTAATGTTGTTGTTGTTGGTTTTTTAGTTATTGACTTTAGGCGAAAACAAAGTCAATTGTTGGCCTTTGGCACGCCCACTTTTTGTGGTCTTGTGGCGGCAGTTTAAGGGGCGTCGTTTTGGACGTACGCGATTGTTGTACCAAAGAAACGAAAGAAAAAAACCGAAACCGAAACAGAAATTTTTGCCAACAACAACGAAAAAACTGTTGGAACTACGTGTCGGCTGTGTAATTTTTTATTGTCAACACGCTGCCAAGTCAAAAAGGCGGCCCGCCCTTGACTCAATTACTTGGCCCGGCCGTGGCGCATGCGCAGAATTCAGAGCCACAATTTCGAGGACTGAAGTCGAGACAAAACACGGCACGAGGTTGACACCGAGATGAAGATGAAACTTCAAAATAAGACACCGAGATGAAGATGAAACTTCAAAAAATAAGAAGATGTGATCATTGTCATAGCATTCAGCATTAAGTTGCTCATTAGGAGTTGAACTAAGACTGTGATTATGCTTATGATTAACTTAATTAAGTTGAACTCTTGTCCAGACGCCCACTGACTGACAGTGTCTGCTAAAAGACATTGCAGCAAGGCAGTCGCTAATTAAATTATGAATTAAATGTTGTAGGAAAAGTAAAGTGAGCAGTCAAGTAAACACGACTGGCAAGAGACCCTGTGCTAATGCTGTAAGCATTATAAATTGTGTTTAAAATCAGGAATCTCAAATAAGATATATGAGCTTAAAAATAAACGAACTCAAAAACTATTTGGATGATGGAAAAAACTTATTTTAGGACGGTTATAAAAAAATATATATATTTTTTAATAATAAAATTTATTGGTTGAAAGCTGTAATTTTTGATCTTAAAAAAAAAAAATTATAAAATAATATTTAAATTTATTTTGGAATCGCAATTGCATCTAAAATTAATCGGATGACATAGGATAGGATAATATTAGGTGGATTATTCCAAAAAATACATACACTCGCCAGAAAAACTATGCGTACACACTTTGTTTTACTTTAACAGCTATTGTAAGTCAAGTCATCATAGTAAAAAAAATATACTTGGAAAGGTCGTTTAAATTCCGTTTGAATGATGCAAAAATTTCCTTAACCCATTAAGTACCCATTGAAAAATTCGAATTTTTGTGAACGTCTACTTTTTTCAACTTTTATCCTCGATTTTTTCAAAAAAAAATTTTGATGCAAAAAAATTTTTGAAACGATTCTAAGAGTAACTGCTAAAAGTAATTTTCAAAAATATTTTTTCTAGTATTTTTCATAATTTTTTGAAATTCCTAAAAATGGCTGTTTTAACCCCTTTTTCCAACTTTTCACACAAAAAGTGGCTTTTTTGCAATTTTCAAAAAATTTTAAAAAATACTAGCAAAAATACTAGTCATTCCTAAAATTGTTTGAAAAATGTTTTTGCATCCCAACATTTTTTGGAAAAAATCGAGGAAAAAAGTTTTGAAAGTTGACTTTTTTTAAAATTAGAATATTTCAATGGGTATTTAATGGGTTAAGGAAAGTTTTGCATCATTCAAACGGAATTTAGATGACCTTTCCAAAAATATTTTTTAAATTTGAAGACTTGACTTACAATAGCTGTTACAGTAAAAAAAAGAGTGTTCTTATTATTTCGCACACGTCTGTATATAAAACTTTTTGATCTTACGCCTTACCTTTCGACACAACCAATAGACTCTCTATAAACTTTAAGTGCAGGCTCTAAGAAAAAAAGCGAGAGTAAAGAGAAAAAATATTGTGTGGTTGCTTCTTGGGCCGATTTCAATTGTGAGCTGCAGTTGAATTGAAATTGAAATTGAATTGAAGTTGAAGCTGAAGCTGTTGCGCAGGCAACGCCGACAACGACGACGACGGCGACGTCGCAATGCTTGTTTAGGCAACTGACGTCGCGTCGCTGCTGGCGTCGCTGTTGACGGCGACGCAGACGCCGACGTTGATAATGGCGTTTCATTTTACGAAATTTATTAATCGATTTATATGCGTCGGCACACGGGCAAAAGCGATCGACGATCATCGACGCGACTTGAACAACAGTCGGCCAATTTCTTTGGCATTTACACATACAGCTAGATATATATATATATAGCTATAGATACAGATACAAAGAAAGACATATGTAGATACACGCATGCGAGCTCAAGGTGAGATGTAAATGTTGTATTTGTGTGGTTAACATTAACCGTTAGCGTTGCTGCCACGATGATGACACGCAACAACAACAACGACAACAACAACAGCAACAACAACGATGACAACAACGACGACATCGATGACAACAACAAATTGTTGGCCATGTAGTCAAACAGTTAAGGGGGTATTGCTGGTTGGCAAAATTTTGTTTTCGATTTTTTTTTTTTTTTTGCATATTTTTATAGCTTGGATATTTGAGAATATCCTCCTAAAAGGGTTTTTTGACATTCGAAATACTTTAGGAGACATGGTATTTTTTGTCCAGCAATGTTTTCGCCAAAATGCATCAAAATGCTTTGATGCAAAAAAATAACTCCAAACTTTAAACGCGTTTATCTCGAAACCACTTTTTTCGAGCTGGCGGCACTGATTGCGCCCGTAGTTCTGAACCGATTTTGATGAAACAACGTTCAATCGACGCAGAATTGTCAACATTATAGCCCCTACCTCAATCATAATTTAAAAAATTTTTTTTTTACACTAAACTTTGTAAAAAAATTGTCCAAAATCGATTTTTCATTTTTCAATGGCCGTTATTTTGTAAAAAAAAAATCGAAAAATTATGATTGAGGTAGGGACCCGAATTACATCTGTACTGAATCTAACGCCGTTTACTTTTTTCATTTGTGATGATCCGAAGTGGAGTTATCCGTGCCGCAAGCAGCATACCTTTTGTTCCGACGTCCAACTTGGAAGGCCGACAACTTTTTGAACAGCCCTCGTACTAAGGAAAAAAAAGTGTTTTTTTTTTTAAATAAATAACGAAACAACAGAGCAATTTAAAAGATATAGTCTTGAGACTTGATGCACGGAATTCGTAATATTTAACTGACGTTTGCTGAAAGTTTCATCTCAATCGGTTAAAAAAGCAGAGAAAAAAATTGAGAGATTGTTTTTAATAGTTTAATGCAGTTTTAAGAATGAACAATTATTTTTTAATTACAGTTTAATTAATTTTTTTTTTTGCTTTTTCTATCATTAAATATTTATTTTATTCATTACAATTTCTATTGCATTTCTTGTTTATTTGCCTGCATATATTGCAAAAATTTAAATTTTAAAAATAAAAACCAGAACAACATTTAAAACTTCGATCAATTCTGTATTTTAGTTAAAATCTAAATGGAAATTGTCTGTATTCTGAAGCCAGGAGAAGATTTCTCACTTTATTTTGAATATAACTTTTAATTTTTATTATGTAGAAGTAATTTTGTATAATTTTTTTAATGTATACCAAGCTGCGTGTACTGGGCATTTATCAGTCGAGCAGCCTGCTTACATATTGTATAATAGTTGTTGTTGTTGTTGTTGCTCGCTGGACACGTTTAGTTTTGACATTGTCTTGCCAAAGCCAAAGAATCTTGGCCATTGGCCAACTGACAGGCTGTCAGCGATATTGTCCGCCCACCCCTTGCCAGCTCTTCTTCTTCTCGCTCTCTCTATCTCCCTCACTTTCTCTCTTCCTCTATCTACCCACACGATTGTCAGCTGTCGCAATCATACAGAGAAAAAAAAAACATTTGCGCATGCGTATCAATTTTCAATTTTATTAATACACACAACAAACTTTGCTGCTTGTATCAGAGTGTGTGTGTGTGTGTGTTCTGTGTGTGTGTCCGCTCTGTGTGTATTTGTTTATTTATTTATTTATTGCTCAGCTGCATTGTGTAATAATGCAATATTAATTGCTTATTTGAAATAGTTTTATTGAATTGACCCATTGTTGTTGTTGTTGTTCAGGTTGTTGTTGTTGCTCATGTTGTTGTTGTTGCTCATGTTGTTGTTGTTGCTTATGACTGCTGTGGCAGTTAAACAATTTTTATTTGTATGCCAAAGTTGACAAGTTTTACGCGCCTTTAGCTAATGAGCTAATTAGCTTGGCAGTTGCCCCCTCAGTTGCAGCTGTTGGCGCAGATTTATTACAGTGCTTGCTGTAAATTTACACACACACACGATCAAATAAAACGAGAAGGGAAGAGTAGAGAGAGAGAGGGAAGATTATAGATAGCTTAATCTGTTTACATTACATGTAAAAAATGCATTTAAAGAAAAAGTTTAAAACTTCTTGTCAAAATTTACAAACTTAAAATTGAATCATTGAAATATTTCAACAGGAAAATGAAGCTGAACACAACATAGTTAGAAAGTTAGTTAAAAGTCAATATATTCTCTAATTTGAATAATTTAACTATTTTACCGCCTTAAAATAAATTTGATTTATTCCAACTTGATCAATTTTGTAAAAAAAACTGTATCCAATGTCCAAAAATGTCCAATAGACACAATACTCCCACAATATTTTTGTATTATAAATTGTATTAATCAACGCTTTAAAAATGGTTTTGTGACTTTTCAATCTTTTTTTTTTTTTTGTCATAATTCGTCCCAAAATGGATAAAGTTGTGGACCTGTAAAAGCTGACAGACCCATAGTTAGAGATTCTCCAAGACTTTAGACCGACACAGCTTTGTGCAAACTCAACTGATTTCATTTCTTTTTCTATTATTTAAAAAAAAATGTTAATTCGAAAATTGACTTAGTAAAATTGAAAAATTAACCCTGTGTTTTTTTAGGAATATTTTATAAATTTTTTTAAACTTAAATCCATGTTGTAATATGATTGAATTGACGTCCCTATTGGCCAGTTCTTTTTTCTATACAGTCATAGGCATAAGTATTTTGGCACCATTTAAAGTTAATTCTACTCATAATTTGAACTTACTTCATGCAAAGTTTAGCATCAATGGAAAGGTCATTCGAATACCTTTGGAATGATATACAATTTTCCTTAATCTATTATCTACCCATTGAAATTTTCGAATTTTTGTAAACGTCTAGTTTTTCAACTTTTTTTCTCGATTTTTTAAAAACAATGTTTTGCTGCAGAAAGTTTCTTTAAACAATTTAAATAGTGACTGCAAAAAAATTTTTTTTCAAATATCTCTTCGCTAGTATTTTTTTAAATTTTTGAAAATTGACGGCGAAAAACTGGAAATTTCTTTATTTATATTCAATTGACGTCCCTATTGGCCAGTTCTTTTTTTTTAGTAGTCATTGCTCACTTAATAACTAGTCGATTTGATTACGAGCAGTTGTTTTAGAGCAGAATTTACAAAAACAAACACAGAAACGCAGCTCACTAACTAAATGGGGGTAAAATCATTTCCGGTTCATTTCCGCACACCTAGAGCGAGGTGCGGCCCAAAGCAGTGAAGGGTATATTACTCTATAAGTGTGTGTGTGTGTGTGTGTGTTTATGTGTGTGTGTGTGCCAACTGAGCCATGTCCTGGCCAGCGACAAAGGGGTGGCTTTAACTGCAAATTGAGAAAAGCACAAAAATAATAACAGAATATAATGTTGAAGCAGCAACAACAATAATAAGAACAACAACAACAACTATTAATATAGTAGCGACAACAACAACAACAACAGCTACAACAACAACAACAACAACAACAATTGAAAGCGCCAGGCCTCTCTCAACTTGGATGACATAATGCCAAGTATTTATTATGTGGAGTATGAGTCTTAAACATTGACTCTGAGTACGTATGTATGTGTTTACATATGTATGTGTACAGAAGTTGTTGTTGTTGTTGCCACTGTTGTTATAGTAGTTGTTGTTGTTGCTTCTGTTGTTGTAGACACGCTTACTACAACGACTCTGGGCTACTCATATTTGTTTTGCGGCATGTGCGTTTAAGACCAAAAAATAAACACAAAAAAAGAAGGAAGAAAACGTTATTTTTGGCTTGCCGAATATTTAATACCCTAGCAGAACTTTATAATATTTTAATTTATAAATTTAATACATTATTTATTTATTACTTTATTTGCTACGAATAATTTATGTATGCATTTTAAAATCGTTCGTCACAGAATTTGATATCAGAAATTTAGGGGCACGAAAATTTATTTGTCACTAGATTTTTATCTCGTAGCGGTTTTTTTTCTTTTTAAGAAGATGCAAAAATATCTTAAAAAATAAATAGATTTGTCCACAAAAACATAAATTGCTAATGATCGTTCATATGACAGCTATATGATATAGTAGTGCGATTTTCATAAAATTGGGTATATGACAATCGGCTCCATAATTATCTGTTAAGTCAGAAGTATTTATAATTGTTTATATTTATATATACTTTATCTTTAATGTGTAACTTATTTCTCAAAAAACTTGCAATACCTTCTGCAAGGGTAAAAAAGATAGGCGACAACCCTCGACGACAGTAAAAAGCACACATATGCCACGGATACAAAGAGAGGGAGAAACTAAAGAGCGAACGCTTGCCTTATCAACAGCACATAGAAAACAGGGAGAGAGGGCGAGTCCAAGCGCGAAAGAGAGAGCGAGATTGAGAGCGAGCCGTTTGACAGCCGGCCTTTTTGCGCTACATTCACAAACCAATTTGTGCGCTGTCGGGCAAATGTTGAATGTATCTGTCAGATACAAAGAGAGCGCACCACACGTATCTGTATCTGGAGCTTTAGTTGTAGCTGTAGTTGTAGTTGTCGCGTGACGCAACGCAACGTGTAGCAAAAGACGAATGTTGCCAGTTCGTCTGCTTCTTCTTCTTCTTCTTGCCCGATTGCCAGCCACAAGAAACAGATACACAGCATAGCGCATGGTTAAGTTATAAGAAGGTGATCAAGTCTGACAATATAATATAACCAAAAAGAGAGCGCAAATATGGACAATAAGTCACCTTGTTAGTTAATTCAACTCGCATCTTAAATAAAATTCACCATTCGCAACAATATTGCTTGCTTTCAATGCTGTAAAAATAACCCACACAAAATAAAGAGAGAGCAGCTGTGGGGAATTTGTTACCTTATTTGTAAATTCACCATGCACACAGCATAGCACCTACAAAGCACTCTCTTTCCAGGTCTCTTGACAAAGCACACTCTCTCGCGCTCTCTTGATACGCATTCACATTCATATTTTGAGGGTTCGCTTGCTCTTCGCCCAATTCTTTGGCCTCAGTTTGCATTTCGCTTTGGGTTGTGTCTCGTCTCTTGTCGCTTTTGGGTCAGGCCAGGCCACAAAAAAACCGAAAACCGAACAAAAAATTAAAGAAATTTAGTATAAAGTTTGTTTGAAAGAAGCTAATCAAATCAAATGAGTTACGCATTCAATTCGCATAGAAGTCTTAACAAATGAATTCCTAGGCCGCCTGCCCCCCAACTGCTGCAAACGAAAGACGAAAGAGAGTCAAGACAAAATAAAAAAAAGAAAAAGTAATTTGCCAAAAATGAAGAAATATTAAGAGATGAAAGGAAAAAAAAAATGAAAATGTGTTCAAATTACACGTGACATCAGAGAATTCGTGTATTGAAAACGAAACTTTGTGTATTACTTATATACAGTTCTGTTAAATTCATTTCATTTGTGTGCCGCGCGTTGTTGCAAGTCACAAATGTGTCGCGAATGTATCTGCGAGATACAAAAGCAGTTCAAGTGTCAGTTTCCGCCTACTAAAAACCGTTTAATCAGCGCGACAACGTCTCGATAAATAAATAAATATATGTACATATATACAACAAGAGTTCATGCAACTCGCATATACCCCTTCCCCTTGCCACGTGGCCCCCCCTCACCTTGCTGTTGCAATTTCATAAATGTATCTAAATCTATAATGTATCTGAATGCATAAAACTACATAACCAGACGCCCCCACTTGATATATATACAGTTGGTCCAGCAATTGTCTTGACACATTAAAAGTTGCAAAATATTTTTATCTAAACTCAGTTTTATGAAATTTAAACGTATACACAGTTGTTAATTTTTTTCTTCTTTCTTATTTCCTAATTTTATATTTTTTAAAAAGCAATAAAACAAAAATATAAATCTTTTTAAAAAGAAAAAAAAAAGAAATTGTTTGATGCTTAACTATTTTAAAAAATAAAATATAAATATATGAATATTCGTTTGTCAAAACAATTACCTGCCCAACTGTATTTGACTGTGGCATCATGCGCTCAATTAGCTCGCCACTGTTCACTCCCCAAACCCTTCTCTCTTCCCCCTTCCACTCCTCATTGTCCGTCCCCTCTTTACACTCTTAATTGAACTCATAACGCAGTCATTTCTCAATCGACTTTCGCCTGGCAAACGTTAAAGCAAACGCATTGTCACCTGGCAGTTATCAGTCTGGCCAACGATTTGGGCAGCTAATTAATCAACAACGATAACGGCAAAAGCTTTACAGCAGCAGCAGCAGCAACAACAACTACAACAACGAAACGCTGCACGTTTTCAATGTGTTTATGTGTGTGGCATTGGAAGATATGACATAATTCCAAGACATTCACTTGCCTCACAAAAGGCACCCAAAAAAATAAAAAAAGCGAGCGCGCTCTTTTTACTTTACGCACACGCTCTCACCACACCACAAAGAGAGCGGCTGCTGTAAGAGAGCGCCGCCTGTCGTCAGGTGCGCGTCGACCAATGATCCGAATTCCAATTCGATACCGAATACAAAACGAAGGCAGCGACAGCGACTGCGACTGCGACCCCCGTCAACAAGTCACAATCAGAGTCATCTTGTCTGATGCGATTGCAGCGCAGCGCCTAATTCAATCTGTCTAGCGGAAACGTGTGACACTCCCCCTTCCACCCACCACACACTCTCTCTCTCTCCGCGCGCTCAGTCCATAGGCAACCTAGCAACCAGCAGGCAGCAAACTCACCACATTTCACCACAGCCTAACCGAGACCCTTTTCAGACGCCCACCTCAAACTTAATTGAAATGCATGCCGGCGCTGCCTTTTATGTGTGTGTGTGTGTGTGTTTGTGTGTGTGACTATGCATATTTGAATATTTCGCGGGGGTTAGAAAACCAAAAATGTGATCGCTTATTATTACGAAATTGCATTCTGCAATGGCGACCCAATAAATACACACACACAAACACACACACACACACGCATAATAGATAAGCAACAACAGCAACACAAAATTAGGTGATTGCGGCAACACTGCGCGACTTAATTTCCATTTCGTCAAGTTTACCTGTTTAACGTTGCCGCTTTCATTGTTGTTGTTGTTGTTGCTTTTGGCGACACACATTGCTGTTTTGACCATGAATTCGATTTTGAATGCAAAAGTCCCAAAAACGTGAAATTTTTGTTATTGCGGAACGAAAAGGGGAGAGGGGAGAAAACAAAAAAAAAGCGAAACCCATAAAACAATCATGAGATAAATTCAAGCTTTCGCACGCCGAAGATTTAATACACTTACACAGCACTGTAGAAGTTTAAAATTAGTTTTATATTGAAATCAATAAATACATATTTTTTTTCATTTGGTTACAATATTCGGAAAATTGAAAAAAATATATTTTTATCAAAACAATTTCCAAACACACTGTATACTCCTTTAATGCGTTACACGTTTCCTGACAAAATTAAAATGCACTAATCAAGAGTATTTAAAACCGAAAAAGCTTTGCTTGTGTCTCCGTTTGTCTGTCTATGTGTGTGTGTGTGTGTGTGTGCCTGTGTGAAATGCCGTAATAATTAATTGATCGACAAGTGCGCAGCTTTGGTTTGGTATGCGACGCGTCGAAATCGAGTCGCGTCGCGTCGCCGAAAATCGAAATCGATCTCAAAAGCCTCAGCCTCTGCAACTGGCGCTTGCGAATGTTGTTGTTGCTGGTTATGTTGTTGCTGCTGTAGCTGCTGCCGCTGTTGCTTTGGTGGCCCTTGCAACATCGAGCCAAAGCTTACGACAGCGCTGCAGGCGTCGCTGCCAGCATATGCACCTGTTGTTATTGTTTTGAATTTACATTTCTTTACAAGTTATTTAAATTGTCTTAAAGTTTTTGAGCAAAAGAAAATAACACCCACAGATCGCATAACATTGCATTGATTTTTATCAAAATTTATTAATTCGTAATCAAAAGCAGCGACAGCAGAGGCAGCAATCGTGGCAGCGACGTCAGCGCTTACATCGGCAGCGCCGCAAGCTCAGCTCTGCGCGCTCAATTCGCGACAGCAGCTTTAGCTGTAACTGTGACTGTGACTGCGACGACGACGCCAACGCCAACCGCGACAGCGACGACGACAGCGACAGCGTCTTGAAGCGCTGTCTGTGGCCTTAGTTAGTCAGCCGTTGCTGCAGTCCAGTTAGTCGTGCTTTGCTAGTCGCTGTCTGCGGTTTGTCTCTCGCTCTCTCTCGGTTTTTCGGTCACTTCGTTTGGTGTGTGCTTCGTACTTGGCGCCCTCAGTTCCCCGCACTCTCCTCGTCCGAGTGCCTTGCGCCTTGTGCTTAAACGTCGCGTCGCGTTGCGTCGCCTGCGTTTCGATTTGTGTTGTGTTGAGTTTTTTGTCTTGAATCGCATTCAAAGTGATTCAGGACTCGTGATACATAAATTGTTAATTTATATACTTTGTATATAAATATGTATGTGTGTATTTGTAACGGTTGTCCAAGTGTGATAAGCAAATAAGTGGTAAATGGTGAATTTAATAGCATTCATCGATTGCTGCCTCATAGCAACAAATTGAAAAGTAAATACAACAAATACAAATACAAATACAACAACAATACGTGCGAATATCCTGCAAAGTGAAATATTCGAAAAGCAACTCACACACACATACATATATAATTATAATCAATCAAATGAATTTTGAACTAAATGCAACTGGTTTTTACTCCCAATTTCCTTAGCCACTGGCAATTTGTTGTTCACGTTACTAGACACACACACACACATACCAATACATATAAGAAAGAAACTTATTGGAAAACTCAAAAACTACAAAAATTGAAGCTCAGACAATACAGAAATACGAAAAATTGCAACGCACGCAGCCGCTACATAAATTAAAGGTAAATTATTCGATTTCGATTCCGATTCAAAAAAAATATTCATATTTAAATGAATAGTATTAAGTGCCATAAACAATAAAAATTAAGTGTGCCAGCTCTTGAATTTTTAAAAAGTTTATTAAGAAATCGCCAGTTTACTAAATAAGGTGCTTTTCCAAATTTTGAGACAAGTTTAAGAAATGATTTCAAAATTATGGGACAGTTTTAAAATATTTTTTTATTGATTAATTCAAAAGGACAAAATAATTTAAGGTTTTTTACATAATGAAATTTTCAAAGGATATACAACATTTTTTAAAGTCAATTGGGAATCTTAGAGTTTTTTTTTTTAATTTTTCTGCAAATTATAAATTACTGTTAATTAATTTTAAAAAATTTGCATAATCTAAATTGTTAAACAATTTAACATTTCATAAATTTAAAGTCAATTTGGAATCTTAGAGTTTTCTTTTAAATTTCTCTGCAAAATATAAATTACTGTTAATTAATTTTAAAAAATTTGCATAATCTAAATTGTTAAACAATTTAACATTTCATAAATTTAAAGTCAATTTGGAATCTTAGTTTTTTCTTTTAATTATTCTGCAAATTATAAATTACTGTTAATTAATTTTAAAAAATTTGCATAATCTAAATTGTTAAACAATTTAACATTTCATAAATTTAAAGTCAATTTGGAATCTTAGAGTTTTCTTTTTAACTATTCTGCAAACTATAAATTTATGTTAATAAATTTTAAAAAATTTTCATTATCAAAATTGTTAAGCAATTTAACATTTCATAAATTTAAAGTAAATTTTCTTTTAAATTTTTCTGCAAATTATAAATTTCTTTTAATTTGTAATATTCCATAAATTAGGATTTCTATCTAAATCTAATACCTGAATTATATGAATATGAATTAATATGTCCTAAGATTTATAAAATGCTTTCAAGACAGAGATGACAATAAATTGCAATTGAATTGTTGTTTATCAACAACATTTGTTGATTCTAATAATTAATTGCTAATAACAATTGACGAGCTAAAATCTTAATCAAGAATTAAAAGTCGTTAAATTGTTTTGATTGTTTCTAAAAATAAATGAATTTAAATGTTGTTGGTCTAAATGTTGTTGACTGAACTTTGTTAACTGAGCCAACTAATTCCTGGAAATTACGTTGATTACATCATCATCATCATCATCATCATTGTCAGACAATTGTGCGCATTGTTAGTTTAAAGTCAAGCATAACACTGAAATTAAAATGATATTTCATTATTGTCCAAATATTTTTAATATAATGGAGCAGCTTTAATCGTATGCAAATTAATTTTCAATTCTCGCCTCGTCATCGTTTCAAGCAGAATACAAATTTTTGTAATTTGACACAATTTCGTTAAGAGATATTGATAAATATTTGCGTTGAACCTGTCGATTATTTGAGTGCTTAACATAATTTGGAATAAGTAACTGATGTGTTTTTTTTATTACCAATTTTAACCAAACCAGTTTTGAAAGCAATTACGAGTGGGAAGAAATATATCTTTTGATCTGGATTAAAAATAAACTAATTAAATGCAATTGTTCATTTGACCTTTGCAGAATGAATCCGGTTGATTAAATAATTCACTTCCAAAAATAAATTAGACTAAAAGGAAATAAAATAAAATTATACACAATTTTAAATGTGTAATCAAAACAATAAAAGTGTAAATAAATTTTGGCTGATACTCAACTAAAGTTAATGAATTTAATGTAACGCATAAGCCTTCAAACACACTTGTTGTTACAGATACAAATTGTATCTCATGGATACACGTATCAAGTGCTCAGGGCCAAGATGTGTAATTACATAAAAAGACACCATTGAAGATCGGATCAAAACACTCTAGATAATTGACTTGACTTGGCTCTGCCATGCATTCATTGACCCGACCTGACCTGACCCGTCTTGGCCATGTCAACACTTGGCCAACGCTTGGCAATAAGTTGTTGCCATACACACAATCACAATAAAATCAATAGAACGAATTGAAAACGCGAGCTGCTTAGTTAGAAAACCTCCCCGACTTTTCCACCCAAATTATTTGTCTCCCCATTTTTCTGTTGAAACGCACGTGACACCTTTTGGCCAGGTCGAGAGTACATACATATATTTTTATGAGTAGGCGAGGTTTAGTTACCGCCTTTCTGCCTATCTGCCTATCACCCTCCCCTCCCCTGCTCTGCTCTGCTCAGTGAGCACTGACTGACATAATATGAACAGCAGCACTACCAATAACAACAACCACAACAATTACAACAATAACAATTACAACAACAACAACAATTACAAGCAGCCACGCGTCTTTTAGGCGTCATTCATGGCGTGTTGGTTGCACATTAAACGCGTTTTTCTTTTAGCCACTTTTGTTACCCTTGCTGGGGGTATTTTCATTTTGTCCACAAATGTGTAACGCTTGAAAGGAGGCGTGGCGAACAGTTTGAGAAATACACACTTAATTTTGTTCAATAAATATAAAGAAAAAGCAATTATAAGAACCAATAACAAATTTAAGCGTTTAGTATAAATATAAAATACGTTTATTTTTATTGACATATTTCAACAAATCTGACAAAATATGTATTCGGTGTTCAGTTGAAAATCAACCTTTAGTTTTAAATATTGTTGTTGTTTCTTAAGATATCTAAACAAGCCTCACAGGTTATCTATTTGTATTTGTATGTATATATATTCCATCATTGTCCTATCCTGACAAAATTTGACTTAAAAAAGTCTACTATATGATATAGCTGACAGATAGAACAAAGATTATTGAAAACATTTCATTTTTAAAAATATTTAAATATTTTAATGAAATAAATCTAGTTTTTTTGGGAATAGATTGATCGGAAGATATTTCAAGCAGGGACCGTAAACATTATGAGTTTTATTATAAAAATGACATAGTAATGATTATTTAAAGATTTTTAAGGATTTTCTTCAATGATAATGAAAGAAATAAAACTCACAAGATATCATTATTTGTGACTTTTATATTTTCGTTCAAAATAAAACTCACTTTTAAAAAAGATTACGTAATCATTTTAAAGATTTGCTTTTGCGTTTTATAGTTACCCTGGATATGCAAAAATACTTTGTGAAAATCCTACACAAATGCCATGAATTTAAAGTGAGTTTTAATTTGAGCGAAAAAATAAAAATCATAAATAATTATTATTTGTGAGTTTTATTTTTTCGCTCAAATTTAATCATTTTCAGTATTTTTTTTGTACATGTATTCTAGTCATTGATTTTTTGATGTGAAAAAATTTCAATAATCATTCTTTGCGGTCCCTGATTTAAAGGTTTATTTATTATTTAAATTATCCAGTTTAATTTTTGGGAATATTTAATTAATAATTTTTATTATTAATCAAATAATAAAATATTTAGAAGAGCGTTAAATCTTCGAGGTGCCAAATGAAAACGTGTCTTTCTTCTTTGGTTTGGGTTTGGTTTTGGTTTTGGGTTTATTGCCATGGCACACTGGCCTCCCAAGAAGAAGGGGAAGAAGCAGGAGGAGGAGGAGAGACGTTTGTGAGTCACACAAAGTGTAGACGGAGCAAGTTGGTGCTCTCTCTTTTACGCTCTCTCTCTCTTTCTCTTTCTCTCATTGGCCAGTTTTCATTCAAGAAATTCGCAGCGAGTCTCTGCGCAAAAGCCAGCGAAAAGAGTCGAAAGAGAAACCTTAGCAAACAAAGAGGTTAAAGCAGGAAAGACTCTAGGGACTGGAAGGTGGGAATAAGAGGGAAGAGTAGAGGCTTCATCACGTGATGGTGTGCGTGTGTAGTGTGTGTGTGTGTGTGTGACAGTGTGTGTGTGACAACGTGGCGCCGGTTAAACGAGACGAATTTGAATACGGACTCGGATTCGGAAACGGAATCGAATTCGGATTTGGGTTCGGATATACAGTGATGGAAAATGAAATAGAAACTAGAATAATTTTGACATTTTAAATAAATTTTTAATAATATAAGAAATATGTTTTGTTAAATTTTAGTAAGTAAAGTAAAAATTATGAAACTACAAAAAAAAATATTTTGTTCCGAAGAAATTTTAAAAATGCAACCAAATACAGTTGAGCCTCCAAAACTCGATCTTCTATAACTAAAATTTTTCTCTAACTCGAGCTAATTGAGTGGCAGTAAAATTAATAAGCTTAAGAAAAATAACTCTTTAAGTCGAATATCTCCATAACTCGAACCGAGTTAGGGAAGTTCGACTGAATTAACGTTTCTATTATTTTTTCCATCAACGTAGACTCCACTGGGGGTTGGTTGTACGAGGGGAATGGGGAGGGTTGGGTTTGCCTATTTATTTGTTTTATTTTCTTCTTTTTTTTTTTGGTAGGGTGTCGATTTACATGCTCATGTGCATTGTTGCTTAATGCTTTGGCTTTTTTGTTGCTTTGCTTTTTGTTGCTTTGCTTTTTGTGTGGGCTTACATGGGGCTAACAACAGCAACAACAATGGTAACAACATGGCTAACAACAACAGCAACAACAACAGCAACAACAACAACAAAGCCACTTTGAAATCAGGTCAATGAAATAGCAATATTTGGCACGGCTTTAAGTCGTCGCTGGCATCGCATTTCGTTTTGTCGCTTCTTCTTTCCCCTCTGCTTCGTCTTCGTCTTCGTCTTCGCGAAGGTGAAGCCTCAGCCAAGGGCCACCTCTGCTGCCCCGCCCACTGCCCACCGCCCACGAGCCGCCCTTTTTGTTTGTTTGTTTTTGGTGTCAGTCGTTGCGCATTTCAAATCAGGAAAGGCCAAAAGAAAAGAAAAGAAAAGAAATAAGAGAGACATGAAAACCACGTCTGCTGTTTTGGCCACGTTGACAGCGTTCAGTTCAGTTTCAGTTCACCTGCTGGCCATGTTTGTTTTGACTTTGAAATTAATTTGGCCGCCGAATGTTGCAAGTAGATCAAGGCTCAAGTCCTTGCAACAAACAACAGCAATTAAATTAAAGTTTATGACAAGTTCATTGACCTCTGGCCAAGTTATGAGACAGGACTGCAAGATGCTGAAAATTACAGAACATGGTCAGAGCAACAGTTGATGCACTGAGCAAAATTGAAACCAGTCTATTGGCTTAATAATAAATTCAAAATATTTAATTTATTTAAATTTCTTATATTTTATCATTAGTTTCAATTTAATATTCATTTAGTGCAGCTTTGGAATTAAACATATAAAATTTGTAATTTGGAGAAAATTATGAAATGTAAAATTTAAAATAAAATATAGCATGTTTTACATTTATGAACACTGAAATTAATTAATAAATTAAATAATTTCTAAGACATAAATGTGAAAATTAAAATCGTTGTAAACATGATGTTTTTATTTATTACTTATTTAAGCTAAATAAATAATATATTGAGTTAAGGATACACTGTGAGAAAAAGCAGACCTACTCAAGGCGAAAATTAAAAACAATAATTTGAGACAAAATTAAAATCAAATTTAAAATTTCATCCATTTAAATTTGATTCATTTTTTTCTTACTTATCTTTAAACTTAATATTAGTTGACTAAAGTTCAAGGGTTAAGAACTAATAATATATACGAATATGCTTATCTATCATTCTCCAGTGAAATGCGTCAACATTCTATAAATTAATCAATCAATTAATCAAATTAATCAAAAAGAATCAATCAATAACATTATAAATACTCATTGTTTCTCCCAGTGTATTTGCAATGTGGCCAAAAGCAACTTGCCATAATTTTAAACTGGCCCATGCCCGAATCATTTGACCTCTCTTTCTCTTTCTTTCTTTCTCTCTCTCTCTTTCTATCTGTCTGTCTCTCTTTCTGTGATGTAAGCAATTAGACGCGAGATTCCTTTTGAGCTGTATTATTTAATATTTACACTTGTTGTACGCGGCGTATGAGTAACGAGAGTAGACGTATGAGTAATATATGTATTTGTATGTGTGTGTAAATGTGTGTGTGTGTGTGTGTTTAGTTGATAAATGACGTCAACAATTGCCATGCATATTTTATTTATTTATACAGAGGCCCGTCAATTGAGCTAACCTGGCTAAATAAAGTGCGGCGTTCTGTTTTTGGGCTACATTTCTAAATTTGCTATTGCCAAGTGCAAACCCAAGGCAAGAGAGAAAAGACAGACGTAGAGGGAGAGAGAGAGAGAGAGAGAAAAGGGGAGAATTTGCGCTGTCAGCAGCTGCGGCTATTGCACTTTTCAATATCCAAATTTATTTGTTTTTGGCCAGCAACAAACTGGCTAAGTCTCTGTCTGTCTGTGTGTGTGTAAGTGTGTGTCTGTGTGTGTGTTTGTCTTGTCAGTCAGTCAGTCGGTCTGTTGGTCTGTTTGTTTGTTTGTTTGTCTGTCCTTGAACTTTTCGCTTTTGCAGTTTGTCCTACACGTTTTTACTTGTGCTGCAAAAAGAAATAATAATAATAATTTATTACGCATACGCCGTGTGGTAAATTTCTCAGCTAAGACTGGAAGCAAATAGGGGAAAAGTGAAAAGGTGGGAGAGAAGTGTACTCAAATGTTGTACTTTATATCGATTCGTTGCTTATCGAGCTTATCGCTCGATTGAACCCCCATATCATATCTTTTTTTGGGGCTCAAAGTCTGCGCTTATCGACGGGGGAAAAGCACAAAAAACGGCACCGAAAAAAAACAAAAAAACTAAAAACGTATAACGAAAACGAGCACAACAAATTATAAACAACATGTAAATATGCCGCTGAAATGCTGACTGGTAACATATTCGGGCTTTCAGTTTATTAACCCAATTTCGTTGCCAGTTTTGCTTTATAACAAATGCGCGGCACAAATACAACGACAACATTTTCTTACATACTCGTATCTCGATTAGTTTATGTACAATAATTGGCAACTGGCAAAGCAAATGATCAATAACTGCTTTTACATAATATCTGCAAGTTAATGCTTAAATTTAATAAATATTAATTTTATTTTTTTTATTTGAATAAATGACAATATTTGCGAACTGTAAAATTTGAAATATTAGTTAATATAACATTATTTCTGAGAGCTAAATAATGATACAGAATTTGTGACAGTTTTAACTTTTTGGCGCTTTAAATAAATTTTACATAACTTTTGAAAATTAATTTTAAATTGACAACTGTTAAATTTGCATTAAATTTCAAGTGATTAAGTTCTATATATATTTTGAAATACACAATTAAACAAAGAAAGAAATTCAATAAATGTTAAATACATTTTATTTGTTTGTTTAATTTATTACTTACCCACTTTGATTAGTTAATGAAGAATAATTTATTATTTTTGCCATATCGAAGTTAAATCAATAAATGGAATAAATACTATAAACAATAGTATTTATGTATGTTATAAATATTCAAGATATTATTATTATTATAGATAGTTAAAATATCTAAATGAATAATAGTAAAAAACTTGGTAAATATGTTTAATTATAATTAATTTAAAACTATGTCAATTAACGTGTTGAATTGTGCGATAAATTTATAAATATTATGATTAATATTATTATTTTTTATTTGTAATATATAAGTCAATTTTATATTTATATACTGGCAAACAAGTAATTAAAAAATAATATTGATAAGATATTGTAATATTTACTTGGCAAATTAATCTAATAATTGATTTTTTAATATTGTTATCTTTGCAGGTCGAACAACTTGGGCATCCACTAAATGCATTAAGCTACTGAGTAGCTCGGAAGACACGAACCGTCAACACAGAAGCAAATAAAGAACCACACACAACCACACACACACAACAAACACACACACACACACACAGCAACAAAATGGCCTTAATTATGAAAATATACGAGAGCATAAACAGATATATGGACTCACATGGTGGTAAGTTGGCTAGAAAGCGAAGTTAGAGAGAGGGGAGAGAGGGGGACAAATGCCTGTATATGCCTATATACGATGATGGAAAAAATAATAGAAACGACACTCATTTTGTCAATTCAAACAAATTTTTAATAACAAAACTAATGTAAAAATTATGAAAATATAACTAATTATTATTTCCAAAGTCATTTTAAAAATAAAAAATTATCGTTTCTATTATTATATCCCTCGCTGTTGATACATAGATACATACATATATTTATGTATGCTAGGCCCGCTAATTTATGTAACCTTGATGTCTTTGTTGTTGCTCTTCTTTCTCACATTTCTCTGCAAAACTCGGCAAATGATTGAGTAATTTTTGACACCAGCTCACTAATTGGCCAAGAGAGCGACAGAGGGAGAGAGAGAGAGAGAAGAGTAGCAACAACCTGTAATTGAAAATTTCAATGTCAAAACGTGTTTGAATTCTTTAAACTTTTTCATACTTGCAAATCCTTTTTTTAAATCAATTACTTTAAAGTTACACTCTATATATACATATATATATTTATATTCGCATTTTCTCTGATTGCTTGTTGTTGAGTGCATTCATTATTCATGGCTTTGACAAATGTTTGGCAATTTGAAGCGCGCTAAATTTATGTTTCAACATGACACGGATACGTGCACAACTAAAGATACTTTAGACATGCCCACGGATACAAATGAGCATGCCACAAAAGATACATTCAAATATACATATGTATATAGATACAGCTACTCGCTGGTTGCCTTTGCGTGTCTGTCTGGGTGTATCTGAATGTGTGTTGAATGTATCTCAATGTGTTTATGGTTATTTTAAGGGCTCGTCCATGCAATGCGCCATATAAATTGGGATACATCGGAAGTAAAGTGGCCCTACAATGGCATGTGCTGACTGGGCCAACATGCCACGGATCTTGGCCAAGTTGTTTGCTCACTTTGACAGTGAAATGATCAAAGATACATTTTTATTAGCACTTAGGAACTAAAAATAATTAAATAAGGCTATTAAAAATATAAATCATTGAGGTAAACATAATCGTAGTTCTTTTATTGAATATTTGAATAAAAAGATACATTTGAAATACAAGAGTGTGAAAATAAAACTAACAGATAATTTAGTAAACATATTATTTAAAAGATTCATTTGATATACTGCTTTATTAATGCTCCAGATACTTTATAGAAAATGCAAATTTATAGATACATTTTTTTAAGCTCTAAAAATATATTAAGATTTAATTGAGATACAAAAATCTACTCACAAAAATATTTTGGAAAATATAATTAGAAGATACATTTGTAATATGAAAATGAAACTCAATTGACAATTACAATTAAAGAAAACATTTTTATTAGCTCCAAAATAGAAAATTGAGTTAATAAGACTATTCAAAGATACATTTGAGATAAGAAAATGACTTAATTATACTCTTAAATACTCTACTAAAATTATAAACAAATCCCCAACGAATCAATGCAAATTCCAAACTCAAGAACCTCTTAAAAGATTGAACATTTTAATTGGAAACCAATCTAAATCCAATAAATGCTAATCTAACACTTAAGATTAAGCAATAACTAAAGTGTTTCATAAGTTTGTATTTCCTTTGTTTTTTCGTCGTGATTTCGATTAGCTAATTTGATAGCTAGACGTGATACCCTGGAGAGTTTCGCAATCGATTCATGCGAGTATTTCAACAACAATTTGGCACATTTTTTTTTTTGTTTGTTTCAATCAAGCTCGGAACATTAATTAATAAAAGTTTCTTTTTCCGTCTTCATTTTTTTGTTTTTGTTTAAAACTTTTGCAATTTGATAAGCCATTCATCAAAGTCTGCGCTTCATATTTTTCATAATTGTCTTATGTTATCTATCGAAATATTCGCTTATATTATTATATTTTTATTTATTAATAATTTTGTATCGATTTTGCGTTTGGTAATCTCAACTCTCATGTTATGCAAGAAAACAACGCCAAGCTAAACTGAATGTCAAATGAAGTAATCAATTTGCAGTGGCTAAAAGATACAAATGTATCTACAATTGGTAGCAGCATGAGCAGGGCACGTTTCTCGCTCATTATCATTATCATTGTCATAATCATTACGAGCTAATGATCATCTTGGTGACATTGTCTAACAGCAAACAGAAAAACGAAACGTGCGACAGATCAGGGCCAATGTCCAATGCTAATGATGTTCCGATGATAAGAGCATTTGTTTTGCCTTCTTCTCTTTTTTTTTATCTTTTAGCTACATGTAACTACAACAATGACATTAACTATTTGTCTTAATATATTATTAATTTGTTCGTTTTTCTATTTCTTTTAATTGCACAGATTCAAGGACAAAGGACTGGCCCATGATGTCGTCACCCTTCCCCACACTGGCCGTCTGCCTCACATACGTCTACCTGGTTAAGGTGAGTTATAACAGTTAAACAGACATCGCAAATATAGTTATTAGTTTTAGAATATCGTAGTTTCTGAATTTGAGAAACTCCAGTAACTTTGATTTTTAATTTTTATCAGCACTATTAATTTTAAAACATTTTTTCTTTATATTACTAAAATTACAGAAAGTTAGAAAAAATAATAAAATTTTAACATTTCGTTAAAGATCATAGAAAATTTTCTGTTTTCAAAAATTACTAAAAATCTAAGGAATCAAAAAACAACAATAATAAACTCAGTAAACATTTAAATACTTTTTTTGGTACTTGTATTTTTTAAATTTAATTGTAATTTTCATGATTCTTTTAGAAAAAAACTAGTTTTATTATTATTTTTATCATTTTTAAATTTAGATAAAAAAAAGTTTAGTTGTTTTTGTAATTTTTGCATTTTTTGGAATTGTATTACTTTTTTATGCTTTTTACAAAAAATAATACAATTTTATTTTTCTTTCCTAATTTTTTTCAATTCAGATCAAAAATAAGAGTGTTTTTAATCTAATCTTGTTGTAATATCTAATCAATTGGAGTATTTTATGGCCTGCTTGAAGTGATCAACTGGCAGTTAGTTGATATATATATATATATCAATTGATATATATATGTATAGGGTTATATTTACACGTGGGGATTTGGGTCACAAGCGTCTCTGTCTCCGTCTCTGTCTCGGAGATAATCTCAAGTGTTATTCCCATGCGGAAATCGGCCAAAGACAACGTTATCGTTGATAACGTCTGCTTTAGTTTTAGGTTTGTCGTTCGAGTTGAGCAAGTTTTATTTATGATTCACACACACCCAAATTCATGCACTTAAAATGCCACAAACACTCACATACACATTCTAATCATAAGGCCTACTCTTTTTATATAATATTACGCCAACCCATTCAACGATCTGATAGCAAAGCCTGTAGACTGAACACCGAACACTGAGTCAAATAAAAAAAGTACCGACTAGATTAGACAAAACGATAACTAACATATAGCCAGAAGTTTTTCTTTGTAGTTTCAAAGTTTAAATGCCCTTTCAAATTGTATCTATAAAAGCAACTTTATTGTTGTTATTATTATCGCCATCTTATTTATTTTTATCATTCTTATCAGCTATTTATTAGAAGAGTCCGATCTAAGTGAAAGTCAAATTTAAACAGAGTTTAATTCAGTAATTATATGTTATTGATATCCAATCTGATTTTATTTAACCACTTATTAAATAAAAAGTTTTCTAAAGTCAAGAATATTCGTCTTAAATAAGTTATTTATAAAAAAAAATACAAATTGGCGGCACAATGTCGCCTTCTTGGTAGCTTTTGAAGTTTTGATCTGATTTTATTTAACCACTTATTAAATAAAAAGTTTTCTAAAGTCAAGAATATTCGTCTTAAATAAGTTATTTATAAAAAAAAATACAAATTGGCGGCACAATGTCGCCTTCTTGGTAGCTTTTGAAGTTTTTCTACGCATCCTAGGAAATGTAATATACTTATTACAGATTAGAATACCAACTATTCCACTAGAAATGTATCTATGAAATTGTGTATCTTTGTATCTTTTAGGTGCTTGGTCCGCGATTAATGGAGAATCGAAAGCCGTTGCATCTACAGAACTTGCTGGTCATGTACAATGCGTTACAGGTTGTGTTTAGCGCGTGGCTCTTCTATGAGGTATGTACACACACACACACACACACACACACACATGAACACAACTACACACAAGAACAAGAATAAACACACTCACAATCAAACGCATCAATCAACATCAATCGCAACGCTGACGTCGTCGTTTTGAGCTGCTGAGCTGGCAAACTGAACTGGAAGCGAGCTGAACTTCGATTTGGAGACAACTTGCAACAACATGTGGCAACCTCGCAGCTTGCAGCTTTAACTTAATATTATTATTTTTTATGTTTTTCTTATGTTCTCTCACTATCTTTCTTTCTTTCTTTTTCAATGTATCTTTATGTGTGTTTTATTTTTTGTATCTTTTGCATCTTACCATTTTGGTTTTGTTTTGTTTTGTTTTGTTTTTGGCATTAATCTGATTTCGTTTTTAGTGTTTAATGGGCGGCTGGTGGGGCTCGTACAGCTTCCGGTGTCAGCCGGTGGACTATAGCGATAGTGCCACATCCAGGAGAGTAAGTGTTTCATCTATGCCCCTTGAATGTGTATAGGAATGCCCTTAATTCGAAAGTGAAAGTAATCAAAGCTTAGACCGAAGATCATTGCAACAAAACTCTGTCTCTCTCTCTCTCTCTCTGACTCGACTTTAGATTGTTGAACGCAGTTATGCAGTTATACATGAATATTCAGATATACACATATATATATTTGATATTCTTATGATTAGTTTTAGTCGCTTATTCGCTCAGCCAAAATAACCAGCAATGCTTTCATTCAATTATAATTTATTATTATTTATATACATTTATTTTAATTTTATTTCATAATTTTTAACTTTATTATCATGATTAGTTTTAGTCGTATAAACGCCTCGAAGCTGGTTACGATTTTACTTAGCACTAGTTTATACCCAAATATATATCCATATAATAAATATATATATATACTATATGCACTCTGTTGTATATAAATGCTAGCAACAAATGGTAATTAATTTATGCAAAACAAGAAAAAAATACAAATTTTCGCTTTTATTAATCGAATTGAAGCTTTTGTTTAATTTCTTATATCTAATAACATTTAAACGCTGTCTACTAACCTGAACAACAAATTTGCAATTAAATTGTTTGTCTGCACATGTGTAAATAGCACTGTGTGTGTGTGTATGTGTGTGTGTGTATCTGTGTGTGTGTGTATCTTTTACAGCCTAAATCGAAACTGGAAGAGCAGCAAAATCGGAAGACGAAGCGACAAAAGCGAAGCACAAAACTCACTCAAATTCATTAAAAAAAACAAGAACAATCGAACTATCGATAACGATAACGATAACGATAACGATAACAACAAAACACAACGTTTTTCAACACTCTACATTTGCAGATAGGAATTTCCGGTTGGCTAACAGGACATTATAGCTTCCGATGTCAGCCAGTTGACTATAGTAATAATCCTAGAACGTTAAGGGTATGTGTTATAACCTCACAACGAGCCGTTTCAATAACGATCACGATAACGATAACGATAAACCTATTGATTAAATTAATGTATCTTTAAATTTGGTTTATTTTTTGGTGCGTGTGTGTGTGCTTGACAAATTGGTTCTGGAATAGGTTATAGAATATAGCTAATATTGTAGTATTTAAAACATACAGTGTGTCAAGTAATTATTTTGACAATGAAATATAAAAATACATGAGTATTTTTATTATTAACAGACAATTATGAAAAAAAAGAAAGTTTAAAGTATTTTTTAGCAAAATAAAATGTGTGAACACAATTACTTGACATACTGTACATATTTGGTGAACAGTCGATGGTTTCACACGCATTCTTCATGTATAAATATCCACCATAATTAAGTACAACTAACATTCAAAAGACTCTAATCCCGATCTCAGCATGTGTATGCCGTGCATAACTGTCAGTATCTTTTTCTATATCTATCAAAAGAAAATGTCACTAAACTTGTGAGAACTTTACCCCGAATTGAACTTAGGAACTTTTGGACTCCCCGACTTTGCCCTCTGTCCACACTACAATATCTACACTTGATATCTATATAATTATAATTATACTTTATACAATAATTATCTCAATTATTGTTTGTAAATGGTCAGGACTTTAACTTTTAATCAATTAATTGAATGTGTGAATCTTTCTACCCCCCGAAAATCCCCCCACGACTCTTTTATTGTACTCTTCTCAGTATATATAAATACATATATTTTTAAATTTGATGCATTTTGACAATTAATATAATTAGTTTAAGTCTTTAATTGATCCCCTTGAAGCGTGATGCATGAATGTTTTTGACTTGAATCGAATTGAAATGAATTGAAAGTGAATTTCATTATGATTTAACATTAACAATGAATCTCTCTTTTTCCATCTCTCTCTCTCTCTCTCTCTGTCTCCTTTTTCGAGTGTGAATGAAATGACAAGGTTCGGCTTAGTCGAACTGTGAGTATACCCTATACTTTAAAAATGATGTGTATAGAGTATGCTGAATTGAATTGAAGTGAATGCACGTACCCAACTTGCAATCATCAATGTCAAAGCGAAACTAATCGATATTTTACACTCTTCCCCTTCCGCCCTCCTTGCCCTACAACCAAATCAGATGGTCCATGCGTGCTGGTGGTATTACTTCTCAAAGTTCACCGAGTTCATGGATACGGTAAGTGACAGACAGCTTGGAAAAAAGTGAAATTAGCGATCCGTTATATATATTCATGAATACACTCATTAATCACCACTCGCTTCGATTGTTGCAGATCTTCTTCGTGTTGCGCAAGAAAACGAGCCAGGTAACAACGCTCCATGTCATTCATCACGGCTGCATGCCCATGTCCGTCTGGTTCGGCGTTAAATTCACACCAGGTGCGTACTCCACAAATATCAATTGCTTGCCAATTATATCAGAACTCTTATTAATTAAGACAGAATTAAAAAAACAATTATTAAAAACTCATTAAATACAATTTAAAGACACCAAAAACAAATAATAAAATTACCATTTTAAAGAAGCAAAACTAGAAAATTCAAAAATTAAAGAAAAACACACAGATCTCTAAGTTTTAATTTTTTGAAAATTGCTAAAAATGACTATTTTAACCAGGGACCGAAAATAATGATTATTGAAATTTTTTCACACCAAAAAATCAATGACTAGAATACATATACAAAAAAAAAAATTATAATGATTAAATTTGAGCGAAAAAAATAAAACTCACAAGTAATCATTATTTGTGATTTTTATTTTTTTCGCTCAAAATAAAACTCATTTTAAATTCATGGCTTTTGTGCAGGATTTTCACAAAGTATTTTTGCATATCCCTTTAAAAGAAACCCAGAGGACCCATAGAACACAAAAACAAATCTATTTTAAAAGTGAGCTTTATTTTGATCATAAAAATAATAATCACAAATAATGATAACTTGTGAGTTTTATTTTTTTTGCTCAAATTTAATCGTTATCATTGAAGAAAATCCTTAAAAATCTCATAATGATTACGGTCCCTGATTTTAACCCATTTTTCCTCCTTTTCATGCAAAAAGTAGCTTAAGGAACAATTTAAAAAAAATCATAAAAAATATTAGCAAAGAGATTTTTGAAAATTTTTTTTTGCAGTCACTATAAGAATTGTTTGAAACATTTTTTGGCTTCCAAACATTTTTTGTTGCAGAACGAGGAAAAAGTTTAAAAAGTAGACTTTTACAAAAATTCGAAATTTTTTGTATCATTCAAACGGTTCCTATGCCTCATACGTTTTTCCTTTGCTCTAATAAATAAACACTTTAAAAAAAAAACTCCAAAAATCGCTCTTTATTTTCCGCTACTGTATTTTTCAATTCAAAAAATAGTACTTTAACTCCAGAAAACCTTTTTTTTAGAAAACATACTTAGTACGTAAGTAAAATACATATTAAACACTCAATATTAAAAAAAAGAAAATTCAAATTGAAAATATTTTGATTCAAAATCTACAGATTTTAAAAATATATTTTAGATTTGGAAATTACTAATTTTGGCCTTGCCAACATTTTTTGCCCAATTTTATTTTATTTTATTTTCCCTACACTTAATTCCTAATTAAAACTTGTCTAGTTTAATGTTCCGTTGTCTAACTTCTGCATTATTTAATGCTCTTTCAGGTGGTCACAGCACCTTCTTTGGCCTGCTCAACACCTTTGTGCACATTGTGATGTACACTTACTACATGTTCTCGGCCATGGGTCCCCAATATCAGAAGTATCTCTGGTGGAAGAAGTACCTGACAACGCTGCAAATGGCAAGTCGATTAATTAGTGTAAATACATGTATGGTTAATATTAATAAACATTAAATTGCAGGTTCAGTTTATATTGATCATGGTGCACGCCTTCCAATTGCTATTCATCGATTGCAATTATCCGAAGGCCTTTGTCTGGTGGATCGGAATGCACGCGGTGATGTTCTTCTTCCTCTTCAACGAGTTCTACAAGGCAGCCTACAGGAACCGTCTTATGGTGAGTGCTGCCAAAAAATAAACTAGCTGTATACAGTCGAGTAAGCTCGACAGTGTGAGACCCTGTATTTGATAAATATAAAAAAAAGTTAGTATGCTATAATGTTAAGTTACATTTCTTGGAAATATTCAACTACATATTTCAAAACTTATGTGGGGAACATTTTTATTTATTTATTTATTTAAAAAGCAAACATTGCTGCCTCTAATTAAATCATAGATACAAAATATTCAATAGTTATTAATATTAATAATTACAATAGATATTACAATATTACAAGTAGTTATCAAGTAAATTTTATTTAATTTTACAAAACGTGGAGATAAAATCAACACAAATTTTATAGCAATTTGTTTGTTGAAAGACTTAACTTACTAAATTAATAAAAAGTGTAGAGTTCTTTTTAACTATATATTTCAAATCTTTAAGGGAGAAAATCAACTAATTTTAATTGATTTTACAATAGTGGAGATCAGATCAAAACAAATTTGAAAGAAATTTAGTTTCTTAAAATAATTTACTAATTACAAAAAATATTTATTTCTAAACAGCTTCAGTAAATAAAAAAGAGTAAGGTTTTACAAATTAAATTCCCATTTCCAGTTCTGATTTCCTTTTCGGAAAACCTAAAAGACACTCTGCTTATTTAAAGTACAGGGTCTAGAAACGCAGTCGGAAATGAGCTGCTCTTTTATTTTTATTTTACTTCTTTTTGGCGGTCGCCTTTTCACGTCCGCCCATTATGATAATTATCAGAAAAGAGCTTAAATAAAAGGCCTACTTGGCAGCTTCCCACGAAAGCGTTAAAGGCCCTTTTAGGCCACAAATGACAAACATCAAGTGTGTGTGTGTGTGTGTGTCGGTTCAGATTCCGGATTGAGTTAATGAAAGCGTTGCAATGTGAATTCCAATTTCAGCTCTTATATCATCATCGCATTTTTGTCGGTTACGGTTAGGGCCATTTATCGACGTTGTTGGTCTGCACACCTTGCGGCCAAGTTTTTCTATTGCATATATGTAATATCTCAGGTCTAAATTCATTAACGAAATTTCGTCAAGTATGTCTCCCTCTCACTCTGTGAGAAATCGGTTGCCGAATTCCGACAAAAGACAAGACCCAAAAAAAAAACATAAAAACGACAAATGACGTCGTTTAATGAACGCTTACGATGTAGCAGCGACGTCGACGTCGACAGCGACGTTGGCAGCGACAGCGACCCACAGCATCCACAAGTGAAAGTTGAATGAAAAAAAAATGTGTGAGAGACCAAATACAAATGAACAAAAATAATAATAATAAAAAGAAATAAAAATAATAAACAAATGCAGACAAAGCGTCGCCTCAACACATGTATTACATAAGGCACGGTTGGCTTTTATTTTGTGGGGCACACACAGTTATCAAATGTGAAATGAAGTATACGCCTAGTAAGCCAGCAGCTACAAAATATTACTAAAGTTTAAATACAACAAATGAAGCATGAATGAAAGGAAGTAGAAATTAGAAAATATGTACATATTTATTTATTAACACAACAATATGATTCAATTATAACTCAATTATAAATGAAAATTATGAAATATAAATAATAAAGTAAATGAACGTGAAAATAAATATTTATATTAAAAGAAAAGATTGGTTCAACATTTGTGTTTAGGTGTAAGAAAACATGCATGGTAAAATAAATAATAGTAAATAAAGTAATAAAAATATGGATTACAAAATTTTCGTTCACTGTGAGAATATATGTTATTGCTAATAATATTTGACAAAATTCTTATAGGCAATTGAAAAGTACAAGATTAAAAAATATTTATTATTATTTGTGAAATTGATCATGAACAAGTATACGCTCAGTAAGCCCCAACTTGTCTGGCTCTTTATTATTATTATTATTGAATTATTTAATTACTTGCGCTACAAGACAAAGCGCTATTCATATTTAAATTGTGGATTATATGTAAGATAACTTAATTTAAGAATAGAGAAAGAAAGAACAAGAAACTTTGGACTTTGGCTACGAGTCAGATTTAGTAATTTGGCGGGAAAAATCCAGATTTGACGGGAAAAAGTAAATTAAGCGAAAGAGCCCAGATTTAGCAAGTAGAGTTAATAGGTGAGTTTTGTTATGATATCTCAAACAACAACAAAGTTTTTGATTCTAAAGGTTAATTTGCATCCGATTGTTCCCCAGCTACAGAATATACAGCGGTGGCCAAAAGTATTTTGGCACCCTTTAAAGTTAGTTCTCGCCAAATTTTGAGCTTACTTCATGTAATATATGGTATCAATGGATAGGTCTTTTGAATTCCTTTCGAATTATGCAATGTTTTCCTTAACCCATTAGGTACCCATTAAAATTTTTGAATATTTGGAAAAGTCCACTTTTTAAACTTTTTTCCTCGATTTTTTAAAACAAATTTTTTGATGCAGAAATTTTCTTTAAACGACAATTCTTGTCGTTGTAGTTATCTGACTTTGCCCAATTTGGTAAGGGTGTAAGAAACAGTCCCAAACATACAATCTGTGAGTTTGGTTGAGATATCTTAAGAAACAAAAAAGTTGTTCATACAAGAGGTTACTTTCATCCGATTGTTCCAATGACAGCTATATGACATAGTAGTTCAAATTCAACCAAATTTGGTCAGGATGTTAAGACAGACCTAAACATACGATGAAATTATCTCATCTATGTTGTGTGAAAATTTCATCTTTCTACGCTTAACCGTTTGGCCTGCACGTTGATTCTCAGTCAGTGGGTCAGCCAGTGAGTCAGGACAAAGAGTTTTATTTATAGATGAGTCTTATTTATAATTCTGATGATTATCTTAACTGATATAATTATTGCCATTATTATGTAAAATATATTTTTATTTTAATTTTTATAATTTTACAATTTTTTTTCTGGTTTTTTGCAGAAGAAGAACGCACTGCTGGCGAGTGCGAATGCGAATGCGATTGCGAATGGACATGCCAAGCCCAACGGCTACTGCAAGAGCATCAATGCCCACGACGATCTGTTTATGCCACAGCCAACGAATGCAACAGCAGCAGCAGCAGCAGCAGCTGAAGCAACAACAACTGGCAAGGCCAATGGCAGCGCCACACTTACCAATGGCCATGCGAATGGCCTCAAGAATGGCTATAAGCCATTGGCCAATGGCAATGGCAATGGCAACGTGACTGCGACGCCAACGACGGAAAATGGCGGCAAAGTTCACAGCAAAACGAACGGTAGCCTGCTAACAAATGGCTATAACAATGGCAATGTTAACGGCTATGCCACAAAGCTGCTGGACGACGTGGCCCAGGAGCTGACGCACCGAAAGACACCGAAATAATATCGGGATAATGCGGTTAGGCGCCCAACATAGAGCTTAGAGGAGAAATCTGCAAACAACAGTAGCCTGGAAAATGGAAAATGGAGGTGGAAAACGTGGGAGCAGCAAAACTGAGCAACTGAACAGCGCCGGGAGCAAACAGTTTGTTCCAAAAGAGTCATAAGCACACACACAACACACACACACACTGGCATTAACATGTATACACATAAACACACATACAAGCATACACATACATATATGTATACATACATAATTCGGAAAGTTTGAAATCACTTTTAGTGCAAGCTGAAAAAAGAAAGAGAAAAAATGAGAAAAGCTATATAAAATGAGCATAAGAAAATTTCACACTAAAGGGCATATTGTTATTATTGATACTAAATATTATTATTATTAATAAATAATAAGGAGTAATAATCATGTAATGCATATTTCCAGCTGGCATTTGCCTTACATACGTATGTATGTATCTACATATGTACATATGTGTATGCATGTATACGTATATGTATGTATGTGCATTGCTTCACATTGCATACATTAATAATTAATTAATAATGAAAAAAAATACATTTTTTTGTTGCTTTTTTCTCTTTTTTAACTATTTTAGTTGTACAAAGCTTTGTATAGATAAAGAACAAAAAATCTAAAAAAAAAAAAACAAAAAACAAACAAGCATAAAAACAATTTATTAATTGAGCCTAATGCTTATTAAACTTAATTGTGTGTGAGCAAGGAATTAATCTATGTATTTAAGCATAGAATTTAATTTATACAGTATATAATAACATAATAAATGGAAAAACAAAAACAAAAAACAAAAATACAAAAAAATATACACAATTTAAGTTGGTTCAGCGTAAGTCACAAAGTTTTGTAAATGTATAAAGCAAAATAAAAAATACCACAAAAATGTAATATTAGTCGCTATAATTGTTGGGGAATTTAAACGATAGTCACAACTACAACAACAACAACAGTCACAATTGCTTAAGTCAAGCAACAAATACAAGAAATTTAAAATTCAATCATAAACGACCACGAAAAACAAACAAAAACACAAACAAATCCTACCCACATGTTTC
The DNA here is from genome assembly GCA_037043435.1 of Drosophila suboccidentalis. NCBI lineage: Eukaryota > Metazoa > Arthropoda > Insecta > Diptera > Drosophilidae > Drosophila > Drosophila suboccidentalis. The sequence continues at coordinate 75,479 of JBAMBK010001105.1, read as the reverse complement.
ATTAATTTATTACAAATAAATTATACCGCTAAACTGCAAAAATACAAACAAAAATGTATAATTATAAAATATGCATATTTTGCTATTTCATAATGTTACAAACAACAACAAGAAGAAGAAAAACCCACACAATATTTATAAGCTGAAACATCAACTAAGAAATCCCGAATGAAAGAAAGAAAGAAAATTCCCGATTGCAACAAAAGCCACAAAGTAGACTTTAAGTCCCACAATTTAGGTTCCATAGGTATTCAATTGCAATACATTTTGTATGCGTGGTAGCCATTTTTGTGGATCGTGGAGCAGTATGTAAACACTATGTATGTAATTGTAATTATTATTATTATTATTATGATTATGATTATTATTATTACTATACAGAAACAAAAAAAAAAACAAAAAACAAAAATCATGTGTAGAAAATTAGGCGAAAATGGAGTGGAGCATTTTTTCAATAAAACACTAAAAAAACAAAAAAAAAATTACAAAAGTTCGCTTATGTAAATCAGCTTTTATTTAATGGGTGAATTTATTGAACAAGCTGCAAAATAAATTCTTTTCAGATGACAATTTAAATTCTAACGCTCAATTATCGGGTGATCCTATTGGTCATTTGATGCAATCGTGACGTCACACACGCCAAAGTGCAGACAGTATTCTCGTTCCCTCTGTTATTTGTTTCGATCAGAATGCAGAAAGCTTTCCTGCTCACACGCTCGTTTTGTTTTCAGCACTGCGTGCATGCAGACTTGTGTGGAACCCATTCTCGTCATATTGCGATGAGCTCTCTCAGTCCCTTGCCCTCTCTCTGTTTTCAATCGCATCGGTTCACGCACACATGCTTTGAGCTCTTCCCGTCAAAGTCCAGGAAGCTTTCCCGCTCTCGCTGCAGTGCTGCTCACGCATACATGCAAGCATGCGTGGAATTCATTCCCGACAAAGTGAAGCGAGCTCTCTCCCTTTCGCTCTTTGCTTTGAGCACAGCTCGCTTCAACTTTTCGCTTGCTATAAATTCTGTTCGCCTGGTATTTCAGCTGGCCGCAGACTTTGGAAAGTCCGCAGTTTACAGTTTCCATCGTGTGGAACACACACAAATACAGACAACCAGAGATTTTTGGAACTTTAAGCAGCTGATAGAATGAAGCAAATTAACAGGCGAACAGAAATGTTAACAGGTCGCCACAGCGCCTCACAACTATTTATAGTCAATTCTTAAAATTTAAATTGATTAAATAAAGAATAAATATTTATAGGTTCTCTATATGATTTTATTAACATTTATAATTCGGATGTGTTAGATTTTACATATTTGCCGGAACATACGCCGTCGCAGGACGTATGCGTGTATTTAATTAATCCGGTTGCGTTCTATAATTTGTTTGTTTATTTTAACTTAAGATCTAGGCTTGTTTCTGCTACGAGCTAAGCGTGTTAAGCTGTCCGTCCATAAGCGTTAGGCGGAAAGTAAAATATGTAATGTGTAAGTGTAAAGTGTAAATGTAAAATGTTAAATGTTAAATGTAAAATGTAGAACACAGAAGTCAACTACTTAAGTGGTAGGCAAATTGTTATCATTTATCATTTATATCAAGTACAGCAAAAAAATCGTATTTATCTTCTCAAACGGCAAACTTTAGTAATTGTACTTATGTTGAGTAAACATACAACTACACGCTGCTCTGAGTGTGTGTAGGTTGTAGGTGTGTGTGTTGTTTTGGGGTGTAAGATGTTGGCCTGTGATAAAGGTTATCATCTATTTGTATCTGTATCTATATTTGTATTTGTATTTGTATCTTTATCTGCATCTGCATCTGTGAGTAAGCCAACGGCATATTTAGAACTGTAGATTAGAGATTTTAAAAACACTTAAATCTATTCCGAGCAACATTCTCCGCTTTCAGTTGCGTCGGGCGCGACGACGGGCGTTGCTAGCAAAGGGCGTGGCATTGGGCGCACCTGGATGCTGGCCGCTGTACAAGTTATCCAGAAATTCATGCAGAGTTGCCTCGCTGAAATTGTTTAAAAAAATTATATCATTTATTTATTAATTCAGCGTATGTAACGATCATAATGATTAAAATTTGAATTGTGTAACAACAATTTTTTGGTTGATTTTAAAAGGAAAAGTCAAGGAATGATAATAAAGGTATTCCCCTATTATGCAAATTACAAATAATTTTTATTGATAACTTGTATTTTATACATTTCAAATCGAAATTATCATTGGCCGTGTTCACCAGAACAAATCGAAAACAGAAAATCTATCAAATTTGTATGATTATTCTGGTGAACGGCAGCAATCATGATTTTAAACTTTGTGATTATGATAATCACCAAAATTAGCTGAAATTCTGTGATTGTTTTGTTATCGATACAACAAATTGTAAGATTTAAAAATTAATAGGACAAAATTAATAAAAAAAAAAACACACATTATTAATAATTATTTGGTTTTCTTAGAAAATATGCAAAGAAGACGTTGGAATCTGCGTATTTTTAAGGTTAGGAAAGTGCTTTAAACTTTCTCATATTAAATATTAAATGCGCATACAATATTGGCTTAATTATTTATTAATGCAATGTTTGATTTGTGATACATGATTACTGATTGATTAGTTCGGGTAAACGTGGCTATTATTATCATTTTTAAATCAAAATTTAATTAAACGTTCTCTTCAGAGCTTGCTTACCTAACACCAGTGCCTGATCCTCCAGGATGATGTGGATGCGGCGGTGGTTGCTGCTGGTGTGGATGCTGTTGCTGCTGTTGTTGCTGCTGCTGCTGCTGCTGCTGTTGTTGTTGCTGCTGCTGCTGAGCGCCGCGCACAATGCGATATTGCACCATATGCGAATTGGGCTCCAGATGCGACAATGCACCCTTCTGACAGTTGGCCCACTCGGTTATATCGTAGACCTTGCCATCCATTAATGCCAAATACTTCCAGCGCAGACCCAACATGCTTGTTTCCGCCCAAATGTCGCCCTAAATAAATGAATAACAAACAAGAAACGATTATTAACTGAATAATTTTAAAAGGTAACTGATACTCACATCCTTGGCCGAGTGGCGAATCTTACAGGAAGCGCATTCACGCGCCGCATAATGAGGACGTTCGGTTAGTTTGCGAGGATGACGCTGGGCACAGGTGCTGCATCTGTTGGTAGGACAAAAAGTCAAGTTAACACAGCTGCAAGATACCCTTTACGCATTTCGAATCTATGCATTAAAACAGGAATTAAAACTCTAACCGAAACCGTAACCTTTAACCGGTAAAAACCGATTGAAATTTAAAACCGTAACTGAAACCGTAACCGCACAAAAAAAATTTCATTTGACGGAAACCTTAAGCCCGAAATAACCGTTTAGTAACCGTTTCATTTATAAGGGTTAATTTCAATTTTTCAGATATCCAAAAAAAAATTTTTTTTTTACTTTTAATTTTGATTTTTGGTTTTAGTTTTCTTATGTTTAATTTTGAAATTTTGTGATATTCATGGTCGAATTTTCATAGCACTGAATAAGCGCAAATAAAATAAATTTGTTAAATAAAATACTAAAATTCTTAAAATGTAACTGAACTACGTCAAACTGAAGAATATGTGAAACAAATGTGTGAATGAAACATTAATTTTAATTTAATTTTTAATTATTATTGTGATATTATTAATATAATAATATTTTTGCAAAAACAAAAATTTTTAGTGAATAGAAACCATACCGGTATTTCAAAACCGAAACATACAAAAACCGGTTCAACGTTACGAAACCTTTATTCAAAGATTTTGCGTAACCGATAACCGAAAACCTAAATGCGAGCATTACCGAAACCGTAATTGAAACGGATAATTGTATCGGTTTTAATCCCTGCATTAAAATCTTCAACTTTATACAAAATACGGCATACATTTAGGCGCTGGACTTGGCCAGATCTTAAAACAGCCGTAACTAACAACTATTTAACCGATCTGTGGTATGATTGATGATAGTAAAAAGTAATGATGTTGCATACACAGCCACACATTCAATATACCCTGGAAATGTGCGTGTAGCGGGTATAACAACTTGCCTTATAGTATTGGCCGCCTCGGTCATTTTGGTTTGCAACTGCGACAGCAAATCATGCAGCTCCGTCCACGCTTTCTCCGCGTGCAGTGCCTCAGCGATGCTTTGGTCATAGGCCAGACGATTCTCCTGCAGACATAGATATTGAAAATCAGTTCAAAGATCGAAGATATTGACATATGCAAGTACAACTCACCGGTTCGCCAATCAACTCAAATGCACGCTGCAGCACCTTGAATGCCTCCTCGGCGCCCGCCTGCTTGTTCTTGTCCGGATGCACGAGCACCGCGATCTTCTTGTAGTGCTTGCGTATCTGCTCCTGCGGACTGTCCGCTGGCACGCCCAATATGCTAAAGGAATAGTAGAGTATATAAATACGTGATTTTTAGCACCTCATGTATATTCCAAGTATTATTGAATGCAATTTAAGTAAACCGAACTATCTAAGAAATTCAAGTAAGGAATTTATTGTTAATTTTACTGAAAAAGATTTGTACTAACAACAAAATTGGGACAAATCTATTTCAGTAATATTTACAATAAACAAAAACTTAGATATAAAATGTAATGCAATAGCCGGAAAAGATCCTAAGATCCGAGATCGTAAATATTTGTATTAAAAAGCAGGAATTACAAATAAGAGTTTTGAGTCGGAAAAATATCAAGCACAAAAATATGACAGGAACATTAAAAAAAATTGCACATACGTTATTTTTGGAAGGACTATCCAAGAACAGGATACATTTAAACTTTCAATTTTTGTTTTTAAAATTATATCTAACTTTTATTTGCAATTTTTATAATATAAATTATCAATAAAAGTTATTTTTCAATTTTTATTTAAAAGTTATACGATAACTCTTATTTTCAATTATTTTTATAAAAATTGAAAATAAGTTATTTTTCAATGTTTATTATAAAAGTTTAAAAATAAAAATTGAATGTAAATGTCTGTTGAACCGGAAGGTATATTTCATTCGCCTTCCGGTTCAAAAGATAATTACATTAAATTTTCATTTTACAACTTTTATAATACAAATTGAAAAACAGCTTTTATTTTCAATTTTTATTATAAAAATTGCGAATAGGCGCTATTGTATAACTTTTTAATACAAATTTAAACACAACTCTTATTGATCATTTTGAATTTAAATATGGAAAATAAGAGTTATTTTTATACTTTCTTATAAAACTCAGGAAATAGCTCTTATTTTATAACTTTTTGTCATAAAACTTATAAGAGTTACGATCCCTGTTAAAAAGAGAATAAGAAATTCGTGGCAAATTATTTCTGTTTTAGGATGTTTCTAATTTGTGCCTCAACAATTTGATTTTATAGAATTAAAAATCTAGTTTATTCTAATATTCCAATTACAAGTTACCAATGTTTGAATTAATCAAAAAATATTTGAATTGTCTTAAAATCTTTGTAATGAAATCATTTTGATTTCGGACGTTCCCAATTTTATTTTTCATAATTTAAAATTCTAAATTGTAGTTATCAAATTCAAGTTTTCCTGTTAGTTTTCCCAATTTCGGTATTCTTAGCAGTATTTGTCATTTCAAATGAACAGTAAACACTTAATGGCAAACTCACCTGTAGGCATCCTTGCCCTTGCAGTTCAGCAGCGAGTACATGGCCTCTTCGCCCGTCTGGGGCAGTCGTCCGGTCTTGAAGCCCTCGGCATTGGCCTCCGGCGGCTTTCGTTTGTAGAAGCGTCGCCAGAATGCCCAGCGCGAGTTCTTCCGGAAGCGGGCATCGAAGCGTCGCCAATAGTTGCGCCACCAGATGCTCGGCTTGCCCGAGTTCTGCTTCAGCTCCTTGTGCAGCTGGCGGGCGTAGGCGACTCCGGCGACATAGGCCATGGTGAGACGCTCGTAGGCCATGCTACAGCCGAGGACAACAATGTCATAGACCAGATAAAAGAGCCAGGTGAGCAGCTTGAGCGTGTAGATCCACCAGGTGTGCAGTATCCGCTTGGCCAGCTCATAGTTGCGATTCGAGGCGATGCCATGGGCTGGAGAGTTGGATGAGGCATAGTTTCCGCCGCGATTCCTTTTCGAGGAGTACGAATACGAGCCCGAGTTGGAGCTTAAATTCGCATTCGAGGTGGACGAGTAACGTTTCGATGACGATGAGTTTGCATTGTTGTTGTTGTTACTGTTGTTGCTGCTGTGATTGTTGTTGTGGTTGTTGCTGCTGCTGGGACCAGTTGTTGTTGCATTGCTGGAATTGCCATTCGAGTAATTTGCATTGTTGCTGCTGCTGCGATTGCCTCCATTGTTGCTGTTGTTGTTGTTGTGGGGCTTGCGAGTTGCAAAGTTTTGGCTGCTGTTGCTGCTGCTGCCGGAAGCATTGCTGTTGTTGCTGTTGCCGTTGTTGGTTGCCTTGTTGTCGCTGCTCTTAGTTGCATAGCCATTCAAATTGTTGTTGCTGCTAAGCTTCAGCTGCGCAGGACGCTTCTTCTCCTGCAAGGATTTGCTTGTTCTCAGTGTGGGCTGTTGTTGTTGTTGTTGCTGCTGTTGCTGCTGCTGTTGTTGCTGCTGCTGTTGTTGCATTTGAGGCTGTAACATGAAGTTGATTAATATATATTGTAATTAAGGAACAGTAGCAATGTTGCTTACCATTTGCTGTTGCTTCTGAGTCGTTGGCTGATTCGACTGCTGTCGCTTCTTGCCACGATGTGCTGCTGCTGCTGTGGTTGTTGTTACATTGCCCGCTGCTCCCGTGACATCCTTGAGCTCATGCAGAGGGGATCTCTTGGCATTCTGGCGCAACTCACGATTGCTACTCCCACTCCCATTGCCATTTCCATTTCCATTGCCGTTATTATCATCCTTGCGTCGCTGCGTTCCATGTCCATTCTCCAAGTTGTTGACGGCGCGCGACTCGCCAGCAACATTGCTGTGGGAGAGTGTGTTGCCCGCGCCGCGCAATGTGCTGCCCTTGCTCAGCACATCCGAGTAGGACATGGGCATCGGTTTCACTTCGGCAACAATGCGTTTCTTGCCCTCGGGCATGCCAGGCACAACAATTGCTGCTGTCTTTTTCATGGCAGTTGCTGTTGTTGCTGCGGCGGCTTCAGTAGCAATTGTTGTCGTAGATGTTGTATTCATGTTGCTGGCAACTGGCTTGTTGCTAGGCGTCTCCGTCACCTGGGGCGGCAGCAACTGTTGCTGCAGCTTGACGGGTGTCTGTGGCTGTGTTGCAGCTGCAGCTGCAACTGTTGCTGTTGTTACCTGTACAGCTGAGCTATTTACATTTTCAGGCGCTTCGCCAGCAAATTGTATGTAACTGGCGCCCGTTAAATTAGGCGACCAGTTGTTGACCAGGTTATTGATAAACATGTTGGCATTGCTGCTAGCTGCAACATTCGAAGAAACGGCAGCGGCAACATGAGCGGCGGCATCATCAAATTGTGGAAATTGTGGAGGTTGTTGTGGTGGTTGTTGTGGTGGATGTTGTTGTTGTTGCTGTTGTTGTTGCTGCTGCTGCTGTTGTTGTTGTTGCTGCTGTGTCGCAATGCTCATTTCGGGCTGTGGCAGCAACGGATTCGTGGCAAACAGCTCATAAAGTGGCGTCTGCATCGGTGGCGTCTGTTGTGCTCCTGCTGATCCTGCTGCAGTTGCTCCTGTTGTTGCTGCTGCTGCTGCTGGCTGTGCTGCAGTTGCTGTTGGATGTTGTTGTTGCTGATGTTGGCTCAATGGTGCCATATTGATATGCGAAAAGTTTGCCGCTTGCTGAGCATAAACATCATTTACCGCATTCTCCGGGCAATGATAGACCTTGAGAAAGTTACCATGGCCCACAGGCAGCACCGAGTAGGTTTCGGGCGGGCCAGTTGGTGCCGTGTAAGCCAAGTTGTACAGATACTCGTTATAGACATGAGCGGATTGTGCTGCTGCCGCCGCCTGTGGTTGCGGTTGCGCATGTTGATGATGTTGATGATGCTGCTGATGCTGATGATGCTGTGGAGGTGGAGGGGCATGGGCATGGGGATGGGCATGGGGATGTGCATGAGGATGATGCGGCGGAAATTGTACACCTAAATGCGGGGGCGGTGGTGGTGGGTGTGGCCACATCATAGGCCCCTGGCCTTGCTGCTGCTGCTGTTGTTGTTGTTGCTGATGCAGCAAATGTTGTTGCTGTTGCTGATGTTGTTGATGTGCCAGAAAGTTGGCCAATTCAGCACTGTGAGGGGGCAAATTGTGATGATATGTGGCTGCGATCGCCTCATCCTCCACAATGCCCCCCCGCTCATCCTGACGTGTCCGTGTCGTCATATCCCGCGAACACAACGGGAACAACGCGACTTTCGTGCCAATGCCAGCGCGTTTTTTTTCGCTTCTCTCCTCACCTCTCCTCCTCTCTTCTCTTCACTACTCTTTTTCTTTTCTCGCACTGACGCTGGAGTCCTATTAGAATTTCATGCGATTGTCCGTTTTATTCGTTACACACGATGCATTTACAAGTTGCTGTCACTTGTTGCGATATGTTTCGATACACACAAATAATAAATACGTTGCTACACTTCTCGCTTTTTTGCAATAACTTTTAACACAAATAAAATATATTATGCTTGCGTGTGTGAGTGTATGTGGCAAGAAGAACATAAATGCCAATCACAATTCGCGCATACAGGGATGGCAAATCAGCTTATATATCGATTATATCAGAATTATGGTATTATTTAGGGTATTTTGTAAAATTAGTGCAATTCAACATCGTTCTTCAAATTATAAAAAATATATATGTATAAATGATTCTTTATTACATTTAAAAGGTTTCCTTTTCTGTTTTAAAATTGTTTTCATCGAGCAGAGTTGCCAATTTCAACCCGCAGTTGGCAACTGTTGATAGCATACGTATTTTCTGTTATTTACATAACAGTAAGTGTTAAACGCTAGAGCTGGGCTTTTTTTTAGTTCAATTTGATGAATAAGTTCAATCGATCATTTTTCAGTCGTGAACTAATTCAGTCATTTAGTTCAGTTATTCAGTTGGTCATGAACTATGAATGATAAATCATTCTGATCTGGTCGGTGTTTATGGAAGATAAACGATGTGAATTATAGCTTCAGCTGTTTCTTTTCAGTGGAATGTGATATGTGTTTTAAGTCTTTAATTAGAATAGACGACAAATGCCAATTAGTTTCAGGATTATCTTTTAATATTTTGGGTTATACATACTTATACCCTGGCATATTGAAAATGAGAAAAAAAGGGAAGTTGGTTTTTTTTATTTTGTGCTTGAAAAACCTTTAACATTGTTCCAAACTAAAAAATAGTTGATATTTAAACATTGCTCGCGGAACTCTAAGTATGTAATTCTAATTGTATTTCTCTAAAAAATTTTAAAGAAATTAGTGATCAACTGCGAAATTAACGATTAAGTTCATGATTGACTGAATAAGTTCATTCGTTCATCTTAATGGCCCGTTCATTTGAACTTTTTCAGAACGAAACAACCCAACCCCTATGAAATGCTGTTATCATTTGTTTATTATTGTTATTGTAATTGGGGAGACTTCTCAAACGGATTCCATGTGATTTATTTGAAATAATTAAGATGTCAGCTTTTAAGCCATTAGTAACTGTTGTACGCGCAGGACGCTTAAGTTACTCAGCCGGTCTGCGACTGCAAGACCAGCTGGCAAAACAAAAAGTCTCGGATTTTGCTGAGTTTCGTAATTATCTCTTGCTTCTGGAACACGATCCAGTTTATACCATAGGAATACGGACAAAGGGCTACACGGCAGAGGACGAGGATCGATTGCGCCAACTGGGCGCCGAGTTCCATCGCACAGATCGCGGAGGACTCATCACATTTCACGGTCCTGGGCAGTTGGTTGCATATCCGATCCTCAATCTGCGCCAGTTCAAGCCGAGCATACGTTGGTATGTGTGCACCTTGGAGAAGATGGTGATCGAAACATGCCGCAAGATGGGAATACCAAATGCGAGCACCACAAAGGACACGGGCATTTGGATAGGCGATCAAAAGATTTGTGCAATTGGCGTGCACGGATCCCGTTATGTCACCACACATGGCATCGGACTCAACTGCTCGACGGACTTGAAGTGGTTCGATCACATCGTGCCCTGCGGCATCGAGGGAAAGGGCGTCACCTCGCTAACTCGGGAACTCGGCAGGCAGATCAGCTTAACCGAGGCAACTGGAGCTCTTCTGGACAGTTTTGGCCAAATCTTCGACTGTCGCGTGCAGGAGGAGCACAAGGAAAGGATCACAAACTAACAATTGATTCAATTAAAGATGTACCACCACTGGATGTTCATTAGTTAGTAAATTATTTAGTCAAAGCGAGCCTTGTTTAAATCACATTTCTTAGCACGTCCATTGATCAAGAGTTTCCCTCGCATCTCCATTTGGAGTCGTCCCTCCTCCCGCTGCGCTGCCTTCCGCATGCGACGATCCTGACGCGACTCCAGATTGCCATTCGTATTAAAGTAGCGCTCTCTAAAGTCCTGTGTGGATTCGGGTATTTGTGTGGAGCACTTAACGGAACTAGCTGTCTCATTAAACTCCATATGCTTCTCATAGGTGAGCAGACGTCGCGCTGTGTTGCCCGCCAGCAGCTGCTCCGAATTGGCCACCAGCCGGAGGTGCGTGTGTTGCGGCAGGATGGATTCACTGTAATCCTCGCTAGAAGCAATTGACAGGCTGTAACAAACAATATCACAATATAATCCTCGTCTTACCGGTGAAAGGGCAACCAGCAAACGAGTCGACCGCCGAGTTTCAAATGCTTGGCGCCAAACTGCAGCAGATCCGTGTACAAGTGCTGCAGGGAATAGTGCGAGGTTGAGGGATAATGCGCCATGTCCGGCGTGCGAGTGTTCTCCTTGGCGTTGGACTTGTTCTCCACCTTCTCGGTTGCCTCGCGAATGCCATAAGGAGCTACAAATCGACTAGATATTAATATTGTAATAGCAATTGTTGTCGCTGCACCTACGATCTGTTATGATGCTGTCAAAGCTAATCCTTTGATGCCACAAGGGATTCGAGAAGTCCGCTACCAGCACATCCATGTAGCGATCCTCACAGCCGTACTGCTTGAGATTGGCACGTATGCTCTCGTCTTTCTCCCGCACCTTCTGGGTGATGCGACTGGGTCTGCAGCGAGCGTGCAGCATCATGTAATCAATGTCAGCTCCTAGAACATAGCCACCAAATTTAGCGGCACTCACCAGCAACGAACCAGTGCCCACAAATGGATCAAAGACCAGGTCGCCATTGCGTACCATCGCCTGGTTGGCCATCAGCAGACTCAACTGGGCATCCATGCTGGTGTTGCCAATGAATTTTCTCTGCTTCAGCGATAGTTGCTTGATCAAATGCCGCTGGCCGTCGGCCAACTTCCGTCCGAATACTATATCCTCGGGTTGCGCGGGCACAGCCGTGGGATCCAAGCCCCAGAATTCCAAGTACCACCACTCAACCTGTGGATCCTTGAGATTCACAGAGCCTTCGATGGGTAAATAGTCCATTGCCTCGATTTTGTCAATCTTCTCGCGTTGACTGAAGTGTTTGTTGTACGTTTCCACGGTCATTTTAAAGCTGTCCGCACTGAAGTACTCCGAGAGCGTCTCTCGCTGCGTGTAAACGTGAGACTGCAGTCTCTGGTGGAATTCCGGCATTGTGGTGGCATGCGCATGCAGCTCAATTATGGACCGCAGTGCCACAGATCGGCTGGCGTATTGCAGTGCAGTTGCTTCATTAGGAAATTCCACAAGCCAAAACGGTTTCTATTTAAATTCATTTCATTCATCATTCACATTTTCTCATTCTCATAATCAAGCAGTCTTTTTTATTTACCAATCGATTCTCGTTAGAGTGACGATACTCAATGCCGAATAACTTAACAATTGACTCAAATTCAGCTAAACGAAAGTCGACATGTTCTTGGGCAAACCAAAGTATATATTTCTTCCAAAACTTTGTCATTATCCAAATTGTAAATATTTATTTATTTACCGTAGCATGTGCTTGTATCGAAAACTCATCGATAGCATCAATTTTCTCGATACTTTTTGTTACAAGTATCGATAACCAGATTTAGCTTGCAACCCTGCGTGCTATCGACTCGGTCATTTTACATTAATTTCGGAGGCGCACACGTAGGCAAGCCGAAGATTTTAATAAATTTTCCGCTATAGCAAGCCTCAAAGCTGCCCAAGCATTGTGAAAAATAGAAGTTAAGGTGTCCGTGCATTAAATTGTTATCAAGTGAAAATGGCGCGTTACACTCAACGTCCGGAAAATGCGCTAAAGCGAGCCAATGGTAAGTTGCTGAAAAAATTTTCCATGCGGCTGCGAATGAGCTGGCCAAAGCGAAATGTCAAAAGTGCCAATTGCACAAATGTACGCGCGACGATGTGAATGGCAATTTTAAAGTGTTTCTCTTTCTCTCTCTTTCTGTTGTGCAGAATTTATTGAGGTGGGCAAACCCTTGCGTGCCTTGGACACGCTGCAGGAGGTGTTCAGGAACAAGAGGTGGAACTATGCCTACTCTGAGACGGTCATTGAGCCGCTCATGTTCAAGTACCTGTACTTGTGCGTGGAGCTCAAGAAGTCGCATATTGCCAAGGAGGGTCTCTTCCAGTACCGCAACATGTTCCAGCTGGTCAACGTGAACTCCCTGGAGAATGTGATTCGTGGTTACTTGAAGATGGCCGAGGAGCATACCGAGGCGGCTCAAGCGCAATCCTCGGCAGCTGTCGCCGTCTTGGAGCTGGATGATTTGGACAATATTGCCACACCGGAGAGTATCCTGATGAGCGCCGTTTGTGGCGAGGATGCTCAGGATCGCTCAGATCGCACCATTCTGCTGCCCTGGGTTAAGTTCCTGTGGGAATCCTATTGCCAGTGCTTGGAGCTGCTGCGCGTCAACACGCACTGCGAGGCACTGTATCATGACATTGCTCGGATGGCGTTCCAGTTCTGCTTGAAGTACAATCGCAAGAGCGAATTCCGTCGCCTGTGCGACAAACTGCGCAAGCATCTCGAGGACATCTGCAAGAGCAGCAACCAGACCACGGGAGTGTCCATCAACAAGGTGGAGACGCAGCAATTGTGTCTGGACACCAGGCTATATCTGCTCGACTCGGCCATACAGATGGAGCTGTGGCAGGAGGCCTACAAGGCCATTGAGGACATTCACGGTCTGATGGCCATGTCCAAGAAGACTCCGGTGCCCAAAACCATGGCGAATTATTACCAGAAGCTGGCCATGGTCTTCAGCAAGGCGGGAAATCAACTCTTCCATGCAGCTGCTTTATTGAAACTGTTCCAATTGACGCGGGAGCTAAAGAAGAACCTGACCAAGGATGATTTGCAGCGCATGGCAGCTCACGTCCTGCTGGCCACGCTCTCGATTCCGTTGCCATCGGCGCATCCGGAATTCGATCGTTTCATCGAGGCGGACAAGAGTCCGCTGGAGAAGGCACAGAAGCTGGCTGTCCTGCTGGGTCTACCCCAGCCCCCAACCCGTGTCTCGCTCATCCGCGAAGTTGTAAGTTAAAGGAGAGATTTACTCTACTATATCCCTTCCAACTAGTTGCTAATTCCCATATCCAATTGCAGGTGCGCTTGAATGTGCCGAATCTGGTGTCGGATGAGTTCCGCAACCTGTACAACTGGCTGGAGGTTGACTTCAATCCCTTGAACCTGTGCAAGCGCATTCAGTCGATCGTGGACACCATTGAGAGTGGCGAGACAGAGAATACGCTGCTCGCCCCGTACATCCAGTCCCTCAAGGATGTGACCGTCATGCGTTTGATTCGCCAAATCTCGCAGGTGTACGAGAGCATCGAGTTCAAGAGATTGCTGGAACTCGCGCCCTTCTGCAACATCTTTGAGCTGGAGAAGCTGCTGGTGGAGTCAGTGCGTCACAATGACATGCAGATCCGCATCGATCACCAGAAGAACAGCATCTACTTTGGCACGGATCTCACCGAGAGTCAGCGGGAGTATCGTCCCGATGGACCCGCTCTCCAGTCGATGCCCTCGGAGCAGATTCGCTCCCAGCTGGTTAACATGTCGACGGTTTTGACTCGGGCCGTGTCCATTGTCTATCCGAATCGGGAGCGTGATCAGCGCGCCAAGTTGCGCACTCAGATGGTGCATCATTACCATGAGATCAAGGATCGCGAGCATCAGCGTATTCTGCAGCGCCAGAAGATCATTGAGGATCGCAAGGAGTTCATTGAGAAGCAGAACAATGCTCGCGAGGAGGAGGAGGCACGTCGCCACGAGGAGGAATCCCGCAAGGCTAAGCTGGCCGAGCAAAAGCGCCTGGAACAGGAGCAGGAAGAGCGGGAACGCAAACGCCATGAGAACGAAATCCAAGCCATCAAGGAGAAGAGTCTCAAGGAGAAGGTGCAGCAAATCTCGCAGACCGCTCATGGCAAGAAGATGCTCTCCAAGCTGGATGAGGAGGGAATCAAGAAACTGGACGCGGAACAGATTGCAATGAAGGAGAGCGAGGAATTGCAGCGGGAGCGAAAGGAGATCCAGTCCAAGCTTAAGTCGCAGGAGAAGAAAATTGATTACTTTGAGCGTGCCAAGCGTCTCGAGGAGATTCCTCTGTTTGAGAAGTATCTGGCCGAGAAGAACTCCAAGGACAAGGAGTTCTGGGAAGCCACCGAAGCGACCCGCATCGAGACGGCAATTGCCGATCGCAAGGATGCTGTCATCCAGCAGGATCGTCTTAAGCGCATGTATCCCGATCGCGATGAGTTCCTCGAGGCTCTCAAGAAGGAGCGCGCCTCCCTCTACGTGGAGAAGCTCAAGAAGTTCGAAATTGCTCTCGCCGAGGAGCGTAAGAAGCGTCTGGCCGATCGCATTGTGCGTCGTCGCGAGGAACGCCGTCTTGCCTTTGTGCGCGCCAAGGAGGAGGAGCGCTTCCGCAAGGAGGAGGAGATTCGTATGGCTCGCGAGGCCGAAGAACGCGCCGCAGCCGAGGCACGTCGCCTGGAACGCGAGGCCGAGGATGAGAAACGTCGCCAGCAGTATGAGAAGCAACGTGCCAAGGAGGAGGAAGCCGAGCGCAAGATTCAAGAAGACCGCGAACGTCTGGCCCGCGAAGTGGCCGTCGAGCGTGAGCGTAGTGAAAAGGAGCGCGATGTCTGGCGTCCACGTGGCGGAGATCGTGATCGTGGCGAGCGTCCTGGCGCAGCCGCAGCAGCCGGAGGTGCCAGCGAATGGCGTCGCAATGCGCCTCCAAGTGATCGCAATGATCGGGAACGCAATGATCGTGAGCGCAATGACCGTGATCGTAATGATCGCGATCGCAATGATCGTGATCGCAATGATCGTGATCGCATGGATCGCCCAGAGCGTGGAGAGCGTCCTGAACGTGGCGAGCGCAAGGATAACGAAGGTGGCGCCGATTCCTCCTGGCGTGTGCGTCGCGAACCCGATGCCCAGCGTGCAGCTGGCCCGGAACGTGCCGAGCGTGGAGCTGGCGGAGCTCCTGCCGGACGCGATGACAAGTGGCGTCGTGGCGGTGATCGTGACCGTGGTGAGCGTGGTGAACGTGGTGAACGTGGTGACCGTGACCGTGGGGCTGAGCGTGGCGAGCGGGGCGATCGTGATCGTCTTGGCGGTGATCGTGATCGCGATCGTGACTCGTTCCGCCGCAATGATGGACCACGACGTGATGACGATCGTGATCGCGGTGGATTCCGTCGCGATGAGCAGCCACAACGCGACACGGGCAGCAACTGGCGTGATGCACCACGTCAAAGCGATCGTGAACGCGATAACCGTCGTCCAGCTGGCGAGAGACGCGATCGTGATCGCGATGTGCGTGGAGGCGGCGCTGGACCCAAGGAAGGCGGTGGTGGCGGAGGAGGAGGCGGTGGTGGTGGCAACTGGCGCACTGCACCAGCTCCACGTGACGAGAAACCTGCTCCTCCCAAGCGTGAACAGCCACAGGACAAGGGTAAGTTTTTTAATTACATACACACATTTGATTAGATTAATACTTACATTTATTTCTATTTTATTTCACAGAAAACAAGGCCGGCGATGATGGTGAATGGACAAGCGTTAAGCGGCGTTAAATAAATATATTTATATTTCTTCTTCCCAATTGTCGTATATATTCACAACACACAAACAAACACAACAAATGTAACCGTACCCATTTTTTACATATACAAATATTATACATAATGTACTGAAATTTGTGCTCCAATCCAAGCTCTCGCTCTGTTTGTAATATGCTTGGCAACATTTTTGCAAATGTCTCAGCAGCTAATTCAAAATATAATCACGCAGTTGGGTGCATTATTCAAGTACATACAAAATAAACTGTTTATTCAAAATAGTAAAGTCCCAAGTGTATTATTATTGCTTTTCTTTGTTGTAAATTTGGAAAGAAAAGATGTAGCAAATTAGCATCGTTTTCTAAGAAAGATCGAAACTCGATCATCACAATGTCGGTTAAGTAAATGATTTAAGTTTCCTTTTGGAGAAGTGGACGAGGTCGAGTCTGTTTCATTATCCTCATTGAATTCTATGAAGTCTTCGCGTATCTAAAAGTGTATATTCATTGGACAGACTTACATCAATTCCTATTCAACTCGTGATATTTAACATTATTTATCAATTCTTTTATGGCCAAGCAATTGTTATTTTTTAGAAAAGATTTTTTCTAAATCGTTCTTAAACTTAACGGTCAAACAATAAAGAAGGGACAAATTGTTGAACATATTTTTTGTGTCACAATTATACAAAAGGTGGCGCTGTAGTTTTGAAACGTATGGCAGCCCTGGCTAAGACTGCGAAAAAAAAAAGGTGGCAGCCTCTGGGCCCCACTTTTCGCACTTTTAAAGTGCGAAGTTTTTTCGTGAAAAAAAATTAACTTTTTCAATTTTGAAGCTAGAATTTTGAAATAGTACCAGAATTTTTGTTGGATTTTCTCCAATTTACAATTTTTTTTATTTTTTTGATATTTTACTAACTTCGCAACCCGAAGGGTAAATCGCACCAAACCAATTCTAGATTGAACTCAATTAATTTACATAATTTTGGATTTATTTTGTTTTTTTGAAATTGTTTTTATCTAATTTTGAATAGGTTTTTAATTTCAAATTTTCATTTCAAAATTCGCGCCATGTTAGCTCCACTGTTATTTGACCACTCTGCTAAGTGGCTGTTAACTAAAACAGCTGCAGCATAAAACAAGTGACAACCAACGGTCACATTCAGTGTTGCCAATTTAGCTATTTTCCCGACAGATTTAGTGGGTTGCAACTGGCAAATGCGGGATAAATTGTAAAACAGCGGGTAGCGGGAATTTTAGCTACTTCAAAAATAATTTTAGCTTTTTGAAAACATCTGGTAACTTCATGTATTTTTTTATGTTTTACGATGCCACACTTAAACACTTTGTAGTATTTTTTCCATTTGAATGGCACAAAAACATCGATAAGCCAAAAGAGCATTAAATTTTGCTCGTTTTTAACTATGAAATCAATTGAATCTATCACAATTTATGAATCGATCGGTGAAAATGCGTAAAATATATACAGTGGTCCACTAATGGCTTCATACCCCCTAACTTTGTCAATTTGATATCTTAACTTAATCATCTATTCATTTAAATTCCGTTTGAATGATGCAAAAATTTCCTTAACCCATTAAGTACTCATAGAAAATTTTTAAATTTTTTTGTAGAAGTGAATTTTTTAACTTTTTTCCTCGGTCCCAAACAAAAAATATTTTGATGCAAAAAATTCTTAAAACAATTCTAAGAGTGATTGTAAAAAATTTGAAAAATAACTTCGCTAGTATTTTTTATGATATTTTGAAAATTGCTAAAAAGCTACTTTTTGTATGAGAAGGAAGAAAAAGGGGTTAAAATAGTAATTTTTATTAAATTTTAAAAAGTCATAAAAAATATTGAGCGAAGAGACTTTTCAAATTTTCGTTTTCAATCCCTCCTAGAATTCTTTGAAGATTTTTTTTGCATCAAAATATTCAAAAAAACACTGGATTAAATCAATGAAAATATCGTTTCTTTACTCTAGCGTTTTTTTTAGCTATCAACAATTTTTTTTAAGCTATTTTCAGCTTTTTTCAAAGGCTATTTTGTCTTTTTCATGTCCCGAAAAGTTGGCAACACTGGTCACATTCTTCAAATAAGTTTGTTCCCCGCGGTTCGCGTCCACGTGAACACATTTTCAGCAATGTGAATCATAAAATTATTAAAATCCATAAAACCGTGTGGTGTTTACCAAAAAACTCAATTAAGATCAGTTACAAAACTAAACAACTCAAACGTTGTTTGTTTTCAATAATCAAGATAATTCAAATATTGTGTGCGTTGGCGTTGCAGACGCGGCGCTCAACATGTGAGGTTAAAACAGACAAACAGACAGCAACAAACAACTATTAATAACCAATTAAACAGTGACTAAATTAATAAACATTGAAACCAAAGTGTTGTGCAGAGTCCCCTTAAGGTAATTAACAAGGTTTTGTAATTCAAACAGAATAAGCCACAGACAGGTGCTCCTCCCGCGTTTGATACACGAGCTGCTCCACAATTAAAAAAAAAAAAATTCGCATGAATTCGTTTCGCATTTCGTCGTCGCCTCCTGCCATTTATTTATCGTGAAACAGCTTTCTAAACAAAACGCTGTACATGTGTGAGTTTTGTGTGTGAAATGTGATAGTAGAGTTTAACAAAAAGGAACGAACGAAAAGAGATTTGTTGTTCAGCATTAGCGCACACAAACATTTATATATATTTAACAAAAAGCACATGGTGCGGCGGCGGCACTCACACACGCACGTGGTCGTGTCGTCGGTGTTTTATCGTGCGCGCGTGTGTGTGCTCAAGTCTATGTGTATATGTGCGGTGTTTGTTGTTATTGTTTGGCTTTGACAGCAATGTGTTTTAAAAATAAATACGTAAAAACCCATAAAATGATAATAAAATATGCCCAACTTCAAGTCTTGCAACACCACATCAAGCACATTCTAGCGGCAACAGCAAAGTGGCATAGCAAATAGAAAAAAAAACAACAACAACAGCATGTTGCTTGATAAAAACGTGCCACGCTGGTTTTTGCCGTTCTCTTTTGTGCAAGCATTCGGTGCACTTTCGGCGTTGCCAACTTGTTGAGTACTGCGCGCCACTTTTTGAAAGTTATCGATTTTATATTCAAGTGCACGTGCAAATTATAAATATTGCAGTATTTTTTGATAAATAATAATGAAAAGCATAAATAAATATAGCATAAATAATTGCATTTATGCGGAATACATGTAAATAGATTTTATGAATATTTCCTTTGCTTCTTTGGACGCTCCTGTCGGCGTGGTTCAAGCATTTCATGTTTATCCCGCATTTTCTTTAGTATTTCTTCCCAATACAGGTCCAGTTTAACCAGTTGCTGCTCTGCTTTGTCGTGCACACCCTTTTTAAGCTGAACGACCCTCTGGATATTCACGTTTTTGTTCAGTGCAGCCCTGAGCTGGTCGGATAACTGACGATCTGTGCCGATGATCACAAAATACCCTGTATTCTCAAAGACCTTGATGGGTTTCACGGCCATCTGTTGCATGACACTGAAAAAGTTCTCTTGGCTCTCGGATTTTGGTTTGAATTGCGCTTCTGGAATTGTTCTACAAGTTGGTTTCATTACAACTTTCTTGCTTTCAGTTTTAAATGAAGGGGAAGGCCTTGATTTGACTCCAACAACCGTTGGTGGCACAACTTCTGATTTCTGACTTCTGGTATCATTATTAGCTGATGGTGGCACAACTTTTGATTTCTGACTTCTGGTATCATTATTAGCTGATGGTTTTGTCTCTGTCTCTTTTTCTGTTTCACATTTATTGGGCTTTACAATCTTGCTGGATTGAGTTTTATTCAAGTTTTTGATTCTCTGTATCTCCCTTTCGCGCTGATTCATCTCCATCAGCTGGAGGAATCGCTGCTTGTGTGTCTGCATCCGGCAATCCTCACAGTTCACCACATCGTCCAGCTGCTCGGGGGATTCGCTACGTCGCGGATTCCCCAATCGCCTCGAATTCTTGCAGTTTTTCTTCTCATTCGCACGCTTCTTTCGGGCCAAGAGTTGACTTAGGACCACTTTGCAGAAATCGCAGTTGCACGGCTTATCCTCATCTTTGGGGGGTCCAACGAAGTCATCGTCCGGATTATTCCTTGATCCCTTTGTGGATTCAACTTGTGTCGCGGACTGTTTGTAGTTGATTTTCTTGTTGAATGCCCTGGATAATTTCTGAATTTTGGTAATTGTTGCAGCTGCTCGACGCGTCAAAGTCTTGCTAAACGAACCCTGCTCTATTTGTGGACCAGGCACCGATGGCAATCCCCCTCCTCCGCCTCCTCCTGCTCCTGCTCCCATTGTCATTGGCTTGGCTTTTTTAGTATTCTCGTCGACCAATAAATCGAATACCTTCTTATCCGGCTTCATGTTCTTGTCATTGACAATAATTCGGACTGTCGCCTTTCCCCGCTCCTTTTCCTTTTCCGCTGCCTCCGCATCCGCATCTGCATCCGCTCCAGCCACTTGCTGCTCCGCCTTCACCTCTGGCTGGACACCCGTTGGCTCCTCGCTGGCCGCCAGTGCATCCATCGCCTGGAGTGTCTCGAGGGGCGTGTCATCAATCAGCATAAATTGCCTTTTGGCCTCCGCCGCTTTGCGCTGACGACGTGTGATCACCTTTTTGGGCATTCTTTCTTTCTTAAATTTGGATAAATTATTTTAAATTCGAATTTATATTTGATGTGCCTTTCTTTCTGGTGTACACACTTTAAAGTTTGACGTGCAAGTCACGAGTTTCTGGAATTTTCATTTTTGTCAGTTAAATAAACGAAATGTCAATTGAATTTTGTCTTTTGACCCAAATAAATCTTAAATATCAGTCAGGTTTTATTTCATTTATTTCGTTTCTTATAAAACGGCGAACAATTGGAATTCAAGTTAGAAAATGGCATTTTAAACTAACAATTTAAGTTGCTATTAATTTTAAAGTATAAAACTAGTCGAAAAGAAATGAAACCATAAAGTTGTCTGGATTAAAATCAAAAAAGATGGAAATAATTGAAAATGAATAAATAAATAACTAGAGTAAAGGCATTAAGTTACTTTCTTAAAAGTGAATGTTGACATATTATTGTTGTATCTTCCAGTTCTCCAACACAATTTAATTATTATGGATTCACGAATGCTGAATGTGTTTCACGAGGATCCCTTCGAGGGGAACTTTGTCAAATATGATCCGGAGCCCAATTTCTGGTCAGCCAATGATGAGTACGTCTCTTTGTTTATTCAACAACTACATTTACTCACCTTAATTAACCAACTTTGTAAGCAGACTTCAACTGACGGACACGTTGAATGGCATCCTGCCCATTCCGCCCACAGATGAATCGCTGCTTAGCCAAAAGGAGGCGGAGGAGCAGCTGCAAAACAGCAAGAATTTGGTAAGAATCTTTATTTCATATTATAAAAGGGAATTATCGTAAATTAGAAAAATCCCAGGTTTTTTTTTTGGTTTAATATTAGCAAAATTTTTTTTGGATTTCTGAACTTGAGAAAGAATCTTTCTTTTCTATAAAAATTATTACAAATAAGATAAATTCAAACTTTTTGTTTAAGTTAGTATTGAGTAAGTATATATTTTGATTTCCAAACTTGACTTGTTTCTTTATTTAAATTTCGTATTTGTTCTATCCTTATGTTAATTAACTATATATTTTCTGACCGCTAAAAAGAATCTTTAAACATTATCATAAATGACAATAATGCAAGCTACTTTTTTTATTTAATATTAAAAAACTATATTTTTAAATTTCCTAACTCTACTTGTTTTCCAAGTTCAATTTCCTTCTTGTGCTATTCTTAAACAGTGCGGTTTTTTAAGATTTTTTAAATGTTTGTTTATTAGACCATAGGAAAACGTATGAGGTTTAGGAACCGTTTGAATGATACAAAACTTTCCCTAACCCATTAAGTACCCATTGAAAATTTCGAATTTTTGTAAAAGTCTTATTTTTAAACTTTTTTGCTCTGGCTCAATCAAAAATTGTTTGGATGCAAAAAATTCTTCAAACAGTTCTAATAGTAACTGCAAAAAATGTTAGAAAATCTCTTCGCTAGTATTTTTTGAAAATTGCTAAGAATTACTATATTAACCCTTTTTCCTCCTTTTCATACAAAAAGGAACAATTTTCAAAAAATCATAAAAAATACTAGCGAAGAGATTTTTGAAAATTTGAAATGAAAAAATCAGCTAGAGTAATCAAAGCTTTCTCTTTGTGATTTTCTTTTCTTAACTCAAATGGTTTCTCTATTTATAATATTTTACCATTTGCTCTATCGTTATTAATTCTTTTTAAAATAATCTTTATTTCAATTTATTTATTTTTTTTGTAATATTCTTGGTTGTGATTTAATGAGATTCTCTTATGATCGATTGCAGCTTATCTACAGTGACTTTGTGGACCAGCATCTGAGTGACGACGCCAATGTGCTCAATGGCCAGGTCTACAGGGCGATCACGGACCACGAAGTGGAGGCGGCCTATGAGCAGCAGCGTCAGTTGAGTGCGCTGATCGACTCGGATGTCGACGATGACAACGATGCACTGCGTCGTGTGGAGGATGACGATCTGCAGAGTCAGTCGACATTTCGCACGCGGACAGACAGTTCCTCGATTGGGGATTACGAGTCCCACTCGAGTGACTACGACGACGACGATGATGATGTTGTTGGTGATGGTGATGCTGATGATGGGATTGTGGCAGTTCCCGATGAACGTCTGCTGTCCACAGATGCGTTTGTGTTTCAGGATGAACGCAAGTGTCGCACGCTGAGCACGAATACAGTGAACTCGGAAGCGGACGCCCTTGGACTGAACATTGATGTGAACAACTTCGATTTGGCTGATTTCATCACCAAGGATGACTTTGCCGATAATCTAAGCACGCTGCAAAAGAGTAACAAGAAATCAGTTGCTGTCGTAAATGTAGAGCCATCAACATTACCTCCTCCAACAGCAGCTCCAGCTGCAGCTCCCATTGCAGCTCCCACTGCTCCAATAGCTGCCATCAAATCGATTAAGAAACCACAAGTAATTGCAGCTGAGAAGCCCGTGGTGATATCATCCAAGAGTCGTGATTCCGATTACGACTCGGATTCCATCATCGATGTTGAGACCGTCGACGTCATCGACGTGGATGAATCGTTGTGGGCAGCCAGACAAACGGATGAAACTGTTGTCGCTGAGGATTTGTGCTATGTGGACAATGTGAAGGAGGATCCGTCCTGGAGTCCCAAGCCACACAAACGGGCCGAGGTGAGTATCTAGAGTTGCGGTCAGGAGTTGATCAGTTTCACAAATGATTGTATTCACATAGCACAATCAACTGGCAGCCAAGACGGTGACAGTGACCACTGTAGCAGCGGCAGAAGTGACTGCACCGCCAAGTACAGTGAAGCCCAAGTCGAGCAACAACATTTGTCTGGTGCCCAACAAAAAGCAATGCGACTTTCTGAAGCGCAAAGTGGGCGTCAAGGCGTCTGTCGCCGGCTTAACGGCCACCAAGGTGTCCAAGGTGACGGCCAAGAAGATGCAAGAGGCCAAGCAAACGACACTGGCCAAGTTAACAGAGACAACACAGCCCAGTGTCATCCATACAGGACTTGGTCTGGGCGGCAAGAATTTGGCTTTGCTGAAACACGAACGCGATGCGGCGATTGCCACGCCCACGGCGCCCACAGTGGCGCCAAAGCGTAAGCTGAATCTGGAGGAGTACAAGCA
Organism: Drosophila suboccidentalis; assembly: GCA_037043435.1. Classification (NCBI taxonomy): domain Eukaryota; kingdom Metazoa; phylum Arthropoda; class Insecta; order Diptera; family Drosophilidae; genus Drosophila; species Drosophila suboccidentalis. The sequence continues at coordinate 51,587 of JBAMBK010001105.1, read as the reverse complement.
GCGCAAAAGTGGAGCAGTTGCGGCTGCTGGCACAAGGCAGACACAGTCGCCAGTGCCGGCCAAGCAACCGAAGCTGGATGGAATAAGTAGACAACAGTTGTTGCCGCCACAACAACAACAAAAGTCGCCACAAAAGGCAGCCATTAGCAGCATTGTCAACAGCTTAAAGTGTCCAACGAGTCAGGGACTAGGAGCGGGAGCAGCAACCGTTCCACCCACCGATCCCATTACAGTGGCCAAGAATAAAGTGTTGCGAATGCTGGAATTGAAGCGGGCGCAGCAGTTGAAAATAATCGATTCGCGGGTCACGGCCAAGGTGCCCAAGGTGACCAGGCTGCCGCCTTTAAAGGACATTGTCAAGGACACCTACTGCATGGAGCGGGACTCGATGGAGCAACCAGCGCCAGTTCCAGCTCCTGTTCCTGTTCCTAGCAAACTGCAGGCGGACTACGAGGAGATCATCATTGTGTCGGCGAGCTGCAACACGGACATCACGATACCGCCGCAACAGGCGAGCGTTGCACTCCGGGATCACAAGACGCCGCCCTCGTCGCGCTCCCTGCTGAAGTCCTCGGTGCTGCTGTACAACATGTCGAGCAGCAGCAGGGACATGACCCACTCCCTGATCGCCAGCATACAGAGCGAGGTGGTCAGACAGACCAATTGTGTGGCGATTGCAGCGCCAACGGAGAATACAAGAACAGACGATAGGAAGGAGCAGCACGGCGAGGATATGGTCATCATGCATCTGGCCAAGAATCGTGTGCGCAAGCGCATGATCTCCATGGGCACCCAGACGGATCTGCAGCCCGAGTTTCCGCTGCTGACGCTGCCGACGACGCGACAGTCGCGGGAACGGAAGCGTCGCAGTTACCGCAAACGCAACGCGACAGCTGCCTCCTCATCCTCGTCCTCCTCGTCCGCATCCTCGTCAGCTTGCAGCAGTCTCGCCTCGTTCCGTTCACGTTCCAATTCCAACTCCAATTCCAATTCGTTGGAGCGACTGCGTCACTTGGATGCCACTGTAACGGGAGGAGGAGGCGCTGGTGTTGGAGGTGGTGGTGGTAGCAGTGTTGGCTGCGGTGGTGGCTACTCCTCGCGCAGCACACGTCGCCACCGCAGCTCCGTCAGCTCGTCCTCCTACTCGGAGTCGGGCAAATACGAGCGGAAGCAGCGGCAGCGACAGCGACAACGTCGCACCAGCTACAACAAACGACGCTCGAAAAATCTCGCGAATCGCGACAACAACAACTGCTCCTCAACCGGATCCGAGTTCAGTGACCGTGAACGCAGTCGCAGTCCGTTGCGACGATCCCGTTCCCGTTCCCCATCTCCATCCGACACGCGCAGCAACAGCAACAACAACAATCGACGTGGATTTGTGGATCGCAATGTTTCACAGCCGGCGGTCGAGGAGCGTCGCATCGTCTATGTGGGCCGAATCGAGGCGGACACCACCAAGGAGCTGCTGCGCCGCAAGTTCCTGCCCTACGGCAGCATCAAGCAGATAACCATACACTACAAGGAGAACGGGTGAGTTGACACAGAGATCTAATATAGAAAAAATCTTAAAAAGAGTAACAAAATTATGAAGAAAACATAACTATATTTGAGATATCAACATTTGGAAACCAAAATTGGGAAAAATGTAAATTTTAATCAGATTAATATGTGAAAAATTAGAGAAATGCGAAGTCGAAATGGGAAATAGGAAGACAAAACTTAATGGAATATATGTAATTAGATAAATATTAATTATTAAACATGATAAAATGTAATCTGGAAATTTTAAAAAGTTGTAACTATGAAATTATAATTAGAAAACATGTACTCAGGAAATTAGCAGTGAAGATTGGGATTGCAATAGTTAAACTTTGTAAACTTGTAATTAGGAATCAAAAATAAGCAATTCAAGATTTTTAAATTAAAATTGTAATAGGAAATAGAAATTAGGGAATTGTTAGAATGCCAAAAAAATTAATCTACGTTACTTATAATTAGGAAATAAATGAATTGGATCAAGTATTATTGATTTATCTTTTGCACTTTTCCCTACTACTGATTAATATTGGGATAAAATCACATAAAAACTATAAAAAAGAATTCAGCAAAGAAAACTTAAAATTTTACCGAACCATTTACGTATTTTGAATCATAAAGAATCAATTGAGTTTATATTGTACTGTATTAAAATGTAATATATAGCTAATTGAAAAGAAAATTTAACTCGAATTGAGACAAATCACAGTTACACTTTACTCATAAGAAAGCAACAGATTTTGCACAATTTTGTTTGTCTTTTGAATGCTTTAATTATTTAAATTTTAGAGTTTGGCTTCTTTTTTCCATACTGTGGCTTTCTTAAATCTAATTGTCCGTTTATCAGTCTTTGTTTTTGTAATTCTAACAAATATATATGTATACTAATTGTTGTTAATTTTGTATTGAAAAACAGCATGAAGTATGGCTTTGTGACGTTCGAACGTGCGCAGGACGCATTCACAGCCATTGACACGAGTCCGCGGGATGCGCAGATCAACATGTACGACATTAGCTTCGGGGGCAGACGGGCCTTCTGTCGCGCCTCCTACGCCGATTTGGGTGAGTTGAACTCAAAGTGAACTGAAACTGACTAACGAAAATTGCAATTAATTCAATTTGTATTTGTATTCAATTTATACAGACAATGCCGGCATCAATAATTATCATTCGTACGTGTTTCCCAAGGCAGCGCCAGTGGCGCCACAGCAGGAGGATTCATTTGAGGCTTTGTTGCTGAAGGTCAAGGCGAAACTGAATGCAGGCAAGCCCACAACAACAACAGGGGAAGCAGCAGCAGCAACAACAACAACAACAACAGCAGCAACAACAGATGGTGGCAACAACAACATTAACAACAACAACAATCCGGCCAATGGTCAAATTTGACATCTCTACTGCAATCAGCGAATTGTTGTATTTCTATATTTATGATTTGCCAAAACAGAATTTTGAGTTAATACCAAGAATCACAATATTTGATTTGTCTAGGAATATATATTGTATAGTTATATAGACCAGCGGTGGGCACGAAGTCCGAATCCGGAAGCAGACACTAGCTACCGGAGCCCAAGCGTGCCCAACGCTGATATAGACCATGAAGTTTCTAACCGTAGCAACCGAAAGCCTGATTATCAACCATAACGTTTTCATAATTTATTACCTACAAATAGTTGACAATAGCATTGAAAAAAACAAAACAACAAAACGACAACACAGCGAATTGAATAACTAAAAAGAATAGTAAATAGAAATATATGGAAATTAACAAATGAAATTGTGATAAACGCGTAATGCATACAAAGTCATTGATTATTGCAACTAAGTAAGAGAAGTCGAAAACAACAAGAAAACAAACAAAAAGTTGATGTAACATTGAAGTTTATAGCCATAATGAAACAACCGAAGCAGAAACAGAGACAGAGAGACAAACAAATACAAATACAAATACAAATAGCAACAAAATAACTAATTAATGAAAATATCCATATGCATTGATGTATAGGCAATATATAAATAATACAATATATACTTGTACATTTATGTATAGTGCATGTATTATCTGTATAGTGTACTATATAGAGAGAGGGCAAAGGGCACGCGCATGTTGCATGCGACGGTCACAAATTAAACTGTTGATAACTAAACTTTGATATTAGTTTGTAAAAAGAAAAAAACAAAACAAAACAATGTACGTACACATAATGTAATTTTAATTTACTGCATATGATTTATTTTTGTATAGCAAAACAACCACAAATCAATCAACCTATCAATCATTCAATCAACCACGAATTAGCAGCTGCCTAACAAATTAATTGCAACAACAACAATTTATAATTTGAATTTATCATTTGAGAATTGTAACAGGGAGTCTATTTAGAATATAATTAACTACTCATTGTAATCTTTTCCTATTTGGTTAGTTGCCAAACTCCCTAGGCAAAATCAATTTTTGTTAAACATTAAACAAAGCTCTTAAAAAGATAAGAAATAGAAAACTGTTTTCATATTATTACTTAGCCTGTTAGTTGGCTATAGAATTGTTTTAAGTTTTTGTACTGCTCTTTGGATAATTTAATAAATGCGCTAGTTCAGCAAATTGAAATAAAAACACGTGACTTTTATTTGTTTCTAAACATGAATTTAAATTGTTAATATTCCAAGCACGTTTCTCGTTTCTATCATGAGTCTGTTGCTTATTCTGATGCCTCTGTTGGCATTGGCCAATGGTAAATCTACCTGTATTTGTATTTAAATAAATGTCTTAATGAATTGTTTAAATATTGTGTATATCTATATTGTATATATCTATATTTTTAACCAAGAAATGTATTTAATCTTCAAACATTGAATTGATTTCTTAAACTTAAAATTAGAATTAATTTGGTCATATATTATGTTAGTTTCACATCTATAAATAGTACAAGTATATGCAATTCGGAGAACCAATTGCAATCACTTACAGAAGCTTGTTGGGAGCTTTGAACATGCGGACAGATTGAATTGCGTTCTTGGAATTGAATAAGTATGAAATATTGCGTATACGCATAGTATACACACTGAACCTGTATTTCTGTTGAAAATCTTGCTGTGGGCTATTTGGCGATTTGTGGCGCTGTTTGCAGAGTTTTGTGGCATGTGGTGTGTGTGGTGTGTGGCATGTAGCGTGTGGTGTGTGGCGTGTGGTGTGCGGCAAGCAAGCAGGCAGCTTGTGGACAAACTGAACTTCTCGCATGAAAAACTAAAACCGTTTACCTGCCCGTCGAATGAGGTCACATGCACAAGGAAAACTCTTGGTTTTTGGTTTTACCAAACGCATTTCTCTGCCACGCAAAGGATTTAAAGGAAATTGCAACTGAAAATCATCTTTAATAACAGCATAAATCACCAGTAAACCGTGTTTATATATGTACATACATATATAATAGGTACATGAGCTCGCTTTCAAGTTGCGTTTGACTTTTATGTGTTTGTTTCTAATTTTTCTGCTCGGTTGAATTTAAAATGGTTTTTTCCCGCTGTGCCATAAATATTTACAGCTTGGCCAAGGCGATAATATTTCATCATTAATTTCGTTATGAATATAAAATATGATTATATTGATAGCAATAATTTTTTGGCTCTTGTATCGCACTCTAAGAATACACTTCAGATCTTTCATTTAATTTGCTGAGACGATTCAATCGCATTTGCTTTCGCTGGCAGCCGGATTGCGAAGGGGACTTGAATTGTAAGTCGACAGAGTCTCAGCCAAAATCGATAATAAAAATAAAAAAGTGAAAAAAAGAAGAAATCATATTCAGTCGACCAAGAGATACTGAACGGCAACTGAATGCCAAATGCTTCTATCGCCCATTTGCATATTTAATTTGAAATGTCAAAGAAATCGCTGCGTTTAGTCCCTCGACAAAATTATGGCACCACCTTGCAGAAAATTTCCAACTTTAAGCATTTTCTACACCCAGAGATTACAATTTTCAGCAAGTATTTAGATAAACGAGTATGTATAATCTTTGATTGAAAGTTGAGTAAAGTACAAAATGATATGTAACATGTTTACCTGAATAAATTCTGACAAGTTTTTATCAACATTTAAAATAAATTTGTTTTAATGTAAATTAAGTACTTTTCCCTTTTGATTTTATTTATATTTTTTCAGTAATTTTATTTGACATTTAAGTATTTTTTTTGTAAATCAAAGTGTTTTATACAACGTGATTTTTCTAATATTGCATATTTTATTTATTTATTTATATTATTGTAGCTTGCATATTATTCACAAATTACAATACATATAGTTACAGGCTTATATTAAATGTAAAATTTTTAACTTGAATAAATTCTGACAAGTTTTTATGAACATTTAAAATAAATAGGTTGTAATGTAAATCAAAATTTTTTATTATTTATATTAAGTACTTTTCCCTTTTGATTTCATTTATCTTTTTTAAGTAATTTTATTTGACATTTAAGTATTTTTTTTTTAAATAAAAGTGTTTTATACAACGTGATTTTTCTAATATTGCATATTATATTTATTTATATTGTTGTAGATTAGAATAAATCCTAAATTATAATACATGCATTTAATATTTAACTTCAATCAATTCTGACAATTTTTTATGAACACAGAAAATAAATGTTTTAAAATAAATAACAATTTTTTTAAGTTATTTATATTAAGTACATTTTCCTTTGGTCTTCAATACATCTGTAATTTTGAGTAATTTTATTTGACATTTAAGTATTTTTTTTTTTAAATTAAGCAACTAGATTTTTCTTGGTGTGTAGTGGGAATCGCAGCACAGGCAAGTGCCAGTATTTGTGTAGTGGATTCTCACTTTAATTAACACGAATTTCAAAGCTGTCGCTTCCTTCGAGGATGCTTGAAATCGTGCTCACGTGAACGTTCCTTGAACTCGGCCAAATGGCAATGCCAAAGGCAGCCAACGAAGTGCACAATATGTGACTTTATTCTCATTCCCATTCCCATTTGTTCCTCACATCTTTGTGAAATTGTTGCTGACTTTCAGCCTCATATTATCTGTCTCTTGTCTTTGTTTGTCTGTCTCGTGTCCTTTGTCTTTGTGGAGCAGTCAGGCGACTGGCGAAATACCTAATGAATGATTTCAGATTTCGGATTTCAGATTTGAGCATCTGCAGATTTCTCTTGACTTCCAAAGTTGACAGTTCACTGCGTTTTCTATTCGCGTATTAAGTTTATTTACCCCAACCAAATTGATAGGTACTTGAAAATATAAATATATTTATAATTCTGCGCAGCCCTCAAAAGTATGCTATACATTTTTTGCTTGTGCTGATTGACAAGAAACAAATTGAATTTAAATAAAAGTCAGCAACAAAAATGTAAATTAATTCATATAATTGCTTAACTCTCTAAGACATCTCATTTTGTATTTTAAATATATTTCGTTTTTATTCTTTTTAATAAATAGATTTTCTACAATAACAATTAAGTTCCTTATAATGAAATTTAATGCGAATCATAGTATTATCATTTCATAGTCGGTCTACCTTTGAGTAAATTAAACATACAATGGCTTGAAGGACCTCAATTGCAATGCTGTCGACGAGCTGGCTCTGATTGCTCAGATACACATACACACACACGTACATACACACACACATCTGTAGATGTGTGTATCTATGTGGCCTACTCTGTATTCAAATGCATGGATTGAAATCGTTATTTCTGCTCTTATTCTCTGCTTTTGGCTTTCAACAGTGGCCAATAACACATACATCTACAACATGATGAGTATGTCTATGTGTGTGTGTGTGTGTGTGTAGGTGGATTGGCATTGTAAGCTCTTTTTGTCAGCGGATTCCTTTTGATCTGAGTGCTGTCAGTGCCTGCGGTGAATGTTCCTGCACCGTGTACTATATGTGTGTTATTATTGTCAGCTTTTAAGCACGCCCAGTCAACAAAAAAGCAGAAACCACGACAAACAAACTGAAATGCTCCACTGAATGAAAGAGAGAGAGAGTGAACAACTAGATAATACCCTATGTCTAATTAAACTAATTATAAATATTTTGATTCTCATTGCTTTCTTAGACTAAAAACCTTCAGCTTAAAGACTTTAACTCTAATAACTGCTTCGAGATACAAAAGTTCTTAAGATTATGAAAAAATCTTAAAATTTTTTCTTTAATTTATTCTTTGTTTTATTTGTATTTGTCTCCTAATGGAGTCTACTTTTTAAGAATTTAAAAATCATTTCTTTTAATATTTTTAAACATATTTTAGAAATTGAAAATGAATTTTTTTTTTTTTTTAATAACTATAAATGCTTTCAATAACCTTTAACCTTTATATATGCCCTTTGTCGTCATTTCACTTGCAGTGAGTATAACAAGGTAGCTAATGATGTTAATGATTATGACGACGCTGATGATTATGATGATGACAGTAGATTACACAACACACAACTCTGTTGAAAGGCTTCGTTTTTCGAACATGCATAAAAGTAACAATAATAAAAAGGGGGAAAAACCTTTTTGGCTGGCCATTAAATGGGGCGTGTCGACCTTAACGCTATTTGCCTCGATTACAACTAATGACAGCTTGCGTCAATTATCAAAACAAATAATCAGACAGCGATACACATACACATATAGTAGGATATATGTATGTAGAGGAGTGGGGGAATTGGTATTGATATTGTCAGTCTGTTGATGGTACAACACGTGGCATGCCCCTTCCCTTACCCTCTTTTTCACTCTCTTCCATCTCTCTCGCACAGTGGAACAATCAGTGACTATTTTCCTATCATATCATACATAAAGTAGCTTTAGGAACAATTTAAAAAAAATCATAAAAAATACTAGCCAAGAGATTTTTGACATTTTGCAGATACTATTAGAATTGTTTGTAGCATATTTTTGCACTCCAACTTTTTTTTTAAAAAATCGAGGAAAAAAGTTGAAAAAGTTAATTATTACAAAAACTCAAAAATTTTCGAATATTTTCAATATTTTAAAATTATGAGTTGATATAATTTTAGTTTTCTGTAATGTACTTTTGATTAGGTTTGTTTTTTAGATAGTTGTAATTGTATAATTGTAGTAATTTTAGATTATTTTTGATTTATTGTAATCGTAATCATTAAATAATTGGGTAAAACCGAAAATAATCGTAATTTAATCATTAGCTCGACTTTTAAGCAAAAATAATCTAATTACTAATGATTATGATTACTAATCATTATTTAACAGGTATGCTTAAAATAAACAAAATTAAATAACAAAATTTAGGTAAGGAAAAGTGTGGCTTACTATATATATATGTACAATATGCTAGAAACAACTGTTATTTTAAAATAAATACCTTTAACTTTAACACAATAAATTTAATTTAATTAATGACATTGAAATATGAAATTATTTCATTTATTTTGCTCATAGTGCAAACCGCTTGATTCGATCATTTTTTAATATCTTGGACGCATGTGTTTAAGGTAAATATTTATTTTTAAAATTTTTTTAATTATTTCTAAAAACAAAAAAATTAAATAAAACAAGCTAGGTTTTAAATACGTGATTTATGTCTGAAAATAACTATAACTATGCAAAAACATTTGATATTTTGAAAAGCTCACAGAAATATTAAAATATTGAACTTAAAAATTCAAAAGGTATTTAAGATTTCAGTAATCGAAAGGATTAGGAAGAAATAAAAATAATCACAAAATTAATTTAAGCTTATCCAGTGATTTTGTCCCACTGTGCTGTGTGTGGAATGATTTCCTTGAATTGTTTACGTAAAATCGCCAGCTTGCAGCTGTCGCAATTCACAATTCACAATTCACATGTGACACTGGCAAAGTGTCATATTTTAATGTTGGCCTTTATAAGTGACATTTCCATTGTTGCACCGAGTTTACAATGGTCGCAATAGTCGAACAATTGCCATTGGAAAACAATTTAATTGCATTTGTACACAGACACACACAGTTAAACAACGGATATAACTCATACGCCCCGTTGTCGCTGTCGTTGGTCGTGTTCAATAACAATTGATTGCAACGACGCCCAGTTGAATCTCATTTAACATCTACTAAGTGTATTTAAACTTGACTTGATGTACTTAAATGTATACTTGAACATATACTTAAACTTGTGCTTTGAATATGTATTTAAGTTCTGCTTTTTACGCATCAATTGATTCACATTTACGGACTTGCTCTGGAATTGCAGCCATGCACGAGCACTTGACTAAACAATGAGATTAACCATCCTACATGCACATGTATTTGCATGTCTTTAATTTAATATTTATGGCCAACTCAAGTTGACTCTTGTCAGTTGGATTTCAGTTTTCAAATTTCAGTTTAATGTGAGCAAGCAAATAAATTAAATGCAGTGTTTACATTTCATTTAATTAAAACTTATTTATCATTTATATACAATTTGTCTGTTTATCTAATGCTCTTCTTGTTCATTTGGATTACAAATTAATTGTTTAAAAAGAGTGATAATAGGATTAAATGGAATAATTTAATGGAATTAAATTAAATATTTCTATAACAGTCCGTTTTTAAAGGGTATCTAATAGTAACAGATACCCGCAAATTTCACAAATTAAAATAGAAAAATATACAAAGAAATATAGCATTTATTAAATATAATTTAAAGTAAGTTATTTAAATAAATCTTTAATTTATTTATAGTCTTTTTTTTTTCTTTCATTTTCTTTTTTTTTTGGTCTTTGGAAATTTATATGAAAAATGTACTTAAATAAATGCCTAATTTAATCAACTGTCTGTATATAATATATTGTAAATATTTTAAATCTTACATTTTGATTATAAGTTTATGTGAATAAAATATGAAATAATTTATCGATGTGTTGGCTGAAAGTGGAAAACAGTTACTTGATTATGGCCCAAAAAACGATGTGTGGCAGCTGAAAGCCAACTAAATGACAGTGCAACTTTTGAAAGCGTTGCAAATACACTCAAAGAAAATAATATATATTTTCTTGGCAACAACTTAAAAGGGGAAGGGGCGGAAGGGGAAGTTGCATAAAAAACTTGGTCTTGTTTGGCAACAGTTGAGAATTTTGTTGGCCAAACTACATGATAAAAGTGTGCGCTTATGAATAAAGGATATGAGATTCTTGTTGTTGATTCACAGCATTTTTCGTGAGTTGCCCCCTCTCCTGCTCCCCCTCTCCCTCTCCCTCTCTCTCTCTCTGCTCTTCTAACTACGCTGCTCTCTTCGATTTGTTTACAACTGAAGCCGCTCTTTTTGGCCTTAAGTCAGACGCATGCGTCAACATTTTGATTGGCAAAAACTCACCGAGTGTTAACTGAATGAATTCAGTTCGCTTTGGGCCATTCATCGTTGTGGTCTGGTCTGCTCGTTCTGCTCCGTTTTGGCCATTCATTTAACGTTTAAGCCAAAAGACAGACACGTCGCGAGTGTGTGTAGGAGTGTGTGTCAGTCTGTGTGTGTGTGAGTGTGTGTGTGTCAGTCTGTCACTGGCGCCAGCCAGAAATGTGCAAATAAATATCACTTACACACATAAACAAGCAACATCTTCTCATTATCCCCAGCAGCTGAATTTAACACATCAAATGGCGCCGCATTTCATATTGAAATGGAATTAGATCCACGACTCAAAGTTCAGCCTGACATAATAGTAAGTGAATCTAGATTATAATCTTCTATACAAAAACTAAGAATAGTGTTTAAATTAAATTAAATAATTGGTAATTTCAAATTCAATTCATCAAAAGTCTCCGGTAAGTGTTGATATATACAATTTATGATACAAGAAGTCTCCGATAAGTGTTGATATATATTATACAATTTATGATACAAAAAGTTGAATAAAAGTGAAAGCTAAAGATTTTAAATTTTTAAATATTTAGTTTTGAATTGTACAAATTTTCGGAGAACATTTTTATAAATTTTAAATTATTTCAAAATAAAATAAAATTTGTGAGTCATGATCAAAAGAGACATTCCGCATCCAAATCGGTTAAGTTTTAAGCCTTCCGACAACTTTTACAAGTCCAAATATTTTTACATTTTAGAATGATTTTTTACTAAAAAATTTAAAGCTTCAGAAGCAGATTTAACCCATTTTCTGCCGCTGTTCGACTAGTCGAACAGCAAAATTTTTAATTTTCAGTTTGATTATTTTCAATTCAATTTCAAATGGAAAATTAAGAAAATTAAAAAATCAAGAAAATGTTCACTCTAATCATCCCATATTTAAAAAAAAAAAATTTAATTTAAATTTAATTTTAAAAAATATTTAAGTTTTAAAAAATGTGAATTTAAAGTTAATTTTCACCTCATATTCGATTTTTTAAGGTCCAAATTAGCGTAGAAAAGTGTTTTGTAACAAAAAATGACTACCTTTTTTAATGCGGCATAAAATGGGTTAAAGTGTTGATTTATGACAAAAGAAGTTGAATAAAGTGTAAACTTGAGATTTTAAATTTTTGAAAAAGTAAATTTTTTATGAAAAAGACAATTTTCGGCGAACATTTCTTATTACAAAATTAAAATCAATTATAATCTAAAATGAGATCTAAGAGCATATCATAATCAATATGTGATTCCGTTTAAAAATCGCTTCAGGCTGCACAAAAACCTGTTTTAGAATTTTCATTCCTAATTTTATTATAGCTTTTACCTCATTTTTGTCGACTAAAATAAGTGGACCTAAATAAATAAACCAAAATTGTGTGCAAAATTTGCTATCGTTGTGTGGAATATATGTAGGTATGTGTGTCAAGTTGTTGGCCAAATTTAAAGCGTTTCTCCATGTGCCACAATTTAATTAAAACCCTTTTCAAAAAGTGTTGAGAACCTGCTCAGTCTCAGACTCAGTCTCAGTCTCAAACTCAGTCTCAAACTCAGTCTCGCTCTCAGAACACTTTCAGTGCGAACTAATTGAATTTGCTCATGCAGAAAAGGCGCTCAAAGAAATGAAATAATGATTTATGCAAATGCCAAAGGCGTCGTCGCATTTTTCTCGTCCCCAAAAAATACTCGAAAGACAAAGCAAATGAATGCGTCGAGAGTGGAATGAGTTGACTGAGTTGAGAGTTGAGAGCAACAGCACCTGATTTAATACCCTGCCAGCTCAAAGTAATCCAGTTGAATGCAGTTCAGCTGTAAAAGCAAACAGCAATTTTAGTGTGAGACAATGGAAAATTCTTAAGGGGTCGTTTCATTGTTGAAGTTGCAGCTGAATAAGTGTTGTTCTAATTGATTTCAAAATTAATTTAGAAAACATTGTTTGCATACAACATGGTAAGGAACACAAGATTGGGGTTTTGTTTAGGAACATCAAAATAGTCAACTAAACAAAAGATTAAAGTACAAAAGCACAAGTGATCTGTCTGTAAAAAAAAAAAAAAAAAAAAAAAAAAAAAAGGATTAAATGTAATTAATTCAGTCTAAATTGTTGTCCATATTTTCTGAAAAAATAGATATACCCTGTAAAGTTACAGAAAAAAAACAAATGTCCATTTTCAGCTTTCTTTATTCCGTCTCACATGTGGTAAGCAAATAAATTCCTTACACACATTAATTTTGGGTAGAAATTTCAAAGCGCTCAACATTAATCAAGTTACACGCATTAAAAGTTAGTCGAAATGACGAGCAAAAGTTGCAATATTCAACTACGAGTTGTCCTGTAAATAAAGGCAAATGGAAGAAGAGTTTAACACAACAAAAAAAAAAAGAAGCCACACATGTAGTTAAACGATAAACAGTATTAAGCATACGCCGCATTGACCGATATACCCATTCTATTTGGCATACAGAGAACGTGGTATAAAAAGGTTCTAACTAAGTGTGCACACGTCTTTTGATTAATGGACGCCATTAGTTTAAGCTAGCGGCAAGTTTTTCACACACACACACAAAAAATAAGAGAAAAAATTATATGAAATGGAATCTGAAACGACCAAAAACAAAACGAATAAAAAAAAAACTCATTTCCCCATTCGCAATGCAAATCAATGGGGAGCTGTGGTTTTTTTTTCTAGCTTTCTAAAACAGGATATTGTTTTATGCTTTTTACTAGCCAAACCATCGTCCTTTCTACCCTCTTCCTTTAAGGGGAAATTAGCATTTAATGTTGGTCAAACGCAGCTTTGAAGTTGTTGGCCAGCTACACAAAAAATAAAGCGAAGAAAAACAAGCCATGTTCTTGACAGTTTAATTATCATGCCAAAGGACACTCCACTCCACGTCCTTTGTTGCCAGTCCTATAAAAAAAATAGAAATTGAAGAGTAGAGTAAACAAACAAAAAGGAAAATGTAGCATTTTTTATGTCGAGCTATGCAAATATGTATTCTCAGAACCCCATTGACAGGCAGCACTCAATGACAGACTCGGCCCAAAGCAGGTCAAGACAATTGACAATCGACCAATATGGCTAACTGACTTTTTCACGGTGTCTATTGCCAGTTTAAGTTGTGGCCAAGGCACGTGACTTGAGCAGCGATGCAAGCCCAATGTCATCTTTGAGACGCTAGAACCAGTTGAGAATTCTAAGTCGCAAAAGTGATAAAATTGCTGTAATTGCCCGCTATGTGATGTTGTTGTTGCTGTTATTGTGTTCAAGGGGATCTGAGGTCTGATTAATTTATATTTCTACTAGGGGGCTCCGCCCCCTGCTCGCTTTGCTCGCAAATTGAAAGGAAGATCTTTATTAGTCCGGCTTAACAAATTTATATAATAATTATCTTTAATGCTTTAATGTTTTTCCCCTGTAATTGGACTTTGGTTAAAGTCAGATTTAGCGATTTAGCGGGAAAAAGCTAAATTTAGCGGGAAAAAAGACTAAATTTGGGGAAAATGTCAAAATTTAGCAAGAAGAGTTAATCTGTGAGTTTTGTTAGGATATCTCATACAATAACAGAGTTTTGGGCTCTAAAGGTTAATTTGCATCCGATTGTTTCTATGGCAGCTATAAGGTATAGTCATCCGACTATGACCAAATTTATTCAGAATGTAAGAGACACTCCCAAACATACAATCTGTGAGTTTGGTTGAGATATATTAAGAAACAAACAAGTTTTTCATACTAAGCAATTCTGTGACCTTTGACCCAGATTTTGACCCACTTCACAGGTCGAATTTCGCAAAACGCCGTCTTATTGCACGTTGAAATTATCTCATCTATGTTGTGTGAAAATTTCAGTTTTCTATCTTTTACCGTTTGGGCTGCACGTTGATTCTCAGTCAGTCAGTGAGTCAGTCAGGACAAATATAGATTTATATTAAAACTTTGAAATACCCTGTAAATAATAATAATATTTGTATATTTATTTCATAAAATTCTTTATTTATTTGTAAATTTCTTTATTGTTTCTATCGTTATATTCTCCTTTAGTACCGTATACCCTGTAAATACACTTTGTTAGGTTTTGAAGTCTCTTATTTCTTCGATTGAGGAAAGTCTCTTTAGTTTCTCGGCCTTATCATCATAACAGCACGTTTCAGTGAATGCTCGTGGCTGCGGAAAGATCTCCAAATGATTCCCTTGCCAAAGGTGTTATCGCCATATTTGCCGCCCAAGTTGCTGTAATCATCACAAATAGATAGATAACAATAATCAGCAGATAGAAAGTAAGCAATAAATATTCTACTTCTATTAAACATAAATTAGTAAATAAAAAAATAAATATTATTTTTTTAGTACCTGCGATGACATGGATCGGAATACCACCAACCACCAGTATATTGTTCGGCACAGTTCAGATCTGGGCGAACATGATTTCGATCGTAGGTTGAAAACTTTCGGGTGTGGTGATGTGACAGTGAATCTCCAGCCGTTCCAGTGGCCTTGCCCAGTGTGTTCAGGGCATAATCCTCTTGCTCCGATGAAATTGCAAACTTCTCATATGTCTCAAAACTTTCAACACCATCGGCATCTGTCAGTAGAACGAGCAACTCTTGACTGCTTTCTGAGGTCAGCGAATAAATATTTTCTAGTCCTAAAAAGAACTCGCCATCCAGATCTCCAAATCCCTGCACATATCGATTCCAATCTCTATAGAAGTTGACACTGCCATCCATTCGGTTCAATATGACTGTCCAGCGACCTCCCCAAGTTTCTGTATCGCAATAAACGTTGATCTGACTTGAGAAGATGTTTGAGGTCCTTATCGTGTAAATCCCACTGGGCTTTGAATCCGCCGTCACTTCAGCGCAATCTTTGTAGACATTATTATGTTTTTCCTTTTCCTTATTCCATTTTTCTTGCTCGATTTCAATGTCAGCTTGTTTTGATCTGAGTATCGCTTGTTCCTGTCTATAATTAAATCGTTCACTTAGATTGATTTGATTAATCAATTATTTACTCAAAATACTTACTTAAACGCATAAATTTCGTTAGTCACATTGAAATCTGCAGCTTCATTGCTTTCACAAATCCACACACAAGTATTTATCACAAAGATAATAGCAATATTTTGTAGCTTCATAATAAGAAACTTATTCAATCAATATGTTGATGTGAACTGATGTGAAATGGCGGCTCGATTCGCGTTTTTATAGAAATTGCGAGTACTTGTTATCGAAAAATCAAGAAAGATAACGTTCAAGATCTACCATAAACAAAAAGCTTATCTACCAATAGCTTTCATATATCATATGTGTATTATTTGAGAGAGTATAGTTTGGGAGCACGAGATAGTTTCCAGAAATGGGTATTTGTTATGTTGTTATTTTTTTAAATTGCAATTGAAAAATATTTTCTTCTGCCAATGGAAAATGTTATAATCAAATAATTAAATGTCAATTTAAAATGCATTATAACTAATTTTTGGAAAATAAAATAAAAGTTAATTTCATTTTATTTTGAATTATAGTTAAAAGTTTATTCATTAACCCTACTATAATAATAAAAATAAGAATAAACTTTCACTACTTTTCTCAATGATAATTAATATGTAGTGGTAATGCTTATAGACTCAACACTGGTAATTTCATTAAAATAATATGTTCACTGTAGGTAAATGGAAGTTTAGAATATACTTAAAGAGATTTAAATATATGTATATGTTTAACTTCAGTATTGATTAATGCTTAAAGCTCATAGAGAATTCTCTGAATTAATTTATTTAATTAATTTAATTTAACAACATTCAAAATTCGCAAATTTTCGAGGCTCGAATTAATTAATAGCTTTGTGGAAAATATAACACTCTTTATTCTAAAAAAAAATAAGTGCAACAAACATTTTAAAGTACAGTCGAACTTCTCCAACTCGAATCACCATTATCCAAAGAAAAGGTTCGAGTAATGGAGTTATTCGACTTATAGAATTATTTTTCTTTAGCTTATTTATTTTACTGCCACCCATTTAGCTCGAGTTAAGCATAGTACGCTCTAGCCGAAAATATGTTTGCAAGGCCAAAACTCCATATAAAAAAAGGGTTGCAAACATGCTCGAAATGTTTTTGTAAGGCCATTTCTAAACCTATGTACGCTGTACCTAAATATGGGCAGCTCAGAATATTTTCTGGAGTTTTACAACACTGTTTGGTTAACAGATGGCAACTTTTTTTTGACCTTTCAAAACATCGATTGAATCGTTATTTTGACTAGTCGAAATCTTTTTGAATAGAAATGGCGACCAATAAGCAGCAAAATAAAAGCCGAATTGAGCTCTTTGAACACAAAGAGCGAATTATACTGATAGAAGAGGTGCAACAGTGGCCAATATTGTAGAACTTGACCCACAAAATACATTTGGATGGAATTTTTATAAATAATAATATTTAATTTAATAATTAGGGTATTAGTCGCTGCTATTGGCCTTATTCCATCCATTTGATAAATTTTCCTTTGTTTGTGTTTATCAATGTTATGTATTTGATTGTTGTGCACAGTTGACGCAACAGTGTGACCACAGCAGCATAAGACCAACAATCTCTCAACTTTTTAGTGATTTTTTGGTATTATGCTGTCACACTGAATTCTGTAAGGCCCGACCTCAAAACATCGAACATTTCGAGCGTCCAAAATGTTTTCAGCTAGAGCGTACTACGCTTTAGAGAGAAATTCGAATTATAGAAGTTCGAGCTATGGAAGTTCGAATGTTTTTTTCAAAAAGTTGTATTTTTAATATAAATATTTGCGGATCACAATTTAACTAATGCTTATATTCCAATTAATTAATAACTTTGTAAACACATTTACAATCTTTATGCTGAAAAGTAATTTGGGTAGTAAAGTTTTTTTTTTTAAATTCTTTCTTTCAATTCAATATATTTGAATTCAATTTATTTTATTATAATAAATTTGCAATCAAAGTTGGTCACTATAAAAATAAACCTACAAACCAATAGTTTTTAATTAAAGTTGATTTACTCAATAAAAAAATAGTCTCTGATATTTTGAGTCTCCACTGCAAAAAAGCGGATGAACAATGAAATGCACTTTGAGAAGAAAAAAAACATATACATATTACATTTCAAATTTCATAAATAAAAATTGATAAAAAATCATATTTTGTCTTAGATATTTATTAATTACAGAATATCAGTTTAATTTTAAATTTTAAAAAATTAAATTGGTTTGAGCTAAAATGCCCACTGTGCGTTGGAAATGGAAGGGTGTACGATTACGATTTCTTGATAGCGCACGTTGAACTGTTGAAATGCTCATTGCGAACGTGCCTGGCAGTAAAAGACGGCCAAGAGGCAACAAGTTGGCCAACAATAGCAACCAATGTGGCCAGCTTTAAGTTTTAAACTCCTGCCCACAAAAAGTGAAAAGTCGTAAATGAAAACATCTTGAGCTAAATTTGGCAAGTAATTGGGCCAAAAGTTACAACTGTAATTTATACCAAATTCGAAAATTGAATTTTAACTACAATTTGTGTAATTCAACAGCTTGATAGAAGACACCCTGCCACGCCCCTGCCGCCCTAATTCCCTTCTGATTTTGGTTGGTAAATCTAAAAGTTTGACTTCTACTTGGCCAGTTATTGTGAGTGAATTGACATTGCTTTAAATTGGGCTAAAACTTAAGGCCACAGTTTTTGGCTGGTTGTGTCTGTGCCACTAATCGCTTTAAGGCCATGTCGTTTTGGCCATTTCATTTGCATAACCTGAACATAAACATTCTCTGCCTTCTCCCTCCTTTAAGCCCACATAATTAGCCAGGTTGTCACGTACACAAAGCGTAACGAGAATCTCGACTGTATTAAGCCCTCAAGGTTGTCAATTCCCAAAATTGTACTCCCTACCTCACTCCACTTCCTTTCCCACCCCACTCCCTTTATATCTTCATTATCCTTGCCGACACACGCGTGTTTCTTCTAGCCTAATCCTGGCGTGAAACGGAGCTTAAACATGTAAATTGCACTTTGCCAAATTGATTGCAGCTGGAAATGCTTAGCAATATAGTGAAAAACACGATTAGAAATTAATCTACATATTTTGGATAATATTATCAGCTCTTAAATCAAGTTCCTTTCCTGGCAAATATTTAACAAAAATCTAATTAAACATTTTTAAAAACTCTAAAAAGGATTATTTTGTCATTTAAGAAATTGGATTACATAGAATTTATTTAGGGTCGTTTGAGATTTATGAAGCGAATTTAAATACGATCCTTTTATTGAAATTTCATATTTAATTATATCTGTTATATTTTTTTATTTAAATAATAATATATCGCCACCCATAGATGGCGTTCGCAAAATTTAAGATATTCGCCGAAATCAACTAAGATCAAGTTTTACTGCCTACTTCTCGGCTAAATACTAAATAAAAATCCGTATTTTCAAGCATTAATATTTTTTCAATATTTTAGACTCTTGGTAATATTTGCTTAATAAACTTAAGCAATTAGGCTTGTCGACTTTATATATTTTTTAAATAAATTTCATTTAATCAAGCTCTTTAATATTATAAATTGCGCTCGCCAAATTTACGATGTTCGCCGAAATCAACTAAGATTAAGTTTTACTGCCTACTTCTCGGCTGAATATTAAAATAAATTCCTTATTTTCAAGCAACAATATTTTTTTTCAATTTTTTAAACTCTTGGTAATACTTGCTCGAATAAATTTAAGTATTTAGGCTGTGTGACTTTATATATTTTCTAAATAAATTCGATTTATATCAATCTCCTCAATATGCAAAGTAATATACAATATGTTTTCCCATTCCCCTCCAATTGCCGCTCGTTTGTTATTGTTTTTCAGCTGACAAGCCGCACTTCGCTTCAATTAGACCACTTTAAAATACTTGGCTAACAGCAAGTGACAGCATCTGAGCCTCAAAGTGTTTGAAAGGAAGTTGTCTGTCTGTCATTTGACGTTCTCAAAGTGAAACTTTTCGGGGCATGTAAACAGCTAGCAAAAGTGTTACACTCAAAAAAATTTATGCACTAAAAAAAATGGGAAAAAAATAAAGTATTTTCTTTAAAATGCACAAAAAAATTTCTGGAATTTAGGAAGTAAAGTACATTTTTATTATTATTTATAGCTTTACGGCAAAAAATCCCATGTTGAAAAAATATTCTAAACTGTAAAGCGATGAGTCGTAAATATAAAACAATTTTTTTCGATTTATCAATAATAATTAAAATATAATTTAATAATTAATAAGGCAAAGTGAATTTAAATTTACATTTTTTAAGCTTAAATTTTCCATATATTATATATTTTTCTGAGTGTAAAGAGAGAGAGGGAGAGAGAGAGATGGAAGGAAAAACATTTACACAAGCTTGTTGTGTTGTTGTTCAGCCTGGCAACACTTTAAACTTGTCATGTTTTTATTGACTCTTCATACTCGAGCCTTTTCGGATGCTCCTTGAAAGTGCTCGAGTTTGAGTTTGAGTTGAGAATTTGAGCTTCTGATACAGACAGGCAACAAAGGCGACAAAGGCGACACAGCAGAGCGTTAATCCCATTTCTATATAGTTTGCTTACACTTTGCCTTTTTTTTGCACTCGACTTAGGGATAAATAAAATGGGAAAGGGGACAGAAACATGACATCACGTTCAAAGTGCTTTGTTATTTTATTTTCGTGTCAGGAAGCGGCAAAGGCAACAGACATAACAACATTTTATTGCATCGTTGACTTCCACTGGGTGGCTTAGACTTGGCCCTAAGCTCAACTTAACTTATTTCCACTCGATTCGATTCGATTCGATTCGATTTGACTCGTACATCATAAGAGAGAGCATTGCAAACATGACTTACCAATTGGCTGGGGGCGACAATTACACACTTCATTGATTTGATGTGACTCTGCACTTCATGACATTCCAACTAGCTCTGTGTTTGGGAAAGGGAACAACGTGTCGTATACGTAATGAAGAGCACAGTCGACTCATTCAAACTGCCCTTTGGCTGAATTCCAAATGCTGGGAATGCTAAGCCTTAAATTTACAATTAGAGACGATTCAACAAAGCTGCAAGATGGGCAAATATCCATGTCAACGACTTTTAAATACACTTTATAATCACTTCAAGTTCTATAATTGGAATATCATTAAATTACTGTCAAGATTTTTTAGTCATGAATGATTTTATAAAATTACAAACGGCAAACGGCATTTCTGAGACCAATTAATTAATATATTTCTGAGCAGAAAAGCATTAAATTTTATGATTTTTGGAAGACAAATATTACAAAATTAACCTTAAATCAAAGAAAATAAAAAAAAAATAATAACTCATTATGTTCTGCATAAAAACTTAATGATTTCTGTTTTATTTATTAATTTAACTTCGACTAAAATCAGTCCAAAGAGTAAAAATATTTACAACTTAAAAAAAAAGAGAAAAAACTTAGAACTAAATTATATTTTAAACTTGAAAAAACTATTTTAGTATTTTCGTTGAATGTTTTTATAAATTGTATTTATTCTATAAACTTTGATGCCCGCTTTCAATTTACACTTCAAAGGTATTAACATCACTTTGTTTGTGAGTAGTCACTTCATGTTGCACGTTGTGGTTGATGGCAGCTTTTGTTGCCGTTGTTGTTGTCTTTATTGTTGATTTTATTGTTGTTGCTGTTAACTTTGAGGGAAAATTGCATTTTTGTAGCATACTTTTTTGCGCCGCAGTTGTGTTCGAGACACACAGTGCATAATAACAGACTGCGCACTCGCACTTGCAATTAAGAGCACTTTTGCACTTTCATTCAACTGGCAACACACACAGACACACAGTGTACAGTGCATGCAACAGTTTGTTGACACGTGGCGCAAAAAAGGAAAAGCTTAAGATATGATGATGCTGCAAAAGTTTTTCAAGCGAATGGCAAGTCAATCGATTTTCACATTAAATTTAAGCCTGCTCATAAGATGCTACTCAACTTGGCCTTACACACACACACACACACACACACACACACACACACACTGACACACTGACATAAAAGAGACACTCAGCCACCCACACATACATTCACTTGCTTGTATTTGTGTGTGTGTGTGTGTGCATTTCATTATCGGCTTTCACAATTACAGCTGTTCGCTGAATGAGACTCAGAGTAAGCACTCGGTGGGTTGTTTGGTTGGTTGTTTGGTTGGTTGTTTGCTTGCTTGGTGCTCTATTGAAGCTGGAGCCTGCGATTCTGGTGGTTGATAAAGCAACAGCAGCAACAACAAAAGCTCGTCGTAATCCCAGCAATGCTTAATTGGCTACACCTGCTACCAGTTTAAGCTTGAGGTTTAGATACAACTTGAGACTTGAATTGAGTTGTGGCAGTTTTTAATATACTGGAAATTCACATATATGAACCCTCCCTTTTCCTAAATATGTAACAAGATTTTTTTTGAAATGTTTTTTTTTCATTTAAATAACCAGATTGAAATTTCACTCACTTCATTTCAACTTGTTACCAGCTTCAACACTTGATCGCGACCCATAGATGGCGTTCGCCGAAATCTACTATGATCAAGTTTTACTGCCTACTTCTCGGCTGAATATTAAAATAAATTATTTAAAAAAACGTTGCAAATCGTAGTTAATGAATCAAACTAAGCCCATATCATTTTATTTTTTAAAGCTTCCTTAAAGAATTTTTTTTTTTTGTAAATTTAAATATATGTTCAGATTTCTGTCAAATAATTACTTGACTTACTGTAAATATCTCTTACATATACATATTGTTTTTTGTACATATATAGTATAAACATCTTTATATAGTGAGGGAAGTGAGAAATTGGCTGGGCATTCGCCCATCGATCAAGTGAGTTTATTAAGTATTTATGATTAAAACGCAATGAATTCCAGAGCAGCACCACAACAATAACAGCTAAGGAGCAATAGCTGTAAGAAGAGTAGTCGACTAGCACATACCCTGGAAAGAGTATGTAAAGTAAATTAACCATGAGGAAGATTTAGTGTTAAATAAATAAAATACAAAAAAATTTATTAATTTTTTTTAAACACTTAAACATTTTTTTAAATTTAATACTAGCACCAAAATATTTAGATTATAGAATAATAACATAAAATATTGAGATATAAATATTTAGCTAAGCAGATATTGAAAAAATAGTATTTTAAATGAAAATAAAAAAGTATTTTATTATATTATTATAAATGTTAATAACAATAAATTTTAAATAAAATAAATCTTGCCAAATATTTCAATTGAATGCAATGAGCTAAGCTAGACTTCAAATACGCTCTTTGGCATACACGCTCGTTGCATGCAGAACTACAGGGTATGTATGAGGAGAACCGTATTATTTAGGCAGTCAGCTCGTTCGTCTTTTCAATTATGCATGTGGAATTCCGTGGGCCTTGCGTGTTGCTGAACTTCGTACTCGACTCTAACCCCGATCCCAGACCCTGACCCCTCCCTGACCTTGACTCAGACCTTGTTCCTGACACTGCCCACACTTTTCCCCCTCTATCCGCTTTCTCATCACTGTGGTCAATTTCGGTATCAACACTGACGATAATTGTCTTTAATGACAGCATAGATAACGATGAGCAACTATTTGAACGATAAATGCCACACAATGTGGCATGGACATTGATTAATCTACACTCTGAATGCAAAGGACATGTTCAATCTGCCCAGAGACAGTGAAAACGAGAGGTATTAAAACTGTCTGCGATTGAGCATTTAGACCATGTTTGTGACGTTCATAAAATGAGATGAAAGTTAAGGCACAAAGTGCACAGAGAAAAACAGAAACAATGTGAACGTTTTAAATTTAATATTTAAAATATAATTTAGGCATTAATTTTTAATATCATATACAAATGACGAATAAAAAGAAAACATGAGGCAAAAGTGCACAGAGAAAAAAATAAAAAAATTATTGTTTGTGGTAAAAATAAAACGAATACTGTTTTAAATTAAAAGTTAAATAGTAAAATTTTAAAATTCAAATTTAAATTTAAAAAAGAAAATTTATATCAACTAAAAATTGTAAATAAAATTGAAGAGATGAGGCAAAAAGGCACAGAGCAAAAAACAATTTGATTATTGTTTTAAATAAATAGTATAATATTTAAATTCTTAAATAAAAACGAAAAATATAATCAAGGATTGTTTTATTTAAGCAGCACAATTTTTGCATTTTAGAATAAAAATTTAAAATATATAAATAATGATAAAAAATGCATGTCATTTAGAAAAAACAAATAAAATAAATAAATTTGTTATTTCTTTTCCCTAATTTTTGTAAGTGTAGAGAAAACATTTTGCGGCCACATTTAATTTTACGAGTATTATCAAATTCTTTATGTCGTTGTTTTTGTTGTTGTGGATTATTTTTATTGCATCTGTTGGTCGTGTGTTATGACATGTGTTAGCAACTCATCCCCCTACCCCTCCCCACCCCCTGCCCCCTTTTGGCCCCGCCCTTGGACAAGTGTAAAGAAGATAACATAATAACAACGTGGCCATAAAAAGGTTTGTTTGCTTCGAGCCAGAAATTTATTGTCCGTGGACCTGGCTCTGACATTTAGCCAGGATTCGTTTTGAGGGTAGGGATTCACATGACCGTCGGCGGTCCCCAATGTTGTACTCAGCTACAACAACAACAACAACAACAACAGCAACAACAACAGCAACAAAAGTTTCAATCATTTCTTTGGCTCTAATGAAGCTGCCATTTGGCCGAAAGTGCTGCAATATGTGTGGAAGAGACTCGAGGGAACTTTACATCAACTCACTTATTTGAATTGCTTTGGCATCTGCTAAGCATGATAGACTAAGGGATGCCCTGTAATCAGAAATAAATTAAAATTAATTAATGTATTACATTTTATTTTAAAATAATGATTAAACTCATTATACAAAATTAATATCTAAATGATAAAAATAAGTGCAGTATGCTAGCAAATACCCTTTACTCTTTTATACGCATTTTCTAGCTCGAATTGGAGATACCCTATAATTATAAAGGGTCTTTTAATTTTCAATTTTAAACAATGAGCAATTTCATCATATATGTATTTCATTTAAATTTAAAAAATTAGTATAAGACACTAGCAGATACCCTATAGTTCTTACTCCCAAGTCTATCGCTTGAATAAGATATACCCTATAGTTACTTAAAAATAACTTATATATACTAAGCACTTTATAAAACTAAAATACTTAAAGCACTTTCAATATGAAGTGAGTTTAACTAAAAAATACCCTCTAGTCTCTATAGTAAAATTATAAATTATAAATACCCTATAGTCCCTAAGTAAAATTATGGAGATATTTGCAGTTTTAAATCAGTTTGATTTCGATGCGGCAACATAAGTTTGCTCGACTAAGAGAT
Source organism: Drosophila suboccidentalis (assembly GCA_037043435.1). Classification (NCBI taxonomy): domain Eukaryota; kingdom Metazoa; phylum Arthropoda; class Insecta; order Diptera; family Drosophilidae; genus Drosophila; species Drosophila suboccidentalis. The sequence continues at coordinate 26,280 of JBAMBK010001105.1, read as the reverse complement.
ACCCTGTAAGCAACCTTATTTTAAAATGTTAAGCATTTCATTGTAATTTGATTATACACTAACATAATACGTTTTCTTCTTGTGCTCGACTTACAGATACCCTCTACTCAGACTCTACACAAGCTAGCCATAATCATCTCTTCGTTCTCACAAACTCTCTTTATAGTAAAAAAGTTATTCAATTACATTATTTAAATTAAATAAATTTACAAATATTTCACCACAAAGTGACAACTCTGACTATCATCATAAAAAGTCTGTTGATGCTTTTAATATTTAATTAATGCATTAGCATGAGTTTTACATGTGTTGTGGCAACATATGTTAATTAAAGGCTTTTCATTAATGTTTAATGCAATCTTAATCCCCTTATGCAATTGGCAATTGTAAATTCATTAAAGAGCACTGCAAAAGGTGGAAGGGGAGAGGATTTAAGAATTGTTTGAATAAGCCCAAATCGAACTACGAGTTAGTTTTAGCCAAATTGCATTTCACTAAAGTTCAAACTGCCAAACTGCAGCTTGTTTATTGTGTGTATTGTGTATTGTGATTAGATTGTTAAACACCGATACACTGAAAAAAATTAAATACAAGATTTATAAGTATTAATTAATAAATAATAAATATTAGTTGAGACCTCAAAAAATTTTAGCTGCTTAAGAAATTAAAATAAGTACTTGAAAAAATGTAAATCAAAATTCAGTGACTTATACGATAATAAACTAATGTGAATTATATATAAATTAAATAGTTAAAAAAAATGTTTATACAATTAAAATTTACATAAAGATATAAATACAAATTTTATTAGAAATATAATTAAAATATTTTGATAATTAATACAAAATCTGATAAAAAATCAAATAAAGTTTCAATTTTAAATGGAATCTCTGAAGTTTTGATTTAAATTAAATAAAGTTTATTCAAAATTTCAGAGAATTTTTCTCCGTATGCAGGTTACATGTTGAGTCTGTTGTTGCAACACAAACACACAGACATACAAACACACACACACACGCACTCACACACACACACAGTCTTTCAGTCAACAGCTGTTGCCATTTCCATGGTATCCGGCTAATGTAAATACGAGAATTCTGTTACTAGTCCAGTTGCAAAATGCAAAAATGCAAAAGTGAAATGTTAAACTGGCTTTTGTTGAACTTTCGTTGGAATTGATGGGGCACGAGGCCTAGCCAATTTGTGGCAGCATCATGGCAACTGGCAATCAACTGGCAACTGGGCCAGACCAGGCCAACTTGGCTAGCCCCACCGGCCTTGTTGGCTAATGTTTTAATGAGATATGGCCAACTCGATAGCCGCCAACTCGATGATGGCCAAGCAACTGATTAATGCAGTGCAATTAGCTCAATTCCGGCTCATTTAACACTTGAAACCAATTGCACAATCTGTCTCGCATTTTCTCATTCACAACTTCTTCACATTTCAATCATATTCATTTCATTCCCCTCCCACTGCCCTTTTCAATTTCCAACAATATCCATTTATTTTGTATTTTCTGCAATTATTTACACTGATTATCTTCATTAATTTCCAAATTGCTTACAGTATGTATTATTATTATTATTATTGATGCTGAAAAGTATGCTACAGATTTACGTTTAACTGTCAACTAAATTGAATTAAGACTCATACGACTACATAATACCCATTATACAAGTATTTGTTTTCATTAAATTTAAACAGTTTCTTTTAGCATTTATTTAGCATTTTTTGTATTTTTTTGCAGTGTTTATTTTATATTCTTTAAACTGTTTTTACAAGGCAGAGTAAATACTCTACTCTACTCAACAGAAATAAAAAAACAAAACATTTTTAGAATTATTTATTATTATTATTATATTCATTTGTATTTACAGATTTATGTGCAATTGTCATATAATAATTTATCTTCAACAATTACGAAAGTTCTTTTTGTTTTTTATTTTTCTGCATTTTTATATGTGCATTGAATATTATAATTCTTTTACTCTGAAAAGTATGCTACAATTTGAATTTAACTGACAAATGCTACGTTTCAAGGATACCCTGCAAAAAAGTTTTGAAGCCACGAGTTTGCTTAAGTTTCGACAATTAATTGAAACAAGTTAAAATGCTTTTGTGAGTAGACAACCCGGCCAGACAATTCAAATATCTCATGCATTTAATATTTATGCAAAACATATTTATTTATACAAAAAGTTTGACTAAAATTGTGCGGTCCACGAAACCCATAAATGTTATGTTTTTGTAGACAAAAATGAGTCCTTTGATTGACAGATACCCTGTCTTAAGCTCTCAGGAATTTTAATTAAATACAGCCATAAATTTATAGCATATTTGATAACATATTATTTATTATCTACGTAATCAAGATTTGATCGGTTATATAAATTAACTATGTTGGAACAGTAATAATTGTCTAACCCACCCGATTTTCTAACTTTTCTTTTATAGGGTATAAAAAGTATCCAACAGAATTATATAACTTTTAATTAGTCGCGTACAAAAGAAACAAATTAAATGCAAAATCCAGTTCGTGTGTGTGTATATGTATGTGTGAGAGTGTGAGTGTGAGTAGATGTGTAGGTGTGTGAGAGAGAAAGAGAGGGAATAAATTATCATCGCATCAAGCAACAAATGTTTTTTGTCACGTCACAAATATTTTATGTTTTTCCAACGGCAATACGATTTATTTTTCCTCATATAAAGTGCAGTCACTTTTGCTTTTTAACCGCCAAAAAAAAAGCTTTTAAAATAGACAGAATTCTTAGAAATAGCGACATTTGAGTTATTGAGCATTTCTAAACATTTCTTGTATAATATTTACATCAGAAAAATTGCTATCCTAAGCAAATGCAATACATTTACAAAACTGGAGAGAAAAAGTTTTAAAGTATATTTAATAAAAATGTGATTTAGTTTAGGATAAAAGCGATTTTAGCTTCAAAATTTCGACACACTTCAAATGTGACAGAAAAAAGCTGATCCTAAATAAATAGATAAATATTTATTTGATTTAGAATCTTCCTTTAAACACAATTTTTTCAATTTCATTATTTAATTGGATTTGTATGTGATTTTAGCCATACAATTTTGACACACTTCAGATAAATTCCAGACCTAAATAAACAAAACAAATAAACGCAAAATATATTTGCGAAACTGCTGAGAAAAAGTTTGGTGAAACACGTTTAAATTTGATTTAAAAGCTCTTACAAATTTGATTACGAGTTTTAATCTGACAGCACTTTTAAATTTCAATTTCAATTCATTTGAATGCGTTTTTACCCAATATATCCATTTGAAACAGATTTTCATTGGGGCTCGGCCAGAATTTAAGTTGATTTTCATTGAGTTGATTGTTTACTTTCTCCATATTGGAAAACTGAACTCGGAACTGAACTGAACTCGGACTGAATGGAGGCAAACAAAGTGCAACTGTTTTTGATGGCACTCGATCGCATTCCCCCTTCCCCTCCCCCGACCCTTCCACCTATATGAGTAAGGTGCGTCTCCTCCCCCTACCCCCTGTTCCCCCTCACACTTTTCCCGCTGCACCCACAGAAAAAACTTTGTCTGGCAATTTAAAAACAACATGAAGCCTAATTGGGTTTTTCCTCTGCGGTGAGATTTTTATTTTCCATTTGCATACCCTGTAAGCATTAAAAACGTAAAAGGGCTTGATAAACTTCTGCAAAAGTTTTAATATTATAAATATTATTATTAATATATTATTATATATTTTGAATATTTAATAATGGGTTTTGAGCTTTTAAAGTAATTAAGTTAATCTCAAGGCGATTTAAATTATTTTAAAGTGTTTTTTTTGAGGAACTGAGAGCTGCTTAGAGGGTATCTTTCAGTCGAGCTTTGAGGGGTGTCGCCTTCTTACTTGATTTTTCCATTTGTCAGTTATCCGTGCTGTATGTTTCTGTTGTTCTCCTTTGCGGCAGCCATTTTGTATTGCGCTCAGAAGCATGCAACACTTTTACGCCACATTTAACAATACTAGTATTGGCAAATAATAAGCAAGCTCGACTTGCATATACTCCGCACTGCCAGATAAAAACTAAATTTATAATTTCTTGATTCAATTTATTTCTTGAAAAACTAGATACCTTTGAAAACAAATAACATTTCTAATATAATATTTGAAATATTTTTATAACTTTAAATATAAAATTATATTTACTCTTTTAGAATCGAGACATGGCAAATATTCTCTTGTCATAAGTATATACTCTCAATAGCTAAAGAAGGAGACAAGTAGAGTTTAGAGGAGAGAAGACTGTCGACTGTGCTTACAATTAAAACAGAATAATTGCAGCTACAAATCCAGCTGAGTCAATTTATGTTCTCAGGAAAGACAACAACAATTGAAATACAATAAGATCCTCACGTTACGATTTCCTTTTTTATTTTTTTTAGGTCACTTTCCCCGAAAGTAAAAGTAAATACAGCCTAAATCTAAATCCAAGCCAAGTCTGCCGACAACACAAAAAAAAATATATATAAAAACAAAAGAAGCAAAGACAACGACCTAAATCAGCTCAACACTCTGAAAAAAAAGGCCAGGAAGTCGACAGTTGTTATACTCTTCTGCTTTTTGAAAAAGTAACACGAATTTTATACAAAGTGTAGACAATTCCAAATTCAACTCAGCTTGTTCAGCAAAATTATTTATTATTATAAAAATTATATTTTAGACAATATATTATTGAAATGAACAAAAAATTGCTTAACTAAAGTTTTAAAAATAAAAATTGTTTACCTTTTCAATTTCCTTTTTAAAAGCTAAATAAAATATAAATAATATAAATACAATTTTACAAATTTTAAAATATTTGAAGTACCTTTGGAAAGGGTAAAAAATGCGGCTAAACCATTTGCCATTTCCATAGAGACAACACGGAGGCGTTGGCGGCCACTTGGACGGGCTAAGATGCTGCCGCTTTAAGGCCTTTTGTTGACACAGTCACACAGATACACAGACACAGATACACACAAAGAGAAGAAGAGACTATGAGTGAGAGTGTGAGTGAGAGTGCGAGTGCGAGTGAGAGAGTCCGTAAGCGTCTTTAACCGCATTGGATTATTGGGTTTTGCTGCGCATAAGGCAAACAATTTTGACTTTACTGAATTTAAAGCATGCTAGAGTTTAAGAGAAGGAGAAAAGGAGAGAGGAGATAGAGAGAGGAGATAGAATTTCTATTGAAATGCCTCCTTTAATTGTTCGTCATTTTGCTTTCGTTATCCCCCCCCCCTTTCTCCCCTCTCTCTCTCTCTTTCAGTATCAACAAAACAACAAAGAAATTTAAGTAAACAATGCACAAAAGTATGCTACAATAAAAAAAAAACACTTTAAAAAATATAGAAAGGCAAAGATAACTCATATCACCTGAGCAAAACAACATTTATAAAGCAAATAAAGCTTAGAGCAGCTTAACAAAAATATTAGCATAAGCACAATAGAAAGAGGGAGAGTGGAGTGAGGAGTGAGATGCATAAGTTCAACTAAAGTACTCTTAATATTATGGAATGAGGCCTCCTCATGTGTTCCACATTAAATGCTCATACCTTGTAATCCACAAAATGCCATAAAATGTGTAAGCAATCAATTTGCGTTTAAGTTTAAGGACAACACAGCACAACACAGCTTTGTCTGCCTAATCATAGTCATTATATTTATTATAATGATAATCATAATAAAGCATAGCCAGCTAACTTTGGCTAATTGGCGCTCATTCATAACACACGGATTTTCAAACTAAAAAAAAATGCTCTCTTTATCCTTGCCCTTAAGCTTTTGCCGGCTGCTCTCTTAAATGCAAAGAGCGAGGGAGCGAGAGAGCATAAGCGTGAGAGAGTTTGCGTGCTTAGCTAGCACTTTGCACGGTCTGGCAACGCTGTCGGCTTTAATAATAAACAGTCGCCGTCGCTGTCGTCAACAACAGTTGTTAGTTGAGCTTTGGCACTGCCAGCTAACGGTTGTTTGTAACAGAGCATGCGGAAAACGGAACAACAACAACACGCGCTACACAATCAACGTTAACCGTTAACCGTAATAATAACAATAACAGTGTGGGACTGTGATTGTGTGTGTGCGTGAGTGTGTTTGCTTATCTTAACAATCGCGTGACTTTTGCCGGCACTAGGCAAAGTGCTCGTAAGTAGCGGTTCAACCGTTATATGTATGTGTGTATTTATGGCGCAGTTGTAACGGTTCCTGTAGATCTCTTAACATGCAACAACAAAAACAACGTAATTGTTTGTTTGTATACACACACATACCAATGCAAGCAAGCACAGTGCAACGAGTGCAATTTAAGTAACTTAAATTGTGTGCAATTTGTCTACCCTGTAAATCTGAGCGGAAGAATTTTGAGCGACGGCAATCGATAAATTCCTGAGGCAAGTTTCAACCACAACAACAACAACAACTCATTTCCTCACAAAATGGAAACATTTACTCAACTCATATGTACATACATACATTTATATGTACATACATAAATAACACTAAAATTCAGCAAGCGAAATTTCAGCGAGGCACAAATACCATACAGTATGTCAAGTAATTGTTTTGACAACATAAAGTGCTTAAATTTATTTGTTTTATTGTTCTAAGAAGCATAAATACCTACTTATTTCTTTCTTTATCCTTTATAGCTTAAATTTAAATTTATATATAATTCTTATTAATTTAGTTTCAAATAAAGTTACTTTATTTTATTTGAATTTTAATAATAATAAAATGAGGAAATACATACATACATAGTAAAAGCGCAAAAAAATGTTAATTTTTAACAATAAAAACTGCATTTATTTTGCTTGTCAAATCACTTACTTGACATACTGTTTATACAAAGTGCGATGCTGACTTAAGCAAATTTTTGCGTGATTTCTTGCCAATAATAATACTTATACACACAAACACATATGTATATATGTACAAACATATGCATATATTAATAAATATCCACATAAATGTGTGAGTGTGTATGTATGTGTTTAGGTGTGCGTGTGTTAACGCACAACAATGTCAATGAACCCGCTTTATTGTTGTTGTTGTTTTTTTTCGTTTTTTTTTTGGAGCTTCATTTGTGTAGTGTCAGTGCCCGTGGAGTGGGGGGCGAGGGTTGTTCTCGCTCTTCCTCTTCCTTTTCCTCTCTCGCTCTTGGGGTGACTTTTTTCGAGTCCTTGAAGGTTGCACCGTTGACATGTGTCCAAATTGAACATCTTCATCCATTGTTGGTACTACAAAATGCTCTCATGGAGCAGACCTTTAATCTATCTATGCTAATTTAGCATGCTTATCGCAATTGAATCGTTTAAGATAATTTTACGAGTATTATTGTACATTTGCTGAAGAAAAGAAAATGAATACTTATTTAGTAAGTAACTTTATGAATACTCAAATGATGTTTCAATTTACATTTCAACTTAATTCACATTTAAAAAATTTTGTTTTTCCTAAAATTGTCCAATCGATACCTTGTGTATCTTTCAGGACACTTTTTTTGAATAAAAAATTTTAAATCTCAAGTATTCACTTTTTTCAATTTGCCTTTCATATTTAAGCATAATATCCAGTTGTTGAAAATATTTTGGCCGCTCAAAATGTTCGATGTTTTGATGTCGGACCTTACAGAATTCAGTGTGACAGCATAATACCAAAAATCACTAAAAAGTTGAGAGATTGTTGGTCTTATGCTGCTGTGGTTACACTGTTCGTCAGCTGTGAACAACAAACAAATAAATAACATTGAGCACAAAAATAAAGAGAAAATGGACAAAATGGACAGGACTTCTCTTAGCAGCTTCTAATACCCTAATTATTAAATTAACAATTATTAATTATAAAAATCCCATCAAAATGTTTTTTTTTTCGGTCAAATCCCACAATATTGATCTCTGTTGCTCCTCTTCAATAAGTCTAATTCGCTCTTTGTGTTCCAAGATCTCAATTTGGCTCTTATTTTGCTGCTTGTTGGTCGCTATTGCTGGTCAAAATGATTTCGACTAGTCGAAACACTGAACGAATCGATGTTTTGAAAGGTCAAAAAAAAAAGCTGCCAGCTGTCATTAAACAGTGTTGTAAAACACCCGAAAATTTTCTGAGCTGCCCAAATTTAGGTACTGGATACGAGGGTTTAGAAATAGCCTTACAAAATAATTTCGAGCCAGTTTGCAACCCTTTTTTTTATATGGAGTTGATACCTTTCAAACTGAATTTTCAACAACTGGATACTATGCTTTAGTATAAATTAATACTTTGAATCTAATTCTGAGATTTCATATTTTTACAAAAAATCATCCCAAAATATTTTTTTTTGTATACGAAATGTGAATATAATCTCTGTAACTAAATGGCAAACAGAACTTTGGGACTTAAATTACTAAAGCATTTAATGCAATTTGAAAATCGAATAATGCATATGATTTTGAAATATTTGCCATTTGCATCGATTATGATTAAATTATGCAGGAAAAAATTCCAAAAACAAATGCATGATAATGTGCTATGAATATTTAATATTAGCAGTAAATTAATGCAAATTAAAAAAAAAAAAACACAAGTATTGGTTTTCATGCAAATTTTATAAAGCCGCAATTGCACTTTTCATATTCAAGTGGCATTTTGAAGTAGTCGTATTATATGTAAAATATATAAATAATTCGCACTTGTCGAGCGCATCAGAAAGCGCAATAAAAATAACAATCGGACCGAAATAGAAGTATTTATTCGGTGTTTGGGACTGGGCCATAAACGGAATGGAATGGAATGGAATGGAATGCGCCATAAAACGTCGCCCGTTTACGAACGGACTATGGAGTTGTCTTCAGTGCCATCAAAGATGGCGCTTAAAGTGTTGTAAAGTGCGCGAATATCCAGGCTCGCAAAGGCGGAACGGAGGTCAGTGAGTGCGAGTACATCAATGAGTTATGAATAAGTAATGGCGAATACGAGTCATTAAATTAACTAAAATAAAAGCTGAATTATCCTTAACTCACACTCACTCTATCTTTCTCTTTCGCTTTCTCTCTCTCTTTCTATAAAATATGACTTTTTTCATGCGTTTAAAACAGGGACCGTAATCATTATGAGTTATATTTAAAAAAATGACATTGAAATGTTTATAATTTAATTTTTAACAAATTTAATCAATGTTAATCATTATTTTTGAGTAATTTTTTAAAACTTAGACCGTAATTATTATTTTTGATAAAAAAAAATAAAACTCAAAAATATTAATTATAATGATTTTCTTTTCGCTCAAAATAAAACTCAACAGTAATTTACGGCATTTACATTTTACATTTTCATTCATATTTTTTAACAAATTTAATTTTTATCCTTATAAAAGTCCCAAAAATAATGATTACAGTCTTAGTTTTATAAAATTACTCAAAAATAATGATTATCAGTAAAGAAAAAAGTAAAAATAATAAATTTAAAAATCATTGCTGAAATGCAGAGATTGAACAAAAAAATAAAGATTTTGGTGAAAAACATTTTTTTCTAGGTCCATGAGAAGTATGGAATTTTTTTAGTTATAAAAAAAAAATTATCATTTTTTACGGTCCCTGGTTTAAAGGCTAAATTAGAAAAAAAAAAGTTTAAACAAGTGGGGAAGGCTGTAGTCGAGCTCCCGACTATAGGATACCCGTTATCAGCCATTACAACCTTTCTATTTGTCCGATCTTGTTACGATTTAGTAGGATGATAGGTAATAATAGTAGGAAACGTTAATTATAAAAAAAAATGCTAATATCTTGAAAACTGTGTGTGTGGTGGCATTTCGCGATTTCAAAATCTATATAAGTTTATATTTTTTTTTTAATTCAAGTCTATATATGTATGAAAATTCAAATTCTCAATAAGTTGCCAACTATCTTTCTACATTTTTTGAGCTATCATCAAACATCTTCTTTAAAATTACTGATTTGTTGTCGAGTCAGAAAACTGTCTGCTCATTATAAGAATGCGAAATACTTATTTCAAACCCAATCCCAATGCGGTTGAAAACGTGTTCAAATGATGAATGCCTTCAATATAGTTTGCTGAATTGAGTTGTTTGTTGGCTGATGTCAGAAATATTCGTTAGGGACGCATAATGGAGATGTCAGACTGTCGAAACTGTCGAGTTATATGCAAATTTTCGATGGTGATTTGCTGCCTTTTGCACCGTTGTAACCCGTCCCGTAACTGCCCCCCGTCTCCACTACCACCCCCATTTTATAAAGGGTTCGAGCACGGTTCGTTGGCTCCAAGTTAAATTGGCAGCTGCTCCGACTCCAACAGGCGTTTAATTAGTTTTTCCGGCGGAGAGCAACAGATTTTTGCTCGATGGCGTCAAGTTAAAAATAAAAGCAAAATAAAATGCATAAAAGACTGAGAGAAAAACAAATAGAAATTTGCAAGCCGCCATTAATTAAGGCGCGCAAATGAATGATAAAGAGGGAAGAATCAACAACAACGCAAACCGAAAGTTAGAGAAAGAGATATCTTTACAGAGTGCGAAAGAGATAGGGAATTGTGTCGTCATTTTGATTGATGTGCTGTCATTTGTTCAAAGAAACGGCAGCTAAATGTCAGAGTCCTTTTTTTATTGTTGTTAATCTTTGATTAATGAAGCTTTGCATATTGATATCGCTCGATTTGCTTAATAAAACTTGCGCTCTCAACTGATTATGTTTCGGCTGCTGTTATCAGATAAACTTGCTGATAAAATTTCACAATTACGAGAAGAAATTTAATCGTTACTTAATAAATTATTATTAGAGCCAAAAAACATAATTGACCTATTTTTGGTATTGACCAAAATCACGCACACGTCAATTATGTAAAATCAATAAAAGACAAAGTTTGAGTTAAAGCAGAGCGGCCTGTCCATTGATTTTTGGCAGGCAGTGTGAAGGGAGGTTCAATGAATTGTGTGTATCTTTAGCTTAACTTCACATTAATCCGACAAGTCGAAGACCTGGGCATGATAGACAAGGAAAAGTGGAAATTCCCCACTAGAAATACCTTTGAATTTAAGCGAGAAGCAACGAAAATGAAATGAAATGTGTGTAAGCGACTAAAAGGCGAATGCTAAACGAAACGGGCTAAAAGCACAAGGAGAAGTTGCCAAGAAATGTGAGCGAGGGATGTCGGAAATTTCTTTCCTTCACTTTGCTTTTATAGCTCAAGTTGATGCGTGTTGCGCACAAAAAATAAAACAAGTCGAGATGATCAACTTTTAAAGACCCAGTACTCGAATTTTCACAGCTGTTCATTTAAATAAAATATTAAAATAAAAAAATAAAATTTTTGAAATAAACTTAGTACTAATAAAAAATTAGAAATTATCAGGGGTGCCACAGAAATCGCTTTCGCTTGAATTTCACTGGAATTTGTATGAAATTTAAGTCAATTTCAAGCGAAAGCGATTTCTGCATTTGAAAACGGTTCCCACAAATCGCAAATCTTGAAATTTTGAATATGTTGTATTTGTTTTTTATTGTTAGTTTCTGAAATTTTTTTTTTTAATTTTTGTAGGCAAATTTAATAATTAATAATAAATACAAAAAAATTAAATAATAGAAAAGCAAAAAAGATCTTGAAGAAGATTCTAATTAAAAGAAATTTTTGTAAAGCAATTGGACAACTTTGTATTTGTTGTTTTTTTTTATTTTTGCAATTTTAGCAGACCAATTTTTAAATTAATAAATAAAAAAATATTAAATAATAGAAAAGCAAAAAAGAAATAAAACAAAATAAAAACTATTATATTCTCTTTGTCCAATTGGTATTAATTCAACTTAAGTACGAAATTTGTTGCCAAATTTGTCTTTAATATCTACTTGTTAATATGAACCCAAAAACCCATACGCCTTTTTTACCCTTTTGGTTACTGGGCTAAAAGCAACGAAAACCGTTTAATGCTCCGTTTGAGAATGCAAAAATTCGCTTTATGAGTCTTTTGGGGGATTACTCAGAGGTTTACACCTGCGTAACACAGAAATGTTTGGGTAAAAAAGGATTTGCATGTACTTCATACATAAGTAAATAGATCTTTGCATGATTTTCCCGCTTTTCCAGTCTAGTATATCTGCCCTTGATAATATTATTTTATTTAAAGAGACTCTGCTCTGATGGGGATAATATGACTTGAAAGACTTCTGTTTGCCAGTAAACAACTCGTTACTTGCTGTCACTTATTAATCATTGAAAGCACAAGAGTTACAGTGGTGGCAACAGTGACAGTTACAGTGGTGGCCACAGTCGTTAGTCTGCACTTGACAGCAGTTCATGTAACTCAATAAAAGCTGTGCAATTTAAATAATAGTCAGTGAGCTGAGCAGGCAAATCAAATGTTCCGAGTTCCGAGATACAACCACAGCACAAATTCTAGTTAACATCCTCAAGGTGACACTTGGCCAAGATACACAGGTCCGGCTACAGTTTCCGTTACCGTTACCGTTTCAGTTTCAGCTTGGGGCCAAAACATTTGCCTCGTTGCTCTAGCAATCACATTAAGGCTGCTTCTTGTTGCCTTCCTGTCTGTTGGTGTTACTTTGTCATTTTCATAAAATATTTAAATGCTCAAAATGAGCAATAAGCCAAAGTCAAGATGTCTAACTGTTGGCTCTATATGTACATGTATACAGTGCTGGTAAAAATAATAGAAACAAGAGTCATTTCAGACAAACATTTAACATAAATAAATTGTAGACTATTCAAGTACGATATTAAGGCCAACTTTAATTCGCCATCTCGATCAGAACACATTGAGCTATCGATATGTTCGACAGAGATGCTTTTAACATTTATAGCCTATGTTAAATACAATTGGTTATGTTAAATATAGTTATCGATATATACAGGGGTCGGCACTCGAAGTGTTACTAGCATAACGCTGCTCTAGCATCCAAACGGCAATAGACAGCGCGCTCATGTTTTGGCTGGTGTTTGTCTGATTAATTGTCTACAAGCTTACAAAAGTATATTGATATATGTCGTAGTGAAAAAAAGTTATCTAAATGGACTTGAAGCGCAAAAGTGCAACACTTTCACGTTAGTGGCGAACTTAAAAATATTTCATTTTCTGATAAAAAAATTTTTATAGTTCAGCAATTTTTAAGCAAGCAGTTCGATCGCGTATGGTTAAAGGACATATCAGACGACACTTTAGACCAACGGATTGCTCTGCGAAAGCAAGCACCTGCATCAGTGATGGATTGGGCCACAGTAACTGCTACAGGACGCTCACCACTGGCTTTCATCGAGCAGGGCGTAAAGGTTAACCAACATATCTACCTTAAAAAGGTCTTAAAAGATGCTTTGGTACCTTGGGCACGCAAACAATTCCGTAGAAACTATTAGATATTTCAACAAGACTCGGCACAATCTCATTAAGCCGGACAAACACAACGATTTTTACAAAACAACGTTTCCAGCTTCATTTCATCACAGCAATGGCCGCCATATTCCCCAGATTTAAATCCAATGGATTTTTTCATATTGGTCCATTCTGGAGGCCAAAGTGTCAACTAAAAAATATGAGACGGTCAACGCTTTGAAAACTGCTCTTCTCCTAGAATAGCACAAAATACCATCAGACCACGATCGTGCTGCGTGTGAAGCCTTCCCGACCAAACTCGATGCTGTAATCCGCGCTAGGGCTGGCTACATCAAACAATAAATACATTTTCCTAAAGCTTGAAATGTTTTCAAAATAATCTGAAGTTTTGAAATGAAAACTAAAAAAATTGACAAAATTACAGCGTTTTTTATTGGTAACACTTCGAGTGCCGACCCCTGTATATTTACAATTGTTCTTACTTTACTAATTAATTACTAATATTGCATACTCCTATCTTATGTACTACTACAAAATATATAAAAAACATAGCTTTACCTGAAGTAATCTAAATAAAATACAAAAAAACAAATTATCGTTTCTATCAGGGATAAAAACCGAAACGAACATCGGTTTCAGTTACGGTTTCGGTTATGTTCACATTTAGGTTTTCGGTTATCGGTTACGCAAAATCTTTGAATAAAGGTTTCGTAAAGATGAACCGGTTTTTGTATATTTCGGTTTTGAAATACCGGTATGGTTTCGGTTAAGAATTAAAATGACATAAATTTCTTTCAGTTTGATGTAGTTTAGTTAAATTTCAACAATTTTAATATTTTATTTAACAAATTGAGAAATCATTTTTTTTTGTGCGTATGAAAAAACGAAATTAACCCATATAAATGAAACGGTTACTAAACGGTTATTTCGGTTTACAGAGTTTCGGTTTTCGGTTACGGTTTCAGTTACGGTTTTAAATTTCAATCGGTTTTTATCGGTTAGAGGTTACGCTTTCGGTTGGGGTTTTAATCCCTGGTTTCTATTATGTTTTCCATCACCGTATATACTTGTGTGTATGTGTGTGTATCTGTGTTTCTGTGTATCTCTGTCTGTCTTCAGCTGTGTGTAATGAAAGGAAAACTCTGCAGCCGCCGTCGCGACGCCGCTGGACACTTCGTTTTCCACGCCATTTTGTCGCCACTGTCGCTTTTCCGCTTTCCCTTGGAGATGCCCGTTTATTTTTTTATATTTTTCTTTTTCTGGCCCATGTTCATTTTGTTGGTATTTGTTGCTTCTGCATTTAAATGATATGCCAGCTGAAATTATGAAACCCCAAACTTAATTTCCGGTTTTTCGCTTACACGCTTACATTTTTATATACCCTGTAATTTCAAGCAATTTATTCTTTTTTAAATGAAATTAAACTCTATCTTAAATATTTTTTGTGTTTCTATATTTTTAGTTACTTTAAACTATTTTAAATAAGATTGGTTTTTAAAATATATATTTCGGCATTTTATCTTTGTATTTTGAAAATTTTATAACTCTTGGATAAATAACAACTAAGTTTTACACTTTTTTTTTTCAAAGTCTAAAATAATTTGTATGCAATTTAAAAATAAAATAAGGTTTTCAATCCTTTTATTACACGAAAACTCTTAGTTTAACTAGGATTATATCAATATTTCATAAGTTTTTTTTTTAAATGAAGACTACAAGGTTATTTTAACAATAAAGGCTTTAATTATATTCTAAACTTGCAATTCTGTATTCTTCACAACTCTTGGATAATAATCTTACAAATTTATCTCTAACTAAAGAAATTTCTTGGTTTCTTTTTTCCTGGAAGAAAACTCAACCATTCTTAGGGGTCTTTTATATATTTAGTTGTTGGAAACGCCTTGCGAACAGTCCGAGTATATTATATGTACTTACTGCTTATAATTATATTCTCATGTTTTTTGGTTTGAACGGCAAACTTTTCCTGCATTTTCCAAGAACTTATTATGATGAGCATCAGCACCAAGAAGTCTTCATTGCATTTTTTCATTTTCACAGTAAATAATACAATTTCTTTAGCAACTTGAAGACAAAGACTTAAAAAGGCAAAACTTTAAAGAGAAATCAAGCAAAATCGATGAGGCCTTAAATACAAATATATTACTATACATAAAGATATATGTAAATGGCTTGTAAAAAAGAAATGCGTGCCTGACAGCGACAGATTGTCAAGGTATGGCCGTAAAAAAATGAATTGATATGTTTGCAATAATAAAAAATTGCGGTGGGGAAATTGCGGCATGCGTTGCTGATAGAAACTGTCAGAGGACCCAAGAGGCTATTGGAGCATTGATGGATGGCTGAGCTCTGGGTTGGCCAAGCAGTGAGAGAGGCCATTATAGACACCAGTCCCAGTCTCATTCTTAGTCTAAGTCCCATTCCCAGTCCACTTTCAACCTCAACCCCAATTCCAAACCGGTTAAATCGAGGAGAATCGCGCCTGGCAAAACTTGTTTCCATCAATCATAAAAGGAAATTGCGCCTGGATTTGTGGCTGCTTTTGACATTGATGGAAAATTTGAGACAGAACGTAGGAAAAACAGTTGGACAATGAAACTATAAATGCCCAGCTAAACGAAGCAGAGTTTTATTGGGTTTCCGAATATGTCGACACAGAAAAAAAGAAAAGTTCTTAAATATAAGCTTAAAATAGTTGATCTAAGTTTGTTCGTCGGATTCAATTGTAAAACTAAGAATATATGCTGATATAATAGCAAAAAATATTTTCGAAAAATCTAAAAATACATAGGCAATATAAGTTCAGTTAATCTTCCATAACTCGAATATCTCTCTAACTCGAGGTAAATGAAAGGCAGTAAGATTAATAAACTTAAGAAAAATAACTCTATACGTATCAGGCCTGTTCCGAATTTCACTTTCGATAAGATTTTTCGGAATCTGAATTTCTTTAAACTGCTCTAATATCATTTCGGTGATATTCGGCGGATTGATAACACTTTGAGTTGATGAGTTTAAGTCCGATAAAGCAAAAACCGATCATTTTCAAACACTTAGTCTAAATTCATAGTGAACAAATGCATATCACTAAATGCTAAAAAGGAAAAGTGAAAACCGGAACAGGGCTGATACAGTTTGACTGTATTTGATCACAGTGAAATGAAAAACCGTAAGAAAATTATAGATCACCGTTTGCTATTGATTTTTATTTAGGAATCCCAGATTTTTTGCAACTACTCATATATCTGACTTTTTATATACTCCTTTTTAATACAAATCGAACAATTATTTCATGTAATTTTCAAATTAAATTGAGCTCGAAATTCGAAACGGTTTTGATTTGCCAAATATCTCAACGAAACTTGCACAATCCACTTAAGGGGGTATTGCTGGTTGGACGGCTGTTTTTGGACCTTTTTCAAAAAAAATCTTATTTGAAAACGGAAATAGTTATTTAAATTCTGTTTTTTTTTATATTGTATGTATTAAGAACATATTGAATTAAATAAAAATTTTTTTTTATACTAAATGGCGGCCATTGAAAAATTAACAATCGATTTTGCAGAGTTGTCAATTTGTTGCACAGTAGTTTAGTGTTACATAAATAAGCAGTTCTTTTTTGCATTAAATTACAAACAGTTTTGTCCAAACTTGCATTTAAAAAACAAGAAATTTAATTCTTTATTTTACACAATACAGAAAAACCCTTAAATTGTGGTTTAAAATATGTACCAAAGTATTTACTACTTTCTTCATATACAAGGGCAGCCCTAATAAAGTTGCCATTAATTTTCACAAATATTTGCGGAAACCAGAACAGGTCGAGCAAATCCGACAAAAATGTTAGGTTAGAGTCTTATCGATTTTGGGGTATGATGAAATAAAAATTATTTAAAAATCAAATAAAAGATATTTTTTTTTTTGATCATGCAGTAATATTCGCAAAACATTGAAGTATTTTATAAATATTTTATTTTCACTTTAATTTTATGCTAAGCATGCCAAAATCATCGATTTAACCCTTCCGAATTCAAACTCACTTGCTCAATGTCACGTGAATTCAATTCGCAAAATCTTGCCGAAAGTGAAAACCGGAACAAGTGAGGGAAATTCACTTTCGCAAAATCTTGCCGAAAGTGAAAACCGGAACAGGCCTGATTAATACGATCGCTCGAAAAATTTGTTTTTGAATGAAGAACTGTCTTAAATAGTTGATTTTACAGATATCTTAACGAAACTCGGCAGATTAACGTTGTTATATGCTTAATATATCTGAACAAAATTTTATCAAGATCGGACGACTATAACATATAGAAAATAGCAATTGTAAAGTCTGTTTTTTGTAAAAAAAAAAATATAAAAAAAATGTTCCTCTGACTAACCAAATAAATGAAATAAAAGAACAGTTTATGATTGCAATTGCTATAATGCATTTGATTGATCAATCAAAATAATCTGAACACCTACGTGGAGTTGGACACAGAGCGATTGCACCAAAGATTGTTTTTACACTCAAAAAAAAAAAGAAAAGGAAGTAATTAAATGAAACTATTTAAAATTAGCGATTCCATTTCTCCAAGAGCTTGACGGCAGTCTGAACATCGCCGAAGGACATGAGAAGAGCGGAAATGTTGCGCTGTCGATCCGTGTAGCCCAAGGTGTCCAATTGAATGAGCTCCGATTGGAAATGCTGCTCCCAGCGACTGTCGTTGCTGGACATGAAATTGAAAATATTGAGAGACTGCGATTGTGTGGAGCGTGGAGGAGTTGAAGCATTGGCAGTGGAAGTGGAGGTGGAGCTGGAGCTGGAGTCGTCCTCGGGAGAAGACCATTCCTTGCCCAAACGTATTTGTAGAGCACGGTGTGCATTGTCCGCCAGTTTGTTCAAAGCTCTGGCCTGTTGCAGCGTCTTGCTGAGATCGCCCAGCTGCAAGGACTTCATCATGTGATCGCATCTCTGTTTCAGATCCAACACCAGACGCTCCGCTCGACTGGCGAAGCCATCGCCCAACTCCAAGTCACCACGTTGACGTTGCCACGGATTTGGCAGTGGCATTTTATTCTCAATGCCACGCTGGGGATTCTCGCCCGAATGATCGGAATTCCCCGAATCGATCTCCTGGTAGTTCAAGGCCACATTATCCTCCTGTGCCTGGCGCAGAAAGTAATTTAGTTTTCCTAGTGCACGATAACCACCGGGAATCCATTCCATGCGCATTATATTGATATCCCGCTTGCGTCCCAGTTCCTGGATCTTGGCCGGATTGAAGATCGTGGAGAAAATGTCGCGCAAATTGCGATCGCTGTTCAAATAGTGACGAAAGGATGCGTTCTCTTCAATTAAAGTCCTGATGCGAGGATCACTCTGCAGCATCTCCCGCAATGTGACGGGATCGTCGAGCAGCGGCCGGAAGAGTTCCGCATTCTTGAAGATCGCCGAGCGTGAAGTTGTTGTTGTTGTTGCTGGAATCACGATCGAACTTCCTTCACTATTATTATTATTACTATTAATGATTCCTCGACGAAACAAGACATGAACCGTAACTCCTGCGGTGATGCCCTGGCGATCGATGGTGCCCACATCGATCAGCACTTGACCGCCAAAGATCAGCACAATCAGATCGATCGCCTGCTCGAATCGCACCGCCACCAAAGCACGAAGATTGCTAATTAGCTCGTTCCGACGCAATGAGACGACGGCCGAGCTGCCTCCCGTCTTGGCCGTGATATCGATGCTCTTGTCGCCCATTGTCGGCCAGAAGGCAGTTGGAGGAGGAGACGTAGCCACTGTGGAAGCCTCCACGCCGAGCTTGTTTTCTCTATAATTCCAATGTGTTGTAGTTTTCTGTTTGCACGAACGTGTATGTGGAAATATGTTACATTTATTTTATTTATTCTCAGACAGATCTGAGAACTGACTGAATGTTCAATGTTGTTTACAAACTCCCCGCCTGCTGCCTCCTACAACGACTACCGAATCCATTCAATGGGAAATTTGATATTCAAACAAAATGTGCTCGCCAAGTAATTGGATTGGAAAGAGGCCACAACTAGACTTGCAAAACAATTAAAAACACAATCGATATTATTAAAGATTTAAGTTTGATTCGTATTTGTACCGCTGCCAAAAATAATCAGGGGTGCCACAGTGAAATCGCTTTCATACAAATTTAAGTGAAATTCAAGCGAAAGCGATTTCTGTGGCACCCCTGAATAATTAATTTAGAGACTATAAAAGCCATAATGAGAACTATAATAAGAATTTTGAGACCTATTCCGCAATTTTGAACCGTTATGTCTTGCAGTATAAGAGCTAAAACGTACGAGGCCTAGGAACCGTTTGAATGATACAAAACTTTCCTAAACCCAGTATGTTAAAATAGTAATTTTTACCAATTTTCAAAAGATTATAAAAAATGCTAGCGAAGAGATTTTTGAAAATTACAATTGCTTGAAACATTTTTTTGCATCCAAACATTTTTTGTTGAAGAACGAGGAAAAAAGTTTCGAAAGTAGACTTTAACAAAAGTTCGAAAATTTCAATGGGTACTTAATGGGTTAAGAAAAGTTTTGTATCATTAAACGGTTCCTAGGCCTCGTTCATTTTGGTCGAATGGTCGAATAAATTAACCCTTAAAAAACTCCAAAAACCGCTCTTTTATGGTGTCTGGTTTCTTTGTCCGCCACTGTAATATCCACACGGGCATCAAACGATCATTTTGGTGTTGATCACTCTCTCTTGTAATTATTAATTGTCCTACTTGATCCCATCAAGATCGGATGAGTATTTCAATAGTTATGACTGTTTTCAGCGTTGAGCTAAAACAAGCGCCTAAAAGTATGCAGTACCTTTTATAGATTACAATTAATGGATTACATTAATATATAGCTAAGTTTAGTAAGGGGTATATCATAGTTGGAAGCTTGACTGTAGACTATTCTTGGCCTAAAACATATTTATATATTTTTCTTAAGTTGCCTACTTAATATAACTTTATATTAAGCTCTTTGATAATATAGATATGGAGTGTTTACTTCAACATCTCAACTGTTTTCTCTGTCTGTTTTTTAGGTGCTTCACAATGAGTTATCATAACAGCAACAGCAGCAACAACTTCAACAACAACAACCACATATGCAACAACAACAACAACAACAGAAGCTAGTCGAGTGAAACAGACGTCAATCAAGAGTCCGCACACAGTCTGTGGGGCATAGAACACGACAGCAAATCAATTGGATTCAATCAAATTGCCACAAGCAACACGGGAGGAAGTGAAAGAGAGAGAGACAGAGAGAGAGCGAGGCAGAGTGAGTGAGTGAGGGAAAGGTGCGGCAGGAGACGGACGGATACGACAAGCAACACAACAAAAACAACAACTACAGTAAATAGCCAATAAAAGCGCCCGCAAGGCGTCACATTAATGTAGCTGCAAAATGGGCGCCAACTCGTCGAGCAGATCCGACACAAGTCTGCTCCAGGATGATGACGGTGAGTGGAAGTGGAAGTAGAAGTAGAAGTAAAAGTGTCTCTCGGGTGCGTGTCAAGTGGCTCAGGTGGCTCAGGTGGGTCAACAGTGGCTGTGTTTAAGTCTCTCAGCATTTAGTCACTTATCCTTTTATCTGGCTGCAAGTCTTTCCTATGAAATGTACATTGATTCATTTACATTTATCCAATTTAATAATTCTTAATTGTTATATAAATGTTTATAATATTTAATAGAAATTAAGTTTTTTTTTATTAACTTTTTAAACGAACATAAATTAAGCAAATTGTATGATAAATGACCTCCAAAAAATATTTAAAAATATTCATTATGAAATTTGATCAGCATTTCAATAAATTGATTTTAATATTATTTTATTTAAATTAATTTTGTCTATTATTTTTGAGCTAAGTAATAAAGTTTAAATTATTAATTAAATTTTAATTATTCTAAGATATCATTATTATTATTTATCAGGGGTGCCACAGAAATCGCTTTCGCTTGAATCTCACTTAAATTTCACTTAAATTTCACACAAATTTAAGTGAAATTCATCGATTTCAATTCAGAAATCGCTTTCGCTTGAATCTCACTTAAATTTCACACAAATTTCACAAATTTCACACAAATTGAAGTGAAATTCAAGCGAAAGCGATTTCTGTGGCACCCCTGTATATTTTAACTCTTAAAAATTATATTCAAATTCCATATCTTAACTTTCAAGTTTTTGAGCAAAACTTTTTATTTATGTAGGAAAATATGTAAAAAATCAGAAAAACTGTCTAGCTCAAGAAAAATATTGTAACAAGGAAAAGAAAAAATATATTCAAAAAATTAACTATTAAATTTTGGTAAATATTGGAAAAGACGGTTCCAAAAATTGTCAAATAATGTAGTTAATTTTTGATTCATGCAAATATGTTTAAGACTGAGAAATATTTATTTATTTATTTACAAAATTAGAGAAAATATATAATATTAAATCTAATACATTAAAAGGGTGCTTAGAGTACTAGTAACTAGACCTTCGACTCTAAGACTGAGAAATAAGTACACTCATTTGTTTGAAGTGAAAAGAGTCTTTAAATGGAAATGGAAATGGAAATGGAAACACGAACTGAGTAGCATTTGGATTAGAAGTTCAGAAATCAAACACTAAACAGACACCATCTATAGTTTGTGGGATGCCATGGAGCATCTGGATGAGCTGTGCCTGCTGCAGATCCTGTCCTACTTGCGGCTGCCCGATCAGCTGGCGATGCTGGAGTGCGACGAGCGATGTTATTCGCTGCTGGGCAGCCTCTGGCGACGCCACTTGACGCGGATCGAACTGAATCTGCTCCAGGTGCCGCTGAGCAACGAGAACTTTGAGTTCCTGCTAAAGAACTGCTGGCGAGAGTTGAGTGTCCTCAGGCTCAACTATGTGGACAGCGAGAAGTTCGAGTTGCTGCTCAGGCACAGATTCCCCAAGCTCCAGATGCTCCAGGTGGATGCACTGCCTCCGTTCTCCATCTGCCGACGGAGACAAGAGCAGCTCAAACAGACTATGATCAACCAGAAAATGCGGCACAAAGCGGCCAAGACAAACAGCTGTCAATTGAATCAGCTGAGCTGGTGACGGAATTGGAGGAGTGGGAGGCAGGGAGATGAAAGAAAGATGATCCCAAGAACCTATCTTTATTTAATACAATACTTTTTTCTATTTTTCCAGTCAATTTTGATCACTTTCAAATACTGCGCGCCATTGGCAAGGGCAGCTTCGGAAAGGTAAGCTCTTAAATTTAAAAAAAAAAATTTTTCTTGACCCCGTACTTTAAAAAAGTAAAGGGGTCTATTAACTTTGTCACAAAAAAAAATGTGCGTAACAGGCAGAAGGAGGCGTGGCAGACCCCATAAAGTATATATATTCTTGATCAGCATCAACAGCCGAGTCGATATAGCCATGTCCGTCTGTCCGTCCGTCCGTCTGTCCGTCCGTCCGTCTGTCCGTCTGTAAGAGCGCCTAGATCTCAGAGACTATAAGAGCTAGAGACTCCAAACTTGGTATGTAGGTTCGTCTATATTGCAAGCAGATCGAGTTTGTTTTAGATTTTGGATCGGACCACTATATCATATAGCTCCCATAGGAACAATCAGTTGAAAATCAAGTCTTAGTATGGAAAACTTTTTTGCTGTTTGAGATATTTCAACCAAACTGACAGAATATGCATAAAAGATGGTCCCATACATACTGACCAAATTTGATTGAAATCGGATTACTATATCATATAGCTGCCATAGGAACGATCAGTCGAAAATCAAGTCTTAGTATGAAAATCTTTTTTGTTGTTTGAGATAACTAAATTAAACTGACAGAATATGCATATGGGATGATCCCATACATAATGACCAAATTTGATTGAAATCGGATTACTATATCATATAGCTGCCATAGGAACGATCAGTCCAAATAAAGTCTTAGTATGAAAATCTTTTTGTTGTTTGAGATATCTGTATAATAAGTACGGGGTCTCCGACAGTCGAGTACCGCTCGACTGTAGCACCGCCGACTAGTTTTTTTATTTAGTTTAGCTTAAACTAAGCACTAATAAATTAACAATTTTAACATTTAAAATTGTGATTAGTCGACCAGAGTTTTTTAAAAAATTAACCATCTTCTTGCAGTTTCAAAAAATTAGAATAATGCCGATTTCTAAAGAATGTTATCAACATTTTAAAATTTATATCCATATTTTTGTAAATCCAATTTTAAATAATTACAATACTAAATGCTTGAATTTTAAGCTAATTATAAGTAGTATAATTGTGTAGCAATAGGTTTGTCAAACAGCTTTCAGATTTCAAGAACGTAAAGTTTTTTCAAATTCCGTGTTATAATTCCCAAGTGATGATCAAAAATGTTAACATTTCAAAGAAAAAACATTTAAAAAAAAAAACAGATCTTTAAATATAGTACAAATCAAATCGTAGAAAAATCTGTTTCAGAATTTTTCTTTTAAATCAAAAAATAAATATATTTATTTATAAAACTTTTATAAAACTTTTTTTTTTTAAATAAAAAAAAATCTCTAAATTTTTTATTTTTTTTGGTTGTTACTTAGTGTTACCTTTTTATAATTCTCGCTTATCCTTGTTAATCCTTTGCAGGTGTGCATCGTACAGAAACGGGACAGCGGCACCCTGTATGCCATGAAATATGTGAGTCGCTCGGTTTGCGAGTCCCGCGGCGCCTTGGGCGGCGTGATCAAGGAGGTGGAGCTGCTCTCCTCGCTGGAGCATCCGTTTCTTGTCAATTTATGGTTCTCGTTTCAGGGTAAGTGTCCGCACATTTCACATTTCACATTCCGAAAATCCGCACTCCACACATACATATGCAAATGGAGTAGCTACCTGGCTGGAAAGTGATGCGTGGAGCGGGAATGGGAATGGGATGAATGAAGCCACCTCAAGTTGATTGCCAATCAAAATGCAAATTAACTATGTGCATTTCTTTTGATGCCATTCAGACCATTCACTTGTACTTCTCATGTAACCATCTTTCCGGTGCTTCTTCTGCTTTTATCTTTTGAGCCCAGCAGCCAAGGCGGTTGAGAGGTGTTATGAGTTTGTGACAAGTTCAACTTTAAACTGTCATAACTTCACCAAAACTCATCTGATTTCTAAGCGTAATGCTATTTGGATCTTGGTTTGCATCTCTAATTTAATTCTGCATTCAAATTTAAAAAGTTTCCTTTCATATATAAATATTAGTCTCAAGATTTTGATATTTTCTAAAATTCAAAATTTTAACATTTAAATAACTCTTTATGCAATAATTAGAATACAAATATTTTAAATTTGAAAATCATGCTTAAGTGAATTAAACTTAAGCTGGTAAAGTTATAAAGTTACACTGTGTGCTGGGCATTTGTTAGTCGAGCACCTGGACTGTAGCTTTTTTAACTTGCTTCACTTTTTATCTTTGATATATACATTTCTTTTTTGAACAGATGAGGAGGATTTATTCATGGTGTGCGACCTGTTGACGGGCGGTGATTTAAGATACCATTTACAGAATCGCGTAAGTCTGACAACTCTTAGCCATCTAACATCTCTTACCTCTTTTGGTACCTTATTAACCCATTTGGCAGGTGGAATTCTCGGAGCAGAGTGTGGCCTTATTAGTGTGCGAGCTGGGCAGTGCCCTGGAGTACCTTCAAACGCAGCGTGTGATCCACAGAGACATCAAGCCAGATAATATTCTACTGGATGATGCTGGTAATTATCACACTCACACTCACTTACACTCACACTCACTTACACTCACACTCACACTCACTTGTCTGACACACACCCACTTCACAGTTGCCCAAGATGCGTGTCCATAATTCATTACAACATATCCAAAGCATGTTCAAAATTTTATTGATTTCCCCGTCGCAAGCAAAAAGTTTTCTTGGCCCAAATTATTCATAGGCTACCCAGTGCCTGTCAAACTGCTACTTCTCATTTGATTGCCTCCCTTCCAGGTGCTGTTCAAGTTACCCTCGCAGGCACACCCACACACACACGTGCACACATTTACATATACACAGTGAAAGCAGTGACAGAAATTGTTGCATACTTTTAGGCTCCCTTAAGTTTTACAACCATTTCGATGGACTTGTCATCTCACAATATCACATTTTATTTCGCAAAAAAAATATATTCTTCCTTTGCTTTTCAATGGTTTTGATATTTTAATATCTTGATAATGATTCTAAAAGCAAGTTAAGAAAAAGTATAATACAATTTATATAGATTAAAAAAAAAAGTTATTAACTGTCTATAAAATTGGAAAGGTCTCAGTTTTGTTTTTTAATAAATTTTTGCTCTATAAAAAAATTTACATTGTTGTTTTTGATATTGATGCAAATACGTAAAAAAAAACAACATTTTTACAATGACAATGGAAGAAAAGAAAGTATAGTTTTTGTGTATCCTCTTTTCACAATAAGGATTATTTTCAATAATCTACGTCGTAACACATTTATACAATTTTCAATAAATATAAATATTTTTATAAATCAACTGTACAATTTACATAAGTTTATATTGTATACCGTTGGTTTATAGATTTATATTTATTATCAAAGTCATCATAGTTTTTTTTTCAAAGTTTTGCTTGAAAATCCCATAACATTTTTATGTGAATGTAATAGTTCTGCTGAAAAAGCTTTTTAATTGTATCACTGGGAAACAGGTCAAAGAAAATGCAAATTCATAAAAAAAAGCGAACTTATTAATCGTATGGTTTTAATAAAAATATTTTTCGCAATATATATTTTTTTTGTTCAGCTGAAGCAATGCAATCAAAGGCAAATCATAAATGCAATTAAATAAGCATATGAAGAAAAAAGCGCATGACAATCGCGACAGTTGCAGAGCTGCACGACTGCTAGATA